>CM038682.1:229639973-230194595 GCA_021605205.1 Aegilops longissima
TCCCATCCGCATACGTGACGAAGTCTTCAATCTTGTATCTTCATAGTCCGCCAACGGTGATAGTTCGCTATCCGGACACCCCCTAGTCCAGGACTCCCTCACCCACACAAGACTTCAACATCTCTAACAATTCCCATTGCGGATATAGTATCTCTATTGGCAAGTTTAATTGTAACATCAATACCTTCTAACTCAGCAGGTGCAATTTCATGCTTAATTTCTTTGTATAAAGTATGCGGTATAACACTAGCACTAGCACTAGCACCCATATCACATAAGCCATGATAACAATGATCTCCTATTTTAACAGAAATAATAGGCACGCCTACCACAGGTCTATGTTTATCTTTAGCACAAGGTTTGGCAATTCTAGCGGTTTCACCGGAGAAATGAATAACATGCCCATCAATATTATCAGCTAAGAGATCTTTAACAATAGCAATATTAGGTTCAACTTTAATTTGCTCAGGAGGTGTATAAGTTCTAATATTCCTTTTACGAACCACAGTTGAAGCTTTAGCATGATCCTTTATTCTAACAGGAAAAGGTGGTTTCTCAACATAAGAAGTAGGAACAACAGGATCATTATAAGTGACAATCTTTTCTTCAACTTTAGTAGGTGCAGCTACTTTTACTTCTATGGGAGGATGATATTTAAACCACTTCTCCTTGGGGAGATCAACATAAGTAGCAAAAGATTCACAGAAAGAAGCTACTATCTCAGAGTCAAGTCCATATTTAGTGCTAAATTTATGGAAAACATCGGTATCCATAAAAGATTTAACACAATCAAATTTAGGTGTCATACCTGACTCCTTACCTTCATCGAGATCCCAATCTTCAGAGTTGCGTTTAATTCTATCCAATAAATTCCATTTGAATTCAATAGTCTTCATCATAAAAGAGCCAGCACAAGAAGTATCGAGCATGATGCGATTATTTTCAGAAAGCCGAGCATAAATTTTTTGAAGAATTATTTCTTTTGAGAGCTCATGATTGGGGCATGAATATAACATTGATTTAAGCCTCCCCCATGCTTGAGCGATGCTTTATCCTTCGCGAGGCCAAAAATTATATATATAATTGCGATCATGATGAACAAGATGCATAGGATAATACTTCTGATGAAATTCCAATTTCATTCGCTTGTAGTTCCATGATCCCGTGTCATCACATAGCCTATACCATGTCGATGCATCTCCCTTCAAAGATAAAGGGAAGACCTTCTTCTTAACAACATCATCGGGTATACCTGCAAGCTTAAATAATCCACAAACTTCATCCACATAGAGTAGATGTTCATCAGGATGCTTTGTTCCATCTCCTATAAAAGTATTAGCTAGCAGTTTTTCTAACATACCCGAAGGAAATTCAAAGGGAACATTTTCATTTTTAGTAGGTTCAGTAGGTTGAGGAGCAACTCTTTGCTCTACTGGTCGGGGTGAAGATACCCCGAACAAGCCCCTCAGAGGATTAATTTCCATAGTAACAAGTGACAGTAAATTTCAGCACGCTATATAAATTTTTCCTTACCAAATTCCACCTACCAAAGGCGCTTCACTCCCCGGCAACGGCGCCAGAAAAGAGTCTTGATGACCCACAAGTATATGGGATCTATCATAGTCCTTTCGATAAGTAAGAGTGTCGAACCCAACGAGGAGCAGAAGGAAAAGATAAGCGGTTTTCAGCAAGGTATTCTCTGCAAGTACTGAAATAAGTGGTAACAGATAGTTTTGTGATAAGATAATTTGTAACGAGCAACAAGTAACAAAAGTAAATAAAGTGAAGCAATGTGGCCCAATCCTTTTTGTAGCAAAGTATAAGCCTGGGCAAACTCTTATATAAGGAAAAGCGCTCCCAAGGACACATGGGAATATCGTCAAGCTAGTTTTCATCATGTTCATATGATTCGTATTCGGTACTTTGATAATTTGATATGTGGGTAGACCGGTGCTTGGTTGCTGTTATTACTTGAACAAGCATCCCAATTATGATTAACCTCTATTGCAAGCATCCACAACTACAACAAAGGTATTAAGGTAAACCTAACCATAGCATGAAACATATGGATCCAAATCAGCCCCTTACGAAGCAACGCATAAACTAGGGTTTAAGCTTCTGTCACTCTAGCAATCCATCATCTACTTATTACTTCCCAATGCCTTCCTCTAGGCCCAAATAATGGTGGAGTGTTATGTAGTTGACGTTCACATAACACCACTAGAGGCTACACAACATACATCTCATCAAAATATCGAACGAATACCAAATTCACATGACTACTAATAGCAAGACTTCTCCCATGTCCTCGGGAACAAACGTAACTACTCACAAAGCATATTCATGTTCATAATCAGAGGGGTAATAATATGCATAAAGGATCTGAACATATGATCTTCCACCAAGTAAACCAACTACCATCAACTACAAGGAGTAATCAACACTACTAGCAACCTACTAGCACCAATCCCGGACTAGGAGACAAGAATTGGATACAAGAGATGAACTAGGGTTTTGAGAGGAGATGGTGCTGGTGAAGATGTTGATGGAGATTGTCCTATCCCGATGAGAGGAGCATTGGTGATGACGATGGCGATGATTTCCCCCTCCCAGAGGGAAGTGTCCCCGGCAAAACAGCTCTGCCGAAGCCCTAGATTGCTTCCGCCAAGGTTCCGCCTCGTGGTGGCGGAGTTTCGTCCCGAAAGGTTGCTTCTGGTTTTTTCCTCGACGAAAGACCTCATATAGTAGAAGATGGCCATCGGAGAGCCAACAGGGAGCCCACGAGGCATGGGGCGCGCCCTGGGGGGTAGGGCGCGCCCCCCACCCTCGTGGCCAGGTGGCCCCCCCTCTGGTGAACTTCTTCCGCTCAATATTTTTTATTATTTCCAAAAATGACTTTCGTGGAGTTTCAGGACTTTTGGAGTTGTGCAGAATAGGTCTCTAATATTTGCTCCTTTTCCAGCCTAGAGTTCCAGCTGTCGGCATTCTCCCTCCCTATGTAAACCTTTTAAAATAAGAGAGAATACGCATAAGCATTGTGACATAACATGTAATAACAGCCCATAATGCAATAAATATCGATATAAAAGCATGATACAAAATGGACGTATCAAGGCGCCTCGTGGCGAGCGCGACCTACAGGTGGACATTCTTCGTGGCGTCGGTGGGCAATCGCAGGGCCACTAGTGCTTGAAAGAGGTTCCGGCCATGGAGGTCGATTAGGGTGGCAGGCAATGAGGAGCCCGAGCGCGCGGGCTGGAGGAATACGGCGATGTCGTCCGCGAGCTTGTTGAGGACGGTGAACTTGTTGGTGGTGGCAACGATCATCTGGTCCAACTGAGAGTCATAGTTGGCGTCGACGGTGGCCATCCACCAGCCAGTCTCCAACACCGTCTGGTGACGATCCTCGGCGCCATGCTGCAGGCCGACGTCGTGCACCATCTGGCACGTCCGCTGGCCGCTCGCGCACATCGCCGCCATGGGTCTGGAGTGAGCTCTATTGCGCTTAGTGGAGGTGCTTAGGAAGATGCTTAGGTGCGTACGAGGTGGTAGATGCATTGGAATGGAGGGGCGCCTTTATATGAGGGCAAACTGCGTTGCATTCACATCGTGCAGCCTCTTTTCCCGGTCCTCCTCCCATTACTTCCCTCATGCATTAATTGAAGGAGGATGCATTGGCCGTTCAACATTTCGGGAACCGCTACTCCTCCTCGCTCGCATTAAAGTCGACGGGAACTGCGCTGCCCGCTGTCAAATCGAATAGTATTGTGCCGCCCGCTGCACGCCCGGCTGAACACGCCTCCTCGCCTCCATCAAACCCCTCCGTTAAACCCGCATGCAAACCGAGAAACCTACTCCGGCCACACGTCTGTTCATGAGCTGGCCGGAATTAAACACAACACCGGCCGAGCTCCTCCCGTCCGCTGTTAGTTTAAACGAGGCCAGACACCGGCCAAGCTCCTACCGTCCGCCCTCTATTTACACGAGGCCAGACAGACAGCAGGCAAGAATCGCACCCCTCCTCCGCTCCCCCATCTCCTCCTTCACCATTTTCTCCACTCTTCCGATGGCTTCAGAGGAGCCGTTCTTCGGCATATTACCCGGCTGGGTGGCCCGCCGAGCCCTCTAGCTACGGGCGAGGCCGCTCGGTGCTTTACCAACCTTGCTTGGCCCGACGGAGCTAGTTGCCGCCCCAAGCAAGCACGTGGTTTAGCAACTCGCTGCTCCAGTTCAGCTCGATGAGGAGTGGCGAGTTGCTCCACGCCGGCACGGCGGCGAGCACACCGGTACGGGCATCGTAGTTGCTGCGTTGTACCGCGCCACCAGTGTCTGCGGTGCCGCGCCTCCCGTGTTTGTGGGCGCGCCTCCCGTGCCTGAGGCAGCGCCATGTAGGCAGAGACAGAAGCCGGGTGCGTGGAGAGCGACGAGTCGGTGGCCAGCTTCTCCGTGTCCGCCGCCATCATCAAGGAGAAGTAGAACACCGAAGGCCGCCGCCACTTGGGTCCCATGAAGGCCACCGTCGAGGCTACGACTGCGCATTCAGGTGGTTTCTTTGCTTCTTCGTCTCTTTTGAGGACCTTCGTCGACCCCGCAAAGTGTCTGCCGGACATGAGGAAGACAAAGGGATCCGCGGGGCGGCCATTTAGATTATGTACTCCCTCTCCAGCTGGCGGGAAATTTTTGTTCTAAGAATGGATAAATTGTATGTATCTATAACTAAAATAAGTCTAGATACATCCATTTCTAGGACAAGTATTTCCAGACGGAGGGAGTATTAATTAAACCAACAGAGCCGGATTGGCACCGCTTAGTTCATGTAAATGTAATGAAATCCATCATGTTTATATGAAGATCCGGCTTTTTTATACGAAATCCTTCATTCTTATATGAAATCAGTCCGTGTTTGCACGAATTTCATCTGGTTGGTTAGAGTTGTGAAAATGTATGCATTACCGTTTGATGTCGCCCTCCACGGAAGGAAGCGGAGGAAATTTGTCGGCCGCCGTTGGAGATGCTCTTATGTTGAAATAATAGAGTGACATCCAATCCATTTGAGTTAATTATGTGTATGATTGTCCCTCTATAAAAGTTAATTGCATGTACAGTGTACACATGACTTGCGGGGTGGCTACAGCTTCTGATGAAAGTTAAAAAGAAACAAGTCCATCCTTAATCTTGTATTCTAAGTACTCAGGGGTTCCATTGTCAAGACAAGAGAAAAGAAGTATATATTAAATAAGTAATATATAATATAAAAATCTAAAGTTAAAGACAGAATTCGAACTCATGTCATCGCGTTGCGAGCATCCGGCTCGCTTGGCCCGACGGAGCCAGTTGCCGCCCCAAGCAAGCACGTGGTTCAACAACTCGCCGCTCTAGTTCAGCTCAATGAGGAGTGGCGAGTTGCTCCACGCCGGCACGGCGGCGAGCACACCGGTACGGGCATCGTAGCTGCCGCGTCGTACCGCGCCACCAGTGTCTGTGGTGTCGTGCCTCCCGTGTTTGTGGGCGCGCCTCCCGTGCCTGAGGCAGCGCCATGTAGGCAGGACAGAAGTCGGGTGTGTGGAGAGCGACGAGTCGGTGGCCAGCTTCTCCGTGTCCACCGCCATCATCGAGGAGAAGTAGAACACCAGAGGCCGCCGCCACTTGGGTCCCATGAAGGCCACCGTCGAGGCTACGACTGCGCATTCAGGTGGTTTCTTTGCTTCTTCTTCTCTTCCAAGGACCTTCGTCGACCCCGCAAAGTGTCTGCCGGACATGAGGAAGACAAAGGGATCCGCGGGCGGCCATTTAGATTATGTACTCCCTCTCCAGCTGGCGGGAAATTTGTGTTCTAAGAATGGATAAATTGTATGTATCTATAACTAAAATAAGTCTAGATACATCCATTTCTAGGACAAGTATTTCCGGACGGAGGGAGTATTAATTATACCAAGAGAGCCGGATTGGCACCGCTTAGTTCATGTAAATGTAATGAAATCCATCATGTTTATATGAAGATCCGGCTTTTTTATACGAAATCCTTCATTCTTATATGAAATCAGTCCGTGTTTGCACGAATTTCATCTGGTTGGTTAGAGTTGTGAAAATGTATGCCGCTGGCGTTTGATGTCGTCCTCCACGGAAGGAAGCGAGAGGAAATTTGTCGGCTGCCGTTGGAGATGCTCTTATGCTGGAAATAGTAGAGTGACATCCAATCCATTTGAGTTAATTGCGTGTATGATTGTCCCTCTATAAAAAGTTAATTGGATGTACAGTGTACACATGACTTGCAGGGTGGCTACAGCTTCGTACAGAAAGTTAAAAAGAAACAAGTCCATCCTTAATCTTTTATTCTAAGTACTCTATGGGTTCCACTGTCAGTATAGTAGCGAAAGAAGTATATATTAAATAAGTAACATATAATATAAAAATCTAAAGTTAAAGACAGAATTCGAACTCATGTCATCGCATTGCGAGCATCCGGCTCTAACCAGTCCAGCACATTTTTGTTGTAGACCATGCTGGAGATATATCTCCATGTCTTCTCTTATACTCCATCTGTTCCTAAATATTTGTATTTTTCAGATTTCAAATGGACTACCACATACGGATGTGTATCTAGACATATTTTAGAGTGTAGATTCACTCATTTTGCTCCATATGTATTCACTTGTCGAAATCTCTAAAAAGACAAATATTTAGGAACGGAGGGAGTAGAAAATAGAGTTGGTGATGATGGTGTGCGTGCCATCCTGCAATATAGGTCGTCGGATTTATATCTAACGGATAGGAAGAAAACTATGCCAATTTTGCAAAAATATACCCACACCCCTCTCCCCGTTCGCAAATACGGCCTTCCCTCGTTCATCCTTTTCTCTCACAAGATAAACTACTGATACAAATGCATCTTGATGTTCCGTGCAACGCACGGGCATCTAGCTAGTTTCTTTTAAAATAGTTACTGCGATAATTGGGTTGAAGTGATATATTTTATGTCTGCCCCGAATGATTTCAGATTCACTAGTAGTAACAAAGAAAAGGTTGCCTTGTTAATTAACAGAAAACAGGGTGAAAACTATCACAAGAGGCCGGTAAAAACGAGGCACACTGGGTTCAGCGTCATCGTCCCTACAGCTATGCGTGCGCGAGAAGTCTACATACCGAGGGGGCTACTGAGCGAGGCACAGAGACACAATGTTCGAGAGAGAAACCAATTGACAGATTACGATCAGATCGAGTTGTCACCCTTCTGCTGTCATTGTTGGGGTGGGGGAGGGGGAGGGAGAGAAAGACGTATCGAGAGTGTGCAGGTAGGCACAGAGGCACGACTAGCGAGTGTGTGTGTATGTGTGTGTGTGTTTGAAAGAGGAGTAGATAGCTTACTATCAAGATCGAGGTGTTGCCCTACTCCTTCGGTGTCGGGTAGTGTGTGTGCGTGTGTGTGTTTGAGAGAGAAGCCAGTCGATAGATTAGTATCAAGATCAAGGTGTCACCCTACTCCTTCGGTGTTGGGAAGTGTGTGTGTGTGTGTGTGTGTGTGTGTGTGTGTGTGTGTGCGTGTGGTTGTGTGGGTGTGGGTGTGTGTCAAGGGGGCAGTGACACTTACATATCCCTACTCTTATAAAAAACAGAGTTGGTGATGATGGTGTTCCTGCCATCCTGCAATATAGGCCATCCGATTTATATATGACGATAGGAAGGAAACTGTGACAATTTAGCAAAAAGATACCCACACCCCTCTCCACATTTGCAAATAAGGCATTCTCTCGTTCACCCTTTTCTCCCACAAGATAAACTACTCATACTAATGCATCTCAATGTTCGGTGCAATGCATGGGCATCTTACTAGTAGGGAGAAGGAGTTTGTGTGACACATATCTAGCTATATTAAGGGATAGGTAGATAGAATTTGTGCGAGGCATACTTAAAGCATCATGAAGATAAACAAAATTGTGTGCATGCAAGTGCCGGAAAAAATGAAGCGAGAAACAATATGTGTGTGTGCGCGCGCGCGTGTGTGTGTGTGAGAGAGAGAGAGAGAGGGAGGGAGAGAGAGAGAGTGAAATCTCAAAACAAAAGGTGCTCTGCTGGAATCCCATTGTATGTATTCATATGGTCCCGGAACTCGAGTTAACCTTAGGCATATGTGTGTGAGACATTATTATACTTTGAGACATTAGTGGCTGTGGGTGCGCGGAATTAAAGGGGTGGGCGTGTTCGACAGAGAGAGCATGTGTGTTTCTGTGTGAGAGACTTTTAGGACGGGGTAGAAAGACGAATTCTAACCTTGACGGAGGGAGAGAAATACACGAAGTGCGCGTGTGTGATTCCGATGCCCACAGGGAAATGAGATATGTATGCGTGTGAGAGAGATTGCACAATTCATTCACGTATCACTATCTAGCGATCGTGGACGTGCATCGCTTGAACATAAATCAATATCTACTTCGTATCGTGGCCAAAGGTACAATATCGATTCAACGCTATAAAGATTGGACACTCACATATCACATTTTTTTTCTATTTAAATAAACCTTTTCAGTTGTGCATGCCAAAGCTACAGCGATGTTTCTTCAAACAACCAATGTAGCTATCATGTACATGCACCATTGTTACTCTTGCATTCAAAATCATTAGTCTTGGATGATTTAAGGTTCTATTATGAATTAATATATGTAATATTCATATATGAATTCAACGGGTACGCAATTTATGAAATGGAGGCTATGTAATCATATGAGGTAACACTTTTAAGTAGCGGACTACAATATCCATTTCTTTTTGTGCGCCTCTACACTAACACGTCAATGCATTATGTTTAAAGTAAATAACCAATTGCACTAAATTATCTATTTACACGAGAAATACATAGGCTGAGCGTCTGATCACTTTTTTTGTGAACGCGCCACTATACCGGTACGATTGGCCGCGCCTGTGTGAACGTCCAAGTTATCGGCGCATCATCCCGAGTTATTGTCTTTTTCTCTGGGGTGGACTTCACACCAGTTATTAATTGCTGATACGTGCCCCATGTACACAGTCTCGCATGACCTTCCCGCTAGCACGGTCCAAAATTAGTTCAAACTGGATACGAGCTATCCCACGGGCGGCAAAATCTCCCGCCTCCTTCTAAAAATTCCGCCACCTTAGTCTTTAGCATGCGAAATTCCCCTTTTTTCCTTGGTGCACGGAGACCAACAGTTACAATACCTCCCTCATCTACATAATAGGTCGGGGCTGCTTTGGTAACTTTCGGTTCCCCCCACTTCAAGGCACCCCCATTTCCTCTCCCCCTACCACAAAAACGACTAACTCCACAGCACCAGAGCATCTCACATCACGTCGTCCGTACTTCATCGGCCTTTCTCCCCTCCCCTCTCGAAACCCTAGACTGCTCATCCACCGGTGTACCAGAGCCCATTCACTGCCAGCGGCATCCACCTCGCCGGATCTGCTTCTACGGCCGCATCTACCCCTCCCACCTCCCCTAGAAACAAGTAGACTGCTCATCCACCACTGTACCATAGCTCATTCAGTGCCGGCCTTGTCCACGGCGCTGGATCTGCTTCACCGATACTCTCGTCAACCGCAGCGCATCTGAAGCGGCTCATTCGTACTCCCCACTCGAGACGCTTTGTCCACACCCCCCCGGGAGCCGCCCCACCGACGCCCCCGTCGACGGCCTCTGATCCTCTTGGCCGACACCTTCCTCAACCCTACCAGAGCCGCTTCGCCGACACCATCATCAACACCACCGGAGTAGCTTCGCCTATACCATTTTCAACCTTACCGGGGCCGCTTTGCCAACTCACAAGTCCACGGCCTCAGATCTTCTTCCTCGCACCCTCATCCAACCTACCGGAGCAGCTTCTGACGCCCCATCCGCAGATCCGCATCGTCGACACCATCCTTAACCCAACAACCGGAGCAGCTTCACGTATGCCCTTGTCCACGGCCATAGATCCGCTTCGCCCACACCGTAGTCCACCCTACCGGAGCCGCTCCACAAACACCCTACTCGACGGTTCTAGATCTCCTTACTGACCCGACAGCCAGTAGCGGCGTCATCACCCTTGACGCTTTCTAACCTGATTCCCACCGTCTGGCAAGATGCCAAGCACCCGCCACGGCCTAGGTACTTGTCACCTTTAAACCCGTCCAGCATCACCTGCCCGATGTACTTCAAATATACTAACAGGTCGATGTTACCTTTTATGCAGTAGGCAAAAACTACAAGGACGGTGTTTCTTCTGGATCTAACAGCTTGGCCAACCAAGATCCTGGATCGAGGCATTGCTCTGATCTTGTAAGTGTATCTCTCTGTCTTGTATTGTTCTCAGTACTCCAAATGCGTGCTTTGCTAGGATTTTGACCAGTAATCCTTTGTGCGCATAATGATTTCTACTATCGGCTGCTAAATTAGATATGTAGATGTCATACATGATACTACCTCGTACCTTCGTTCCTAAATATAAGTCTCTCTAGAGATTCCACTATAGGCTACATACGGAGCAAAATGAGTGAATCTACACTCGAAAATGCATCTATATACATCTGTATGTGGTCCATACTGGAATCTCTACATAGACGTATATTTAGGAACAGAGGCAGTACATTACACAAAATCATAGGTGGCATGTAGGAATTCCAGTACACTATATTAGGCTCCCTTAGAGTGGCTGCTAGTCCAGCACACAGAGTCATGGCTAGTTTATGCTACGCACACAATCATTAGTTGGTGGTTTAAATATGCACAAGGGATATGCAATGTATTATCATGTAGAGATGTCTGAAATTAGCCGTGTCAACTTGCAGATAGGGTTACACAATGAAAAAGTACAAGATGTATGTGGCAATTTCATGGAACATCCCATAAAAAGGAGAGCCAGCGGTGAGCCTATACAGTGTGCTATGGTACGTCACTCCTCCATTGCAATCATCGTGACATGTTATTTGTATGTCAGTTCTATTGGACAAGTTTCTTAGGGACAGTTATTACGAGTTATCCTAAGAAAATAAGCACCTGTGAATATAAGCTCCATTAATAAGCCAACCAGTTCTTTTCGTTGCGTTTTCAGCTTATCTTTGGTATGATCAGTGAAAAGTCTAGATTGCATTATATTTCTTCATTTTGCTGCCATATGAAAATTAATTTGACTTGCAAACATCACAAATTGAACCCAGTGCAGTAATTAATATGATAGGAAAACAGACCATCACTATTTGCTCAAAATGTAAATACAAAGATACCATCTACTTGGCACAATCTACTTTGGTCAATGTTTTCCATAGAGATCCCATTGCCTAGTTTAAACGAAAAACACATGACCCACATTTAAATGAAGAACAACTATTTATTGAAATTCGATGGTCCAAGTGGCTGGTTATTATCATATAGCTGCACCACCTGAAAGCATCATATAGCAGCAGCAGCAGCTCATAGCAACTCATCATACAGCAGCAGCAGCAGTGTGCAATTCATCATATACCAGCAGCAGCTCATAGCAATTCATCATATAGCAGCAGCAGGAGTAGCTCATAGCAATTCATCATATAGTAGCAGCAGGAGCAGCTCATAGGAATTCATCATATTGCAGCAGCAGGAGCAGCTCATAGCAATTGATCCTATAGCATCAGCAGGAGAAGCTCATAGCAATTCATCATACAGTAGCAGCAGGAGCAGCTTATAGCAACTCGTCATATAGCAGCAGGAGCAGCTCATAGCAACTCATCATATAGCAGCAGCAGCAGCTCATAGCAATTCATCATATAGCAGCAGCAGGAGCAGCTCATAGCAATGCATCATATAGCAGCAGCAGAAGCAGCTCATAGCAATTCATCGTATAGCGGATCAGAATGAAAATTTGGCAAAAAATCAGAGGAGATCCTCACCTTGTTGGATGAGCTCATCCTTCAACAACACCTCAAGGCCACGGCCTGGGAGGTGGTAGGGGGAATAAGGTGCCTTCTGCCGCAGTGTGGCATCAGACGTAGTTGTGCAGCGCGTGCTGGAGTAGTGCGTTGGATGAACCACAGTGGAGCAGCTGTTGGAGACCATGAGAATGAGGGGCAGCGCCAGAGGGAGGAGCAGCCAGGGAGATTTGCCCCTACCAGCCGGCCATGTAGCCTAGCTGGACAGAGCATCGTCGAGGACCAGGCGGATGGGACCAAATGGCGACGGCTTCTTTGAGGAACCCTAGTGCTGCAGGCAGGGGATCGAGGTAGAGGGAAAGGGGAGAGGAGATGCAAGCAGGCAGGGTAATGAACGCTTGCATGTTTGTTTTTACTTGAGGGTGAGGTGTGACGCGGGCGTCACCAGTTGCATTTTGAGTGTAATATAGGCAGACAACAAAGTCATTTCACTATTCCCCTTCCCTTCAATTTTTAGTGAGGTTCTACCCGAAACACCCCCCTCCAAAGCGAAATTAGTTAAGCCCAAGCCCATAACTCAAAAATGACTTCTTTACATCTTGTATGGCTTATTTTGACAATAAGCCCTGAAAAGGCGGAATAGAACTGGCCCTTAACCTGCAATTCAATTGTGTGTGCAATGATGAATCACTCCTGCCTGCTATAGTGTACATTTAGGCATCATCATACATTGGCATAACCTAATACATGTGCATACCATTGTAGAATCTGGAATATGCAATGTTTATGTTAGTTCATCGTTGCACATGATGTTTAAATGCCCTTAAATCTGGTCACCAAGTGATGGTCTTTAAGCCTCCTTCTTTGCTTCTTTTCTTGATATGTAAGATTTGCTGACACATCTGTTCAATTGCTTGTTTGCATCATCCAGCCATACTAGGACTGTTTGCTTTGATTACTTGCTGTTCTTGACCTAACACTCTAACAGAGCTTGTCAATGATTTAAACACTAAGGGCTGCTGTAGTGGGGCCTTGTCTAACTCATAGGTGACATAAAGGTTTGGCTGTACACTATAGTAGGCTCTCCAAGGGTACCTGGAGATCCAGTTCGAAGGTATGCCTAGTTTTTACATAGTGCGGACATAGTAAATGCTCATTTCATTGTGTGCAAGTGCAAGAGATGCGGCATGTTTCATTATGTGGTGTTGTTTTGTTATAATCTCATCCTTTTGTGTTCACAGACTAGAAAGTATGCATATTTATCTTCCAAGGAGACGAGTAACTAGTTTGTGTCACCTTGCAGAGGGGGTGCAATGAAGATAAGATTGAGGATTTCCAAGTAAAAGATGTTAGGAAGGAGCCTTGCAAGAGAAGTAGGAGCTGCGCTGAGCCTCTTCAACCTGTTAAGGTAAGCCACTGTATCCAACTCAACAGTTCAATTCCTTGTTTGTTTCAGGCATAGTTAATTTGCTCTTTTCAATTGCTTTATTTGTCCTCAGTTAATGAGATGCCCAAAGAATGATGTCTGATGTTGGGTACTTGTATAACTATTAGTTGACATAATTAAAGGCCTTACCATTTAAGTACTCTGTCGAAGTGTGCCTGAAGCTTTGAAGTCTATTAACCAACTATTATTGCATGAGGCTCACAATCTAGTTTATACTAGGCTAATAATTGCATAGTTTTGCTTGTTGTAGTATGTTTATATGAAACCCTCTGCTGTTCATTATGCTCCCTAAGACTTTAATTGAGCTACAGAATGGCCAACTGCTTGCTTACTTCTATGCAACGTGTTGTCCAAATTTGTAACTTGTCTGTGTTTTGGATTGGGCCCCAACATCATGCTTCGCTGGTGAGCTAAGAGAGATTTCTGTATGCGCATCGCATGTACTACCTTTATAATTTTTAAAATATCACCGCTTATGCTTCATGACGTGTAACATTATTGTTAGTCCTGTTTTGCCATGTACAAAATAGTCTGTCTTGCTCGCTTCACTTGTTGTAACTATATTTTGCCCTAGTCATGTGTACTTACGTAAATATTTCGTGATGAAGTGACATCAACACAAAGATATGCGAGCGAAGCGGCATGGCCGTTACAATGATTATGCATTGGAATTGGAATGTGCTGATGTTCTCGAGCATCAACTAGAGGTGGCAAGACAACGTGTACATGATTCTCGTACAATCAACAAGTTGAGACTGGACATGTAGGTATTAGATGTAGGAGTCAAACAATGAAACAAGACACTGAGGTAACAATGAAGGAATTGGAGATTTTGCAGACTGAAATTTGTGCTATATAAATCCGGCCAATCCTATTTTCTGAAGAGATAATAGTTCAAACGGTAAGTTATATTGATGCGCGTCCATGATGTATGAGTTGTATTTGCCCAGTGTATGTAATTTGTTGTCTGTGTATGCTTTATTATCACTGGTGCCTAACCATAATGCCCAGTGGGTATAATCGGCTGTAATTTCTTTATTGTATAGTGTAGGATTATTCTACGTTTCTATGCATTAGTCTCTTTATTGTATAGTGTATGTTTTTTAGAGGTGATAGTATAGAGTAGGATAATTCTTGGAGTATGCTATATCGTTCAAACGGGGGCCAACTCGCCCAAACGTTGTAGTGACCATGGCCCTCCACAGGCTGTACGATCCATGGGCCATCTACGGGACGGACGATCCATGGCCTTCTATGGCCGTCGGATCCGTGGGCCTTCTATGGGTTGTCGAATCCGTGGGCCTTCTATCGGCTGTCGGATCCATGGGCCTTCTATGGGCCATCGGATCCATGGGCCTTATATGGGTCGTCGGATCAATGGGCCTTCTATGGGCCGTTGGGTCAATGGGCCTTCTACGTCCCGTAGGATCCATGGGCCTTCTACGGGTCGTCTCATCTATGGGCCTTGTACGGGCCGTATAAGGGGTCGTAAATGGGCTAGAGTGGAAATCATACGTTTTATGGGCTGACCATAACGGGCCGTTAATAGGCCGTATTTGATGATGCTATGAAAATGGCCCAACTGATTAACGGGCCACAAACGGGCTGACTGAATCCTCGGGCTGAATTTGGCCCACAAGCAGAAAAGGCGAGTAACGGGTCGTAAGTAACCGAATGCTGGAAATGAGCCCAAGAATAAATGGGCCCTCAGAAGGCCGAAAGGTGACACGGGCTGGAAAGACCCAATGGAATAATGGGCTGCTAATGGGTATAAAGCGATACATTGTTCATTACGGGCCGGTTCCACCACGGGCCATTAATGGGCCAAGAGTTACAAAGGGACTCATATGGGCCGAAATACGTCATGGGCCATACATGGGCCGGAAGTTAAAATGGGCTGGAATTATATTGGACGGCCCAGATGATTCTACTGGGCCTAATTTGGATAGGCCGTAAATAGGCCCTGGGTTAGCGGGCTACAAATGGGCTATATGCTAACAAGCCATTAACAGGCTTGCCGTGGGCCGGCCCGCCACCTTTTGACCAAGTCAAACGGGTCGGCCTTTTCACAGGAATGGGCCTCTGTTAGGCCGTGCCACGTGTCGACGTATCATAGGCGCTTTGGGTCCAATGAGTGGATGACATATGTCCCAACGGTGAGCCGACACGTGTTTCCTCCAGCCAATGATGATTTTACACGTGGAAAATCCCCATTGGTCGGGGCTGTTAACGGGTTATCGGATCCAAAACCGGACTCGATAGCTTAACGGTGTTCCATTACGGTGGATGCCACGTGTCGGTCACCCTTGACGAAAGCACTTCTGTGATGCGCGATTTATCGTCATGGAAGTGGACACTTCCGTGATGATAATTTTGGTAATGTCATGGAACACTTCTACGACAGCACAGGTATGACTATCTTGATTCTATCATAAAATTGTCATGGATGTACATGCATGACAGAAAACGTGACCTACTGTGACAAACACATATCATCACGGAAGTGTATTTTTTTGTAGTGCACGGTCGACAACCTTACCGTTTCCTGAGGTTGAACACACCCGTGTTCTCTAGCAGCACGGAGCCGATCGTCGCAGATGACTGGCTTCGCAAGATTGAAAGGGAGCTGACCACCGCAGGATGCACTGACGCTGAGAAGGTGCGCTTTGCCGCACATCAACTAGATGGACCAGAGGGATCACATGCATTGAAGCAATCTCAAGATTCAGAAACGATCAAAATAATGGCTAATCCAATAGCAGATTCCGCAGCTGCCACTATTGGAACTAATGAATAGCCTCGTGGTGGGAGAATTACACCACCACTTTCCCCATAGCCAATGTGACTTGGGATCAGTTCCAGCAGGCGTTCCATACCGCACACGTTTCAGCTGGAGCTATGAGTCTGAAGAAGCGTGAGTTCCGCAACTTACGCCAGGGAAATCATTATGTTGGTGATTATGTGGAGGAATTCAGCAAGTTATCTAGGTATGCTCCCGGAGACGTGGCTGATGATGTCGCTAAACAGGAGAAATTTCTGGATGGACTAAACGATGATCTGGGACTTCAGTTCACCGTGGCTACCTTTAACAATTATCAAGAGTTAGTGGACAAGGCTCTCATTCTGGAAGGCAAGCAGCAGCAGGTAGAGAATCGCAAGAGGAAGTACGGACAGGGAAGTACAACTCTAGAATTCAGCAGAAGCCCTGCTATACCCCGTACTCGGGAAATAATGTATCAGGATCCGGCAAGTATGTTGTACACACTCACCATAACCATGGAGGACATTATCATCATGGAGGAAATGGACACAATCATAATGGCCATAGGAGTGGCAATGGGATTGGAGGAAACAACAATCAGAATCTTTCCAGCACCGCAACACCCACAAAGAAAGATCTGAATCACATTACCTGTTTCAAGTGTGGGAAGATCGTACACTACGCCACCGAATGTCCCGAGGCGAAGAATGGGAATGGCAATGGAAGCTCTGGAAAGAAGCCCAACCCCTTCACCAGAGGTCAAGTGAACCATGTCAATGTGGAGGAAGTTTATGACCAGCCTGACGCAGTTGTTGGTAAGTTTTTGATTAAGGCATTTACAGCCCTTGTTCTTTTTGACACTGGTGCATCACATTCATTCATATCAAGGGGGTTTGTGGATAAGTTTAAGTTGCCGCCTGTAGCCCTTAAAACACCAATGTTAGTGAGTTCCCCAGGAGCAGAGTCTACTGTTAGTCGGGGATGTTTTCAGTTGCCATTGACCATAGGGAGACACATTTTTTCCACCGACCTCATCATCCTAGAGTCACAAGGATTGGACGTAATTCTAGGCATGGACTGGCTATCCAAGTACGAGGGAAACATCGATTGTGCCAGTAAGTCAATTATTCTCACCACCCCAGAAGGGAAACAGATCAAGTATGTGTCGAGGCACACGCCAAGGAGGACTCAAGTGAATTCACTTTCGGGAGTTGTTCAGGTGGAAGTAGCGGTTGTGAAGGATTATCCCGATGTATTTCCCGAGGAATTGCCCGACATGCCACCGGATCGGGACATTGAGTTTTTGATCGAGCTATTGCCAAGCACAGGACTGATATCCAAGAGACCGTATCGGATGCTCGCCAATGATCTGGAGGAAATTAAGAAATAGATTAAGGAATTATTGGACCAAGGTTATATTCGACCGAGTTCATCACCTTGGGGAGCCCCG
Organism: Aegilops longissima; assembly: GCA_021605205.1. NCBI lineage: Eukaryota > Viridiplantae > Streptophyta > Magnoliopsida > Poales > Poaceae > Aegilops > Aegilops longissima. Next base: position 229,657,485 of record CM038682.1, read on the forward strand.
GTGCTTCTAGTTGAGAAGAAGGATGGATCCTTGAGAATGGTTGTAGATTATCGTGCGCTGAATGAGGTGATGATCAAGAACAAGTACCCTCTTCCAATGACCAATGATTTGTTTGACCAGCTACAAGGAGCAAAAGTTTTCTCCAATATCGATCTTCGATCAGGATATCACGAGCTGAAGATTTGAGAACAGGATATACCCAAGACAGCTTTTACCACGAGATATGGGCTTTATGAGTACACGGTCATGTCTTTTGGTTTGACTAAAGCCCCTGCCTATTTTATGAGTATGATGAATAAGGTATTCATGGAGTTCTTGGATAAGTTTGTTGTGGTATTCATTGATGACATATTGATTTACTCGAAGAATGAAGAAGAACACAAGGAACATTTGCGCTTGGTTCTCGAGAAGCTCAGGGAACATCAACTTTATGCAAAGTTCAGCAAGTGTGAATTCTGGTTGAAGGAAGTTGGATTTCTCAAACATGTTATATCAGGGGAAGGAATAGCAGTTGACCCCTCCAAGGTTGAAGCCGTCACCGAATGGAAGGCACTCACCTCAGTAGGAGAGATTCGCAGTTTCCTTGGACTTGCAGGATATTACCGGAGGTTTATTGAGAACTTCTCCAAGATCGTGAAGCCCATGACAGAGTTATTGAAGAAAGACACCAAGTTTAATTGGACCGAGGAATGTGAGGCTAGTTTTCAGGAGTTGAAGAAACGTTTGGTCACAGCCCTAGTGCTAATTCTTCTGAATATACACAAGGATTTTCAGGTGTATTGCGACGCTTCACGTCAGGGACTTGGAGGTGTTCTTATGCAAGAAGGAAGAGTTGTTTCATATGCCTCACGTCAGCTTCGACCTCATGAGCGGAATTATGCCACACATGATTTGGAGTTAGCAGTCGTAGTGCATGCACTCAAGACCTGGAGACATTTTCTTATTGGAAATTGTTGTGATGTTTACATGGATCATAAGAGTTTGAAATACATCTTCACACAAAAGGAGTTGAACCTCAGGCAGAGAAGATGGTTGGAGCTCATAAAGGATTATGACATGAAATTGCACTATCACCCAGGAAAGGCCAATGTTGTGGCAGATGCATTGAGCCACAAGAGCTATGTTAATACCCTCACAGCAGGAGGATTACCTCAGGAGTTAATTGATGATCTCAGAGATCTCCGATTGGAGATAGTCCCACGAGGTTTTGTTGCCGCAATGGAAATTCAATCCGCTTTGTTGGAAAAGATCCGAGAAGTCCAGAAGTTGGACAAAGGAATTGTAGAAATAAAGGAAAGGATGAACCAAGGAAAGGCAGAAGGATTTCGTGAGGATGAACACGAGACCTTATGGTTTGAGCAGCGTATTTATGTGCCAAATGACCCAGAGATCAGAAAGTTGATTCTTCAGGAGGCTCATGATTTGCCTTATTCGATACACCCGGGCAACACTAAGATGTATTTGGACTTGAAGGAAAGTTTATGGTGGACAGGTATGAAGAAGGATATTGCCGAGTATGTCGCAGTATGTGACGTATGTCAGAGGGTTAAGGCAGAGCACCAGAAACCAGCAGGATTACTTCAGCCTTTGCTGATACCCGATTGGAAATGGGATAAGCTTGGCATGGATTTTATTACCGGATTGCCCAAGACCCGATCAGGCTATGATTCTATTTGGGTAGTGGTTGATCGCTTGACCAAGGTAGCGCACTTCATCCCCGTGAAAACCACATATACAAGTGATAAGTTGGCCAAGATATACATGACCAGGATCATATGTCTGCATGGAGTTCCAAGGACCATCATATCAGATAGACGAACACAGTTTACCTCGAAGTTTTGGAATAAATTACATGAAACTTTGGGTACCAGGCGAGAGTTTAGTACAATCTTTCATCCGCAGATAGATGTGCAGACCGAGAGAGTCAATCGGATTCTGGAGGACATGTTGAGAGCTTGTCCGCTAGATTATGGATCTAGTTGGGATGATAATTTGCCCTACGCAGAATTCTCATATAACAACAGTTACCAAGCTAGTATGAAGGTGGCCCCTTTTGAAGCCTTGTACGGAAGGAGGTGCAGGACACCCTTGATGTGGGATGCAGTTGGAGACCGCAAATTGTTTGAACCTGATTTAATCAGAGATCCGGAGGAGAAAGTCAAGTTGATCCGTGACAAACTTAAGATAGCCCAGTCCAGGCAGAAGAGTTATGTTGATGCTAAACGCAAGGTGGTAGCCTACGAAGTCGGAGATAGAGCATATCTTCGTGTGTCGCTACTTCGAGGTGTTAAACAATTTGGAGTCAAAGGAAAGTTAGCACCACAATTTGTGGGGCCGTACAAAGTTTTAGAACGCATGGGTGAAGTTGCCTACAAGTTGGAATTACCCGAAGCCTTGTCAGGAGTTCATGATGTGTTTCACGTATCCCAGTTGAAGAAATGCCATGCAGAGATGGCTGATACGTCTCCAACGTATCTATAATTTTTGATTGCTCCATGCTATATTATCTACAGTTTTGGGCAATATTGGGCCTTATTATCCACTTTTATATTACTTTTGGGACTAACCTATTAACCGGATGCCCAGCCCAGAATTGTTGTTTTTTGCCTATTTCAGTGTTTCGAAGAAAAGGAATATCAAACGGAGTCCAATTGACCTGAAACTCCACGGAACCTATTTTTGGACCAAAAGAAGCCCACGGAGTACCGGAAGTTCACCAGGGGAGTCCCGGGCTGCGCACGAGGGTGGGGGGCGCGCCCACCCCCCTAGGGCGTGCCCCCCTGCCTCGTGGACAGCCCGGAGGTCCACCGACATACTTCTTTCACCCATATATACCCACGTACCCTAAAAACTTCGAAGAACAGAATAGATCTGGAGTTCCGCCGTCGCAAGCCTCTGTAGCCACAAAAAACCTCTTGGGACCCTATTCCGGCACCCTACCGGAGGGGGGAACCCTCACCAGTGGCCATCTTCATCATCCCGGCGCTCTCCATGACGAGGAGGGAGTAGTTCACCCTCGGGGCTGAGGGTATGTACCAGTAGCTATGTGTTTGATCCCTCTCTCTCGTGTTCTTGATTTGGCACGATCTTGATGTATCGCGAGCTTTGCTATTATAGTTGGATCTTATGTTTCTTCTCCCCTCTACTCTCTTGTAATGGATTGAGTTTTCCCCTTGAAGTAATCTTATCGGATTGAGTCTTTAAAGATTTGAGAACACTTGATGTATGTCTTGCCGTGCGTATCTGTGGTGACAATGGGATATCACGTGATTCACTTGATGTATGTTTTGGTGATCAACTTGCGGGTTCCGCCCATGAACCTATGCATAGTGGTTGGCACACGTTTTCGTCATGATTCTCCGGTAGAAACTTTGGGGCACTCTTTGAGGTTCTATGTGTTAGTTGAATAGATGAATCTGAGATTGTGTGATGCATATCGTCTAATCATACCCACGGATACTTGAGGTGACATTGGAGTATCTAGGTGACATTAGGGTTTTGGTTGATTTGTGTCTTAAGGTGTTATTCTAGTACAAACTCTAGGGCTGTTTGTGACACTTATAGGAATAGCCCAACGGATTGATTGGAAAGAATAACTTTGAGGTGGTTTCGTACCCTACCATAATCTCTTCGTTTGCTCTCCGCTATTAGTGACTTTGGAGTGACTCTTTATTGCATGTTGAGGGATAGTTATATGATCCAATTATGTTATTATTGTTGAGAGAACTTGCACTAGTGAAAGTATGAACCCTAGGCCTTGTTTCCTAGCATTGCAATACCGTTTACGCTCACTTTTATCATTAGTTACCTTGCTGTTTTTATATTTTCAGATTACAAAATCTTTATCTACCATCCATATTGCACTTGTATCACCATCTCTTCGCCGAACTAGTGCACCTATACAATTTACCATTGTATTGGGTGTGTTGGGGACACAAGAGACTCTTTTTTATTTGGTTGCAGGGTTGTTTGAGAGAGACCATCTTCATCCTATGCCTCCCATGCATTGATAAACCTTAGGTCATCCACTTGAGGGAAATTTGCTACTTGTCCTACAAACCTCTCACTGGAGGCCCAACAACGTCTACAAGAAGAAGGTTGTGTAGTAGACATCAAGCTCTTTTCTGCGCCGTTCTTTGGGGAGGTGAGTGCTTGAAGGTATATCTTTAGATCTTGCAATCGAATCTTTTTGTTTCTTGTTTTAGCACTAGTCTAGTTTATAAAAGAAAACTACCAAAAAAATGGAATTGAGTTCGTCTCATACGCTTCACCTTTTTAATATCTTTCGTGAGTATGATGGGAAGGAAAATTGTGTCGAAGTGCTAGAAGAAGAATGCATTAGAATGTTTGGCACTAAATATTTATATGATGAGCATGATTGCAATGTTGTTAGTATGAATTCCTTGAATATCCATGATGCTAATGATATGCAAAGCCACAAGCTTGGGGAAGCTATGTTTGATGAAGATGATATTTTTGCCCCCCAAGCTTTGATGAGAAAATTTACTATGATGAAAGCATGCCTCCTATCTATGATGATTATTGTGATGACACGTATGCTATAAAGAATATTGATAACCATGAAACTTGTCATCTTGATCTTAATTTTCAATCACATGATAGTTATTTTGTTGACTTTGCTCCCACTATTGTCCATGAGAAGAATTTTGCTGATGTGGAGAGTAATAAAATCACTATGCTTGTAGATCATGAAAAGAATGCTTTAGGTGCTGGTTATATTGTTGAATTCATTCATGATGCTACCGAAAATTATTATGAGGGAGGAATATATGCTTGTAGGAATTGCAATAATATCGAGTTTCCTCTCTATGTGCTTAAAGTTTTGAAGTTATGTTTGTTTTGCCTTCCTATGCTAGTTGATTCACTACAAAAAAAAGACACATCCGTGACATTTTGGGCCGAACGAAATTTTTTTCTGTCATACATATGACACTTCTATGACGATAATTGTGACAAAACCCGGTATCATCATAGATGTGATGGGCTCCTACTTCTATGACAAAAATCATGACGATAAAATGGGCTTTTCGTCTGGCGGCGGGCAGAGACGCAGCTGCATGACATTCTTTGGGCCGTCCATGACAGAAAAAACCATGGTAGAAGCGAGGAGAAGAAAATTTCGGGAGTTCCCGATACGGTGGGAGGTCGGGGCGAAGCGATGCATCGCTTTCTCGTCGTACGACGCTGCGTGTGTGCGGCGTTAGCTCTAATCGAACCCGAGCGGCGTTGGGCTCTAACTAAACCCGGCGATTGTAATCGCGAGTTACGCGTTCATCGAACCCGAGCGATCGATCTCGGTTGTTAATCGAACTCGATCAGCGATTTCTTCGCTCTCGCTGCTAATCAAGCCGATCGATGGGGCGAACAAAGGAGCGTTGCGGGGGTTTGGATGAACAGTGGCGGTGGCGTTGCCTCCGGACGAAACAGGACCCGTGGTGTGGTGGAGGGATGGATGAACAGAGCGGTGGAGGGTGCCCGTGGAGGGGTGGATGAACAGGACCCGTGGTGTGGAGGGCTGGATGAATAGTAGACGGTGGAGGGTGCTTGTGGAGGGTGGTTGAACAGGGACCCGTGGTGTGGAGGGCTGGATGAACAGAGAGCGGTGGAGGGGTGCCGATGGAGGGTGGTTGAACAGGACCCGTGGTGTGGAGGGCTGGATGAGCAGTGACGGTGGAGGGTGGTTGAGCAGAGGCGGTGGAGTAAGCGCGGTGGAGGCTAGATGAGCAGAGCCCGTGGAGGCTGGATGAGCAGGAGCCCGTGGAGGCTGGATGAGCAGGAGCCCGTGGAGGCTGGATGAGCAGGAGCCCGTGGAGGCCGGAGGAGGTCGGCGGTGGAGATGAACAGTATCCGTGGAGTCCGTTTTGCGATCGCCATACCCTCCCGATGAACAGGACCCCGTTTCGACCGTGGCGCTCCAACACAAGTCCGTTTCCTCCGTTTTTGCGATGCGCCACACTCCTCCCGATCAACAGGACCCCGTTTATTGTAGGAGGTCCATTTCCTCCGTTTTGTGGTACGCCGCACCCTCCCGATCAACAGGGACCTCGTTCGAGCGTGGGTCTGTTTCCTCCGCGATACGCCAGCCTCGTTCCATCGCCTGTTCCGTCCAAGCCCTCCCGATGAACACGACCACACATTCCGTTACGACCCAGCCGGTTGGCTCCCACGCATTCCGTTGCCTCCCGATGAACACGACGCATTCCGTTGCCTCCCCATGAACACGACGCATTTCGTTGCCTCCCCATGAACACGACGACGACGATGTTTCTCCGTTCCGACCCAGCCATGTACACGAGCCCTGGCCGTACATATGCGCGAGTAGGAGTTCGAGACCCCGCCCGTATGTACACATACGTGGCCGTATTTTCTTTCTTGCACCCTAGCCGTTGTACGTACGTGTACATGCTACACGCGCGCCTCTACTACGACACGTGCGCGCCTCTACATCGACCAGTATATATGTACATACACGTTCGCGACCAGAATGACAACGCCACGTGCGCTCGACCAGGTGGGTCTGACCGCCGTGCACTTCCTTGCTCGCGAAGATGTAGCTGGTGGGTCCCAGCAATCGGGGCGAATCGTTTTTTTTTTGCCCAACGCACTTCCTTGCGTGCGAAGATGTAGCTGGTGGGTCCCAGCAGTGGGGAAATGTTTTTCACGAAATACGAGGGCCCGTCCGTGGGTCCCACTGTCGGTGGAGGAATCATTATTTTCAGCGTAATAAGGAGGCACTTCCTTGCTGCGATCGTGGACCCAGCTGTCGGCCTCTCCACGTCAGATCCACGTCCGATGGAAGTCGTTCCTTGACCATGTTGACCACGCCACCGAGAGCACCGTGGCGGTGGGCGATGGCGAGCCTAGGAAGGGGCGACACGGAGGCAGGGAAGACTTCGGCGATTGTTTCCCACGCGAGGGGAGTATCGACCAGACGAGGGTCTACTGGTTCGTCTACCGTCGCCGGAGAATAACAGCAGGTGTGGGTGAGTAAAGGGATGGCTAGGCCAGCGAAGGGAGTACGGTCGGGCGGTGAGGCTGCTGGCGGCAGCCAGCCGCCGTCATGAGGAGGAGGAGCGAGCAGTCCCGCGGCGCTTGTTTAAGCGGCTGGAGCAGGAAGAGCAGAGATTGAAGAAGCACGACGGCCGTTGGATGGACATCCAACAGTCAGTGCTTGTGAGTCAACCTCTTTTTTAGGAAAGCCTCAAATCTGTGGAAAGCAGCATACAACCCATCTGCCATTATTTCTAATAATTTACAGCTCATTTTCTAATTATTAAGGTTTTTTAGGAGCCCATATTCTTTTTGTTAGCATTACAGCCCATATTGTGGCAACGGTTAAAAAATTATACGAAATTTTGCATATTTCGGTGCGGTCCGAACTGTTTTCAATCCCGAAATTTCGACTCACATTCAAACTAATTTTAAAAATAAATGTATATCAATATAAAATCCAACAAATTCTCCACGCATAAAAATTAATGAAATGAAAAAAAAGATATTTGAAACTAATTGCCGGTTTGATGTGTTTTAAAAATGTACAAACCATTTCTCATTACTGATGGGCCATTTTCTCGGCCAGCCCAACAGGCCTGACAAAGATTTGCAGCCCAACAGGCCTGACAAAGCGACTTACTTGGCAAATCACAAAAAACCTGGTTGTGGCCGTGGACCCAGCTGTCAGCCTCTCCACGTACAGTACTCTTCCGATGGAAGTCGTTCCTTGACCACATTGACCACGCCGCGCAGAGAGCACCACGGCGATGGACGACGGCGAGGCCTAGGAAGGGGACGACGCGGAGCCGGTGAAGACGCGGCAGTGGATGCCCACGCATAGAGGAGTACAAGGGTTCACCGTTCGCTGCGGTGTGAGGCTGTCGTCGCCCGAGAATAACAGGGGTGTGGGTGAGTAGAGGGATGGCCTGGCCAGCGGTGGGAGTAGTAGGGCGGTGAGGCCTCCGCGCGCCATCGCAGCCGCCACGGGAGGCAGGAGCACGAGGCACGACCGGCGCTGGTTTGGGCGGCTGGAGCAAGAAGACCAGAGGTTGAAGAAGCACTATGGCCGTTGGATGGACATCGTACGGTCACTCCAGCTAGAATCGTGCATATTGACTAAGTTGACAAAGCCCTCCGTCCCCGTCAACTTAGTAGGCCCACAAGTCAGCCTGCCACTATACTAGGTCCCAGCTAACAGGGGGAGTATTCATTTTTTTTGTGCGTAATAAGGAGGCACTTCCTTGCGTGCGAACATATAGCTGGTGGGTCCGAGCTATCGCGGCGTAACGTTTTTAAGTGAAATACAGAGGCCCTTTCGGTGGGTCCCGATGTCGTGGAGGAATCATTATTTTGCGCTGTAATAAGGAGGCATTTCCTTGCGTGCGGCCGTGGACCCAGGTGTCGGCCTCTCCACGTAAAGTCCACTTCAGATGCATGTCGGTCGTTGACCACGTTGACCAGGCCGCTACCGAGAGCACCTGTATGTGGACGATGGCGAGGCCTAGGAAGGAACGACACAAAGGCAGGGAAGACTCGACAGCTTGTTTCAAGACGCGAGGGGAGTACGATCAGACGAGGGTTTACTGGTTCGTCTGCCGTCGCCGGAGAATAACAGCAGGTGTGGGTGAATAGATGGATGGCTAGGCCAGCGATGGAAGTACAATAGGGTGGTGAGGCCTGCGCGGCAGCAGAGCCGCCATGGGAGGAGGAGGAGCAGCAGTCCCGCCGTGCCTGCTTGAGCGGCCGGAGCAGAAGAGCAGAGATTGAAGAAGACGACGGTCGTTGGATGGCCATCCAATGATAATCGCTTGTCGTCAACCTTTTTTTAGGAAAGCCTCAAATCTATGGGAAACAGCATACAGCCCATCTGCCATTATTTCTAATAATTTACAGCCCATTTGGTAATTATTAAGGTTTTTTTGAGCCCATATTCTTTTTGTTAGCATTACAGCCCATATTGTGGCCACGGTTAAAAAATTATACGAAATTTTGCATATTTGGTGGGTCCGAACTGTTTTAATCCCAAATTTCGACTCACATTCAAACTGATTTTAAAAATAAATGTATATCAATATAAAATCCAACAAATTCTCCATGCATAAAAATTAATGTAATTTCAAATCACGAAATGAAAAAAAAAGATATTTGAAACTAATTGCCTGTTTGATGTGTTTTAAAAATGTACAGCCCATTTCTCATTACTGATGGGCCATTTTCTCGGCCAAATTAATGAAAGCTCTCCTCGTCTTGAAAGATTTGCAGCCCAACAGGCCTGACAAAGCGACTTACTTGGCAAATCACAAAAAAACTGGGTTGTGGCCGTGGACCCAGCTGTCAGCCTCTCCACGTACAGTAATCTTACGATGGAATGTCATTGACCACGTTGACCATGCCGCACCGAGAGCACCAAGGCGGTGGACGACGGCGAGGCCTAGGAAGGGGAAGACGCGGCAGTGGATGCCCACGCGGAGTGGAGTACGAGGGTTCACTGGTTCGGCTGCGGTGTGAGGCTGTCGTCACCGCAGGGCCTGGATAGCGGTGGGAGTAGTAGGGGGTGATGAGGCCTCATCGGCAGCACAGCCGACCACTGGAGGCAGGAGCAGGCGGTCTCCCCGGCGCTGGTTTGGGCGGCTGGTGCAAGAAGAGCAGCGATTGAAGAAGCAGCAGGACCGTTCGATTCAAATCCAATGGTTACTGTTTCTAGAATTGTTTGTTGACTAAGTTGACAAGCCCTGCATACGCGTTAACTTAGTAGGCCCATAGGTCAGCCTCCCAACCGGTGCGCCCCAGATGTCAGTGGGAGGAATCATTTTTTCGCGTAATAAGGAGGCAGTTGATTGCGTGCGGCCAGGCCAGCGGAGGGAGTAGGGTGGGGCGGGGAAGCCTGCGCGGCATCACAGCGGGCCATAAGAGGAGGGAGCAGGCAGTCCCGCCGGCGCTAGTTTAGGTGGCTGGAGCAGGAAGATCAGAGATTGAAGAAGCACGTCAGCCGTTGGATGGACATCCAACCCTAACTGCTGCTAGAATCGTGTGTTCACTGACAAAGCCTTGCGTAAACAAGTCAGCCTCGAAATCTGTGGCATGTACAGCTCATTTGCTATTATTTTTATAATTTTTATTCAACCAACAGACAAAATATACTACTGATTGTAAATTGAAAACAGCAGCAGCAGCAACCAGGGCTGGGGGTGCAACAGAAGCAGTAAGCAGGCAAGAAGAGTGAAGACGCAGCTCTCTCTTCCAAACCAAACATCAGCCATCATTACAAAAGGGCTACCAAAAAAGAACAAGTGTATGCATCAAACTAAATAAAGATCCTACTACACCAAGTGTACGCATCTAACTAACTGGCTCAGTTAGATGTTACTATTTATTAAGCTGCAGTGGAGTCGCAGATGGAGAGGAGTGGGAAACTTCATTTGGTTGGTCTTGGCGCAAAGACAGCCAAGTGCCGCCCACGGAGACAGAGAAGAACAGAGGTTGAAGAAGGAGCATGGTTGTTTGATTGACATCCAATAGTCCAGCTGCTAGAATCATTTGTTGATTAAGTTGACAAAGCTGTGCGTACACGTCCGCTTAGTAGGCCCACAAGTCAGTCACCAAATCTGACGGGTCCCAGCTATCAACGGGATGAATAATTTTTTCGCAAAACAAGGAGGCACTTCCTTCCGTGCGAAGATACAGCCGGTGGGTCCCAGCTGTCAGGTGGAGGAAACATTTTTTTTGCTTAATAAGGAGGAACTTTCCTTACATGCGACCATGGCCCTCATGGGTCCCAGCCGTCAGGCTCTCCACATAAAGTCCTCTTTCGATGACTCTCGTTTGTTGACCACGCCGCACCGAACGCAGTGAGGCGGTGGACGACGGCGAGGCCCCGGACGGGAACGACTCGGAGATGGGAAAACGCGGCAGTGGAGTCGCAGATTGAGAGGAGGAGAAGGGTTATAACTGGTTCTGTTGCGGCGTGGGGCTGTAGTCTGTGGAGAATAACAAGAGGTGTCGAGGGGTGGAGGGATAGCCTGGCCGGCGGTGGGGTAGCGCTTCGCAGCGATACGTGCTAAGCAGAGCCGCTAGCCGCCGGAGGCCGGACCAGGTGGTCCCGGTGCCGCTGAAGGAAGAAGACGAGAGATTGAAGGTGCATGCCGGCCGTTGGATATAAATCCAATGGCTGTGGATGACACAATCTGTTGACCAAGTTGACAACGCCATGCGTAGGCTTCGACCTATTGGCCCACATGTCAGCCTGCAAAAATGTGGCATATATTTAACCCATGTTTTCTAGAATGTACAGTCCATTTGCTGGGCTGGGTGAACAAATAATTTCGCGTCAATCAGGCCCAGTTATATTTTCTAAGAAATCCCAGCCCATTTGCACTTCCTTGAAATACACGTATTAGGTGGCTCGTTATATAATGTTATGTTAGAAGGAGCAATTAATATCAAAGAATAAATCGGAGAGGCACATTTTTTATATATATAATTAATAAATTAGCGAGTTATTGCTCAAAATAAAAATGAGCGCATTATTATTAAATTGGTCCTTAAAATCTTCGCAAGCTTTTGTACGCAATCACCAGGATTTTCCTTGCCTGTGAGTCAAAAACAACCAGGATTTTCCTTGCCAACTTCCGTTAAACATTTACTTTTATAAGTTGGGATGTTTTTATAATGTATATATAAGTCTCTATAAAATATACGATAATAGTAATAATATAAATATATATAATGAGGTTAGAAGGGAAAACATAAATTGACACAACATTACTTTTATAAGAGACCTGCTTTTATACCCCACAAAGAGGCATACTAACAAGTTCACACACAAATACAACAGAAAAGGTAAACATTCATATCAAACTCAGGTTCACAGGACACGTTCATATCCATAGCCAACATTCACAATCAACAACTCAAAAGATTCATATATACACAAGCTCAGCATATTTATGCATCCAAGTGATTGATAGATCACACGACAATATTCATACATAATTTACAAAAAGATTCAGATATATGCATGTTCAGTATGTTTATGCATCCAAATGATTGAGATCACAGCAAATATGATCCATGGAAGAACTTTAATTACCTAGGGTACAGACTGGTAAATGGTGTTCAATCGGAGGTACTTCTTGCTAAAATTAGTCCTTTCACGAGTAAACTTTCGAGTACATAAGAGGCATGACAAACAATCTGAACTTTGCTTGTAGGTTTATCCTCCAATAGTGGCCTCGTGCCGAGGGAGGTTTGAGCAACTTGGCCACTACTTTCATCCAACTAGTTTACTGGCTCATCTTGGTCTTGTATCTCGCCAAAATTCTACATTGCGATTTAGAAAGGAGGCGGTTGAGAAAATGAACCACCCAATTTTTTGTGCAGTTCAACCTAAATGGAGCATCCTTGGCGTGCGAGACTCGATTAAGTGCCGATGAATATAAGCGCCAACCAACTTGTCTGGAATCTTTAGACTCCATGCCATATAGTTCGCTACCATATGTGCCGATAACCAAAAGGCACAAGTTGGGACCAAAGACTGGACTGTGTTTTTCTGGGCTATGCACCAAGCAATATTTTTGGCGTTCACTCTCCTAACACTTGGAGTTTGACAATTGGTTGAAGCCGATTGATACTCGAATGAATATAGGCACTTCTTGTCAACATCTGATCATTTTGTGCAGTTCTACTGAAATCACCCGATGTAATGATTTGCGTGCGAGTTCAGGCTCCAAATTACTCCTTTATGAAATCGGCAAACAGTAGCACAATACCAAATTACCAATACATATGACAGGCACAATAATCAGGATAAAGAGTAGTACCAACCTGTGTGAGGTAGCATATCAATTACTATTTCCTTCGACTGGAAGCCGAGATAAGTCAAGCGACTGACAGCAAAGGAAGAAAGCATGCGGAGTTTAGCGACTGACAGGAAAGGACGGAAGCCGTCGAGGCAATGAAGCACCCAAAGTTTTTGTGCAGTTCCACCAAAATCGAGCATCCCTATTGGCACATATATTGAGAGAGTGAGATTACTGTAATAGTGGGACTAGTTTATGAAACATACACTAACAAATAGAATCACCCTCATTATCTTAATGGGTAAAGTTAGCAACATAGTAGTCTTGCTTAAAGAGAGGTATTAGTTTATTTAATCAGTGCCAATTAGCTAAACTCAACACTCAAAGCATTGCCATTTATCATAGGTTGCAAAATTTTAAAGTGCAAAGATAAAGGAGTTTCTCATGACAGTAGCACGATACAAATAGAGATGACAGCAAACTAATATGGATGAAGGCCTTAGGCCCGTACCAACCTGAGAAAAAAAGCTTATTCATGTAGTCCCATAAGAGATGATAAAGCACTCACTGGAATAACACGATAGTATATATTTTTTGCACTTCAAATGTATGGTTGAAATCACTCTTGTTTACCAGTGCTGAGATTATATAGAAATTTTATCAAGAACTTACAGTTGAGTTAAAGCACTGGCTGGGATACAGTTCATTGTATTTTCTTGTGTAGTTCCATTTAATGTATGATTGGCACAACATGATCCCTGTTTGCACAAGTAGGAACAAGGTGAAACCTTCATTAGCTTAGGGTAACACCCCGGATGTAACTTTCCATATTTGTAACTCCAACTCTTGCCATTTTCGGCATTGTGATATGATATTCCCTCTGTGGTTGGGTTTTTCTTCATTTTGCATTTTGTCCATGTCATGCATTTTATATCATCTCATCATGTGCATCTCATTTGCATACGTGTTCGTCTCATGATTCCGAGCATTTTTCCCGTTGTCCGTTTTGCAATCCGGCACTCCTATGTTCCCCGCCCCCTTTTACATTTTTCCATGAGCGGTACTAAACTTTCTCGGAATGGACCGAGGTTTGTCAAGTGGCCTTGGTATACCACCGGTAGACCACCTGTCAAGTTTCGGGTCATTTGGAGCTCGTTTGGTACTCCAACGGTTAACCGCACTCTCGCAAAGGCCTCTTTTAAGTTGCAGCCCAACACCCTTCAAAATAGTCCAATAACCCATCTAAGTCACTTCCATGCTCTCCGTCGTCGGATCACGATCGTGTGGAAAATCAGACCTCATTTGGAGCTTCCTAGCTCCTTCTATCTATAAATATGCATCTCCCTCCAAATCCGGATCCCAAACCCTAGCCCGCTCCTCCATACCGGACACGTCCGTCCGCGCGACGAACTCCCCACCGCCCTTGAACGAACATGTGGCGCCACGTGGCACCAGCCATCACAAGCGCCGCCCGCCCGCTGAGCCAGCGGCCGCCCCCAGCCCAGATCAGCCGCCAAGCCTCCCGGCCAGCGCGGCCGCCTCCAGCGTCCGTCGCCCGCCCTCCGCCGCCGCCGCCACCACCTCCGCCCAAGGCCCGTCCCGGCGGCCCCGCCTTGCCGCCAGCGCCACAGCGCCCGCCCGCGCCTTCTCCTCCTCCTCCGCCCTCCTCCTCTCCTCCTGCCCGAGCTCGCGAGCGAGCGCGCCCGCCACGCCGCTCAGAGCGACCCGACCTCGACGGTCAAGCCTCAGTTATTCTTGTGCCATCCTCGGATCAAGATGTCGGCACACACAAGACATTAATGTATATATCAAAGTGCAATCACATGTATAAATAACGAAATGATATATACCTCATAATAATCAGCGGAAACAATCAAACGGGTGTGGAGTCCCATCAACGCCATCGGCAGGTTGAGTGTAGATCGTAACCTCAGATCGTAACTCTTACTCGTCGAGGAAATATCTGCAACATGATACGTTGCAGCCGTGTAGGTCAGTACATTGAATGTACCGCAAGATCACAACATGAGAAAACAGATGATAAAACTATACTATATGCAATATGGCTTTATGGCTCAGATCTGAATTTTGTTTTATGTAAAAGCTGATTTTATTTTCCCTACATCAAAGGAATAAATGAAATCTGTACTATGGAGTTTTTCCTATCATGACATGGTTCCGCCAACCGATGTCTCATAGCCCAATACATCATAAGTTGCCCACAATTAAGTTATCATCCGGTGTTGAGAGTTCCAGATAGATCCAAGTCCAGAGGCTCAAATTGTCCGTAAATCGGGACACGGCTAATCGATTAGGTTTAAACCCTCTGAGAGGTTTGTACACTTTACCCGCAAGATTCGATCCTCTCTTTACGCTCTCGCACTTCAGAGTGTTTGAGAACAAGATGACCAAACATGGTCTTCCAAAGAGTTCCTCCGACCACCGTCCGTACTCAACCCATCCTACCGTAGTTCTACATCTGCTAGTACCGCCCCAGCCAGAGTCACAACTAAGGTCAACCAAGCCAGAGCCCATAATGACTTGCGGTTGCACAGTAAGCTTCCGGCGTGAAGTATTCTTCCGCCTCTTTGAGTCTGGGTGAAGCTTTCCGCAAGATGTCATGGCGCTTCTCCATGCATCCCGCCAACCACTGGTTTCTCCAGGTGCCCACAACCGCCCTTCACCCAAAGAGTGTGTATTGAATTCTGTCTTGAGTCTTGAAGTCTTGAGGCCTTGAAGATGCAGTCCTTGCAGCTTTCCATCATGGAGTTGTCGCCATTGACGAGAACTTCCATTCTCACACCACTCCCGAAGCACTCATACCAACCCCGCCTACTATAGCGTAGCATTAAAATAAATAACGTCCCGGGCTTGGTAACAGGGTGATGGGTTCCTACCTCATGCATACTACTCAACTACAAGGATTCAATAACACTACTGAGGGGTGGTTGCAAGGATGCCACTAAATGCAATAAAACATAGGTATGAAAGCAATGGTCAAAGTGAACTTGCCTTGTTGACGATCTTCAAAAACTAGGGTTTCAGAGTAGCAATCTTCGCACTCGGAAATTCTACCGAGGCAAACAATAACTATAATAAGCACATAGCATAACATAACATAACAAAGTAACACACCAAAACC
Organism: Aegilops longissima; assembly: GCA_021605205.1. NCBI lineage: Eukaryota > Viridiplantae > Streptophyta > Magnoliopsida > Poales > Poaceae > Aegilops > Aegilops longissima. Next base: position 229,673,439 of record CM038682.1, read on the forward strand.
AACAAAGCAAAACCCAAAGGGAAAACTTAAAGAAAAAACAACTCAAAGTTTTCCTACTTCAAATAACAACAAAAATAGTTTTATATAACAAAATTTCTTAACATCACCTAATCATGGTTTTATGTTAACTAAACAGAAAATATTTCATTAAGCAACTAGGAGCAAAAAGAATTAAATAAAAATCTATTATGAAACTCCCGAATAAGCAAAACAAGCTTTAATTCAAATCTGATCTAACTCAATTTTTATAAATCCAAACATAGACAAATTATATATTTTGAAACTACAAGAAAATTGTGATCTAACGCAAAAAGAATCAGCATCATTGGACTTCTAGATCAAAAGTTATAAGCTAAACAAGAACGGAACTAAATCTGTTACGGAAATAAATCTGAAAACAAAACGGCGACGTGGCGAGATTTGATTGGTTGTCGGTGTGTGCGTTTTAGGCTATCTAGAGGACGGCCGCACATTTGAAGAAAACGGTTTGGCTATTAAGTGATCTATTTGGGGCCATTAGGATCAAGATCTAACGGTGGTAATGGGAATTGACAAAAGAAAGAGAGAAAAAACAACAAGGGAGTTACTGACGTGAGGCAGAGATGGCAGGAAGGAGACGGCGATGTGGAGGGCTGCTCCGGCGAGGGGGCGAGGTCGCCGGCGAGGGTGGGGGTGGCGGAGGAGGTGGGAGGAGGCGCGGTGGGGAGGCACAGCAGGGGTGGGGCGCGCAGGGGTGCTGCAGGGCGATGGGGAGGTTCCAGGAGAGCTCCTGGTGAGCGTTTCTAGGCAGGAAAAGGAGGACGATGGCGAGAAGCTACGGGCAGGGAGGGGGCGTGGTGATGGGAAAAATGGAACGAGGAGAGGAGGGGTTTTATAGGCGGTCTCGGGAGGCGCTGGGATGGAAAGACGAGGGAGATCGGGAAGGTGGAGTTTCTGTCTCCATGGATATGGAAAGCTTCAGAACGTGAGAGGAAACAGAGGAAGGAGATGATCTCTTGTTGGGCTAGAATAGAAAAGTGCTTAATGGGCCAGGTTTTTCCTAATAAAACGATTCCATTCCTATTTTTAAAATTAGGAAACTAAAACAATAAAAGGAAATCAAATCAATTCGAATAAAGAGTTTTATATACTAAAATTATCAGAAAAATAAAATGTAGATGATGAGCATTATTCCACGGCCAAAATAAAAACTAAAAAAATGTTTTTCAGAAAATCCCTAAAGGCTTTATTTCTTTTTGCAAATAATTTTTAAATAAAAACTTTGGTTTTTCTTGGCTCAATATTTTCAAAATGCCCCTGATTTTGGAGGGTCATTTTCCTCCGCTTTTTCTTGCTTGCAAGAATTTATTTTTAAGCGTATTTCTCGGGAAGAAAAATAGAGAAGCAAGTGCAAATATTTGAAAGAATTAAATTGCAAAACTCCGCTCAAATTCTTTATAGTTGAAGAAGTCCTGTCATCTTCTCTCATTGATTTTAATAGGATGAATTTGAATTTACGGAGAAGGGAAAGTCATTTTATTCCTCTCTTTCAAAAGTTTTTGAAAAGGTTCAAATTTCACTCAAGTTTAATTCACTCAAGCAAACAAACAAACAATTCAATTAATTATATTAACATTCCAAAATTTGGGATGTTACAAACCTACTACACTTAAAATGAATCTCGTCCTCGAGATTCAAGAGGCTAGCAAGAAAAGGTTAGGGTTGGGGTCTTCTAGCAAATGTCTTGGTCGAAGGTCGGGTGCTACCACACTTAAAAACAAGGTCATGGTTCCAATAAACTCAGATATTTCCTCCGAGGGCTGACAATGTATGTATCTTCACATATCTTACAATAGCTCCTTCATTAAAGCTCTTCATCGGAAGCATAGAGTTTTCCTCAAAAGCTTGGGTCGGTTCGTCAAAGTTGAAGTTCGTCCGAGACCGGATCTTCTTAGCTGATGGGTCTGTGTCCATTCTAAACAACTATCGAAACACTCATGGTGGTCTACAATTTATGGTTTTCTCCTGCAGAAAACGGGTCTGGGTTGAACCTCACCGATAACCTACGCTTGGCAACGGTTGCCTGTAATGGGGTTCCATCGTCCTACCATTTTATGGTTTTATGGCTTATCGCGTCGACACTCTTCTAAGTTTTTCAAGGCTCTCGATTTTCCATCAACATATGATAGTTCATGATAGAAGTCTCCGTATGGGGCCAATCCATCCCGCATTTGAATCATTACCACATATGTAAACATCGATTCACGATTTTAACACTTGGGCATACTCACAAGCATTGCAGAATTTCTCTTGTTCTCGAACTGAGTTCGTATAAATCCATGGTTTCTGCATGCCAAACAAAACATCTATCGTTACTTCACCACTCTCGTGTTTTTATGTAACCTCCTACGTAAACGTAGGCTGATTGGATCACAGATTCTTCCAAATTTATTCCTTTATCAAGGTTACAACAGTTCCTTCTCAAAATCCTCGGCCTGTGGGTTATGGCCCACTTCAACACTAGTGTAGCTTTAACTCATCCTTGGAGTAACTCTCTTGTTACACCTCCTTAAATCCAGAGTACTGTTTCTTCATACCATCATATCAAAACAAAACTCCAACTTATTTTGTCCAGCTTCCTTCTATGGCCGTCATGAATAACACGTTTCTTTCTTCATTGATCCTGTGGCTTTATAGAGTACTATGACCAAAAGAAGTGCACAAGTTTATCCATAAAATCTCATTAATCTCATATCAATCTTTCATTACATCCTTAACCATTTTCAGAATCCAAATTCCAAAAAGTACTTGTTACAAATGCTGCTACCCACATGATTTGGTATGGTCGACATTACTTCCACTTTATTTATTTATCCTCCTCGAGGATTCTTCATCCCACTCGAATTGTGCGACATGAGCCTTGAAATCTTCAATCTTCTGTTTCATCATGGTGGTCTTGAGCTTCACCTTCATCATCTCTGCATGCACTTCGCTTAGGTATTCCCGAGTATAACGGAGTCTTGCTTCAAGTATTCTCCGATCCGCGATGGCTTCCATGGCTGCTTCACGAACGGCATCGAAGAAAGTTGCTTGTGGCACACGTGAGATGAAAAAGTAATGCCCCATCCTCTTTGGGCAAACTCCTTTCAAACGGTGGAGGTGTACTCCACATACCAAAGTTCCACTCCCTTATGCATGAAGGGGTAGCCTTTGTAGACTGCATCTCCTTCAAGGTGAATATGCTTCATCATGTCCTTCAGATCTTCGGTAATCATGATCACTTGTCGTGGTCATGATGGTTTCCGGACCTTTAAGGAAAGACTCATAAAGGGTCGTCATCTGCAGTTGTAAAACAGAAATGATGCTCAGAATAAGGTGCTTATCTCCTGGGGCATACATTCATATCATCCAAACAGAACTTCAAACTCAATTTCCAATTTCCTGTTTATGCATCACAACTCACCTTCTTCCATGTTCATCAAGAATATTAATTTCCAAGATAAAATATGACAACTCCTTAAAGCTTTTCAGCATGTGACATTACAACTTTATTGAGTCATGAACTATTACAATCTCAGGGTAATCTATTACATAACTCAACTCATTGAGCTCATGAAAATGAAATTGCTTTCTACTACTCTTATTATCCATATCAAAATTCCAACTACTCAACTCCAGCTTTCATCATGGCGGGACATTTAATAGCATAATGTCCTGCTTCCTTGCAGCGAAAACAAATGACTTCCGACATGTCTCGGGCTTCTTTGTGATTATGCGGGCTCCTTGGATTCTTGGCTTCTTTCCGGACATTTACTAGCGTAATGACCTAAATCCTTGCACCTGTAATAAGTGATATGGCTTAGGTCCTTCTCGCAAAAATTGCGTTGTTCTCGGGTTGCCTTCTCTTCCGGATTTCTCTGTAATGATCAGGGCTTCTACTTCCGAGGGTCAAACTTCACTTCGCTGTCGGAAATATCCCGATACTCTTTTCTTTCCTTGGTGCAATACTGTGAAAAATGTCCTTCTTCTCCACATGAATAACAGTCATTGGAGTAAAATCTGTTGAGGCCTTCTCCATCAAGGTCTTCAACACTTTTCTTCATCACAGGTTCTTCTAGATCTTCCTTGAGGGCTTCTTTCATTCCATCTTCCTGGTTCGGAATAGTTTGTGGCACCGTGGAGTAAATGTGACACTGCCCCGGGAAATGGGTGGTTCCTTCACACAAGAAACAAGTCACCTGACTAGTTGGGCATTCCTCAGCTGGGTGTTTCTCCTCACAATGAGGGCATCCATCTTTGTGTTCCTCCTGGGTGTGTCCTATTTCTCCGCAAATCTTGCAGGCACAAGGTTTACTTCTTGGTGCATCATTGTGCTCCCGGATAAGACGTGATTTCAACAGTGTCTTCTTGAATTCCTCCCAAGTTCTTGCTCCATTAAATCCCTGTATGGCTTGGTGCATGTTCCACCAGGTTGCAGCACTTTCTGTAAGGTATTGAAGAGCATATTGAACCTCATACTTCCTTGAAACCAAATTGCTCCCGAAGTGATTTTCCATGTTCTGCATCCATAGATCTGCCTCGGGCTGAGTCTTCGGTCCAGAGAATATCAGTCCAACTTCATTCATCATCTACGGGGTCCAAGGGTTTTAGGGTGAGATGAGAGAGAGGTGGAGAGGGATATACACACAATACAAACAATAGTTTTCGAAGAAGCAGGTTTTATTTTTGGGGCTGTCGGAAAAACATCAAACAAAGGACAGCTCACAAATCATCGCATCTAACGTAAGGGTATAACAGGGGTTTGGTCTTCTAAAGGTCAAATAATTCTTCAGATTCTTCAAATCATCGGAGTCTCCAACTGTTGTACTTCAATTCTTCTAATACATGGTGAAATCCTTTTTTACTCTGAAGTGGTCATCAGTTCTCTAATCCTTCTTGGAGCGTCTTCAGTTGATCCTCCGTGTGGTCAAAAAGGAAAGGGGTATATTCTAACTATTTGAGGTGAGAGTGTCTATTTGATAAAATCTGAAAAGATGAGGAGTAAGAGTCTTTTTGAAAATAAAGTTTTAGAAATTTCCTGTCCTAGGGCTTTCCGGTTTCTAGGGTCACGTCCTACAGTCAACATGTGCTCTGATACCATTTCAGAGCGACCGACCTCGAGACGGTCAAGCCTCCGTATTATTGTGCCATTCTCGGATCAAGATGTCAGCACACACAGACATTAATGTATATATCAAAGTGCAATCACATGTATAAATAACGAAATGATATATACCTCATAATAATCAGCGGAAACAATCAAACGGGTGTGGAGTCCCATCAACGCCATCGGCAGGTTGAGTGTAGATCGTAACCCTGTATCGTAACTCTTACTCGTCGAGGAAATATCTGCAACATGATACGTTGCAGCCGTGTAGGTCAGTACATTGAATGTACCGGCAAGATCACAACATGAGAAAACAGATGATAAAACTATACTATATGCAATATGGCTTTATGGCTCTGTATCTGAATTTTGTTTTGCGTAAAAGCTGATTTTATTTTCCCTACATCAAAGGAATAAATGAAATCTGTACTATGGAGTTTTTCCTATCATGACATGATTCCGCCAACCGATGTCTCATAGCCCAATACATCATAAGTTGCCCACAATTAAGTTATCAGTCCGGTGTTGAGAGTTCCGAGATAGATCCAAGTCCAGAGGCTCAAATTGTCCGCAACCGGGGACACGGCTAATCGATTAGGTTTAAACCCTCTGCAGAGGTTTGTACACTTTACCCGCAAGATTCGATCCTCTCTTTACGTTCTCGCACTTCGAGTGTTTGAGAACAAGATGACCAAACATGGTCTTCCAAAGAGTTCCTCGACCACCGTCCGTACTCAACCCATCCTACCGTAGTTCTACATCTGCTAGTACCGCCCCAGCCAGAGTCACAACTAAGGTCAACCAAGCCAGAGCCCATAATAACTTGCGGTTGCACAGGTAAGCTTCCGGCGTGAAGTATTCTTCGTCTCTTTGAGTCTGGGTGAAGCTTTCCGCAAGATGTCATGGCGCTTCTCCATGCATCCCGCCAACCACTGGTTTCTCCAGGTGCCCACAACCGCCCTTCACCCAAAGAGTGTGTATTGAATTCTGTCTTGAGTCTTGAAGTCTTGAGGACTTGAAGATGCAGTCCTTGCAGCTTTCCATCATGGAGTTGTCGCCATTGACGAGAAACTCCATTCTCACACCACTCCCGAGCACTCATACCAACCCCGTCTACTATAGCGTAGCATTAAAATAAATAACGTCCCTGGCTTGGTAACAGGGTGATGGGTTCCTACCTCATGCATACTACTCAACTACAAGGATTCAATAACACTCTGAGTGGTGGTTGCAAGGATGCCACTAAATGCAATAAAACATAGGTATGAAAGCAATTGTCAAAGTGAACTTGCCTTGTTGACGATCTTCAAAAAACTAGGGTTTCAGAGTAGCAATCTTCGCACTCCAGAAATTCTACCGAGGCAAACAATAACTATAATAAGCACATAGCATAACATAACATAACAAAGTAACACACCAAAACCAACAAAGCAAAACCCAAAGGAAAACTTAAAGAAAAAACAACTCAAAGTTTTCCTACTTCAAATAACAACAAAAATAGTTTTATATAACAAAAATTTCTTAACATCACCTAATCATGGTTTTATGTTAACTAAACAGAAAATATTTCATTAAGCAACTAGGAGCAAAAAGAATTAAATAAAAATCTATTATGAAACTCCCGGAATAAGCAAAACAAGCTTTAATTCAAATCTGATCTAACTCAATTTTTATAAATCCAAACATAGACAAATTATATATTTTTGGAAACTACAAGAAAATTGTGATCTAACGCAAAAAGAATCAGCATCATTGGACTACTAGATCAAAAGTTATAAGCTAAACAAGAACGGAACTAAATCTGTTACAGAAATAAATCTGAAAACGAAAACGGCGACGTGGCGAGATTTGATTGGTTGTCGGGTGTGCGCGTTTTAGGCTATCTAGAGGACGGCCGCACATTTGAAGAAAACGGTTTGGCTATTAAGTGATCTATTTGGGGCCATTAGGATCAAGATCTAACGGTGGTACGGGAATTGACAAAAGAAAGAGAAAAAAAAACAAGGAGTTACTCAGACGTGAGGCGAGATGGCAGGAAGGAGACGGCGATGTGGAGGGCTGCTCGGCGAGGGGGCGAGGTCGCCAAGCGGGGTGGGGGTGGTGGAGGAGGTGGGAGGAGGCGCGGTGGGGAGGCACAGCAGGGGTGGGGCGCGCAGGGGTGCTGCAGGGCGATGGGGAGGTTCCAGGAGAGCTCCTGGTGAGCGTTTCTAGGCAGGAAAAGGAGGACGGTGGCGAGAAGGCTACGGGCAGGGAGGGGGCGTGGTGATGCGAAAAATGAAACGAGGAGAGGGAGGGAGTTTTATAGGCGGTCTCGGAGGCGCTGGGATGGAAAGACGAGGGGATCGGGAAGGTGGAGTTTCTGCTCCATGGATATGGAAAGCTTCAGAACGTGAGAGGAAACAGAGGAAGGAGATGATCTCTTGTTGGGCTAGAATAGAAAAGTGCTTAATGGGCCAGGTTTTTCCTAATAAAACGATTCCATTCCTATTTTTAAAATTAGGAAACTAAAACAATAAAAGGGAAATCAAATCAATTCGAATAAAGAGTTTTATATACTAAAATTATCGTAAAAATAAAATGTAGATGATGAGCATTATTCCACGGCCAAAATAAAACTAAAAAAATGTTTTTCAGAAAATCCCTAAAGGCTTTATTTCTTTTTGCAAATAATTTTAAATAAAAACTTTGGTTTTCTTGGCTCAATATTTTCAAAATGCCCCTGATTTTGGAGGGTCATTTTCTCCGCTTTTTCTTGCTTGCAAGAATTTATTTTTGGCGATTTCTGGGAAGAAAATAGAGAAGCAAGTGCAAATATTTGAAAGAATTAAATTGCAAAACTCCGTTCAAATTCTTTATAGTTGAAGAAGTCCTGTCATCTTCTCTCATTGATTTTAATAGGATGAATTTGAATTTACCGGAGAAGGGGAAAGTCATTTTATTCCCTCTCTTTCTAAAGTTTTTGAAAAGGTTCAAATTTCACTCAAGCAAACAAACAAACAATTCAATTAATTATATTAACATTCCAAAATTTGGGATGTTACAGCCTCGGATCCGGCCGGATCTCAGATCCAAACCTCGGGGTTGACTTTCTCCCCCAAAATCGTCTAAGTTTTTATTTCGGTGATTATTTGTTGCATTTTCGTCCTGCCATAACTTTGCACCCGTAGCTCCGTTTCGTGCGTGTAATATGTCAAAATGTTCGTCTCGAAGAGTAGATCATTTCATCTCATTGCATCATTTTCATTTGAGCTCAACTTGATGCCCGAAATGCTGTTGGAAGAGGGCTATGTGATGTTAGTTTCTGTTTCTTAACAGAACATGCACTTTTGTCATTTTGCCATGATTGATGGGTGCACCCTATGAATTTGAGTCCTACATGTGTTTTGTAATATGCCATGCCGTCTTTCCAGGGGTGTATGCCATGTATTTTTGTGATCCCTGTGGTGACTAGCACAAGCATGCAAAGTAGGCTCCATGATGTTGCTGATTTCAGCCCTGTTTTGCTGATATTTTTATGCCATGTTAACTTGATGCTACCGAGAGATCCATGCATATTTTGAGATACTTCAGTAAGGATGTTTTTACCATATGGTTATGCTCTATCCATCCAAGCCCTTGTTTGCAATTTTGGAGTGCCATAGCTTGAGTCAATCGAGCTCTACTTTTGCTATAAAATGTTTCCTGGCAGATTGTTTACATGTTATTCAATTTTGCCAAGGTTGTTGTAGTTGATCCGTGTATGCTATGAAGTTGTTCTTTCCATGTATGTCTTCTATGCCATGTCTTATTGATGTATGTAGGCTTAGATTATCATGAAAGGCTCTGTAGTGCGTGCTTTGAGCTCTTAAACATGCCTACTTGTTATCTGTTTTTGTCATGCCCTGTTGCTGAATCTGTTAACGAAACTTGCTATTTTGACATGGGTGTTACTATATTTTCTGATCCTTTTTGGCTTATGGTCAGTAAGGGACTTTTGTTCTATGCTTTGAGTAGATTCATGCCATGCCTTGTTTTGCTATTATAAGTTCCTGTAGCATGTTGTTTTCTTGCTCAACATTGCTACCGATGCTGTTTTTGCCATGTTCAGAATTTCACTAAGTCTGTGAAGCTGATATGTTTTGCACTTTTGCCATGCTTGTGTGGACCTGTTATGTTGTGAATTAGCCGTAGCTTAGTGTTCATCTTTTGTCAAGCATCCTGAGTAGATCACTGCCATATATTTTGTTGGTACGTTTGGGTGCAGTAGCTTATTTTCCTGTTGCTTGCTAAGTGGTATCATGCTGTTTAATGGCGATTTGTGCCATTCTTGTTTTGCTTGTCATTTGCAAACCGTGCATCCGATTCCGGTGATCTTTATATCGATTTCAACCGAAATCATCTCATCTTTCCAGCGGTATACTTGGTTTGCCAAGTTGATGCCTGGTTCATCATTCTCCTTCCGGAGCGCGCATACGCATTGCATATCACATCCCGCATATCATGCCATATATTGCATCATGTTGCTTGTGCATTGCACCGTGATTTATTGTGGTTCCTTTGTTTGTGTTCTTGCTTTGGGTAGAGCCGGGAGACGAGTACGTGAACGAGGAACCTGTTGAGAACGCTTACGAGGATCAAGCTTTCGACAACTCTGAGAACTTTGCAGGCAAGATGACCATACCCTCGAAATCACTTCTATCTTTGCTATGCTAGATGCTCGCTCTTTTGCTATGCCTATGCTACGATGCCTATCACTTGCTTATCATGCCACCCATATTGCCATGTCAGCCCTAACCATCCTTTCCTAGCAAACCGTTGATTGGCTATGTTACCGCTTTGCTCAGCCCTCTTATAGCGTTGCTAGTTGCGGTGAAGGTGAAGTTTGTTCCTTGTTGAACATGGAGATGTTGTTCCTTGTTGGAACATGTTTACTTGTTGGGGATATCAGAATATATCTGCTATAATTAATGCATCTATATACTTGGTAAAGGGTGGAAGGCTCGGCCTTATGCCCGTGTTTTGTTCCACTCTTGCCACCCTAGTTTCCGCCATACCGGTGTTATGTTCCTTGATTTCGCGTTCCTTACACGTTTGGGTGATTTATGGGACCCCTTGACAGTTCGCTTTGAATAAGACTCCTCCAAAGAGGCCCAACATTGGTTTTACCATTTGCCACCTAAGCCTTTTCCCCGGGTTTTCGCGAGCCCGAGGGTCATCTTTATTTTAACCCCGGACCAGTGCTCCTTCGAGTCTTGGCCCGAACCAGCAGATCATGGGCCACCACGGGCAACTCGAGGGCTGGTTTTACTCGTAGGTGACCTATCCGGTGTGCCACGAGAACGAGATATGTGCAGCTCCTATCGGGATTTGTCGGCACAATCGGGTGGCTTTGCTGGTCTTGTTTTATTGCTGTCGAAATGTCTTATAGTCCGGATTCCGAGATCGATCGGGTCTTCCCGTAGAAGGAATATCCTTCGTTGACCGTGAGAGCTTATAATGGGCTGTTGGTACACCGCAGCGGGTATTATCTTTCAAAGCCGTGCCCGCGGTTATGAGGCAGATGGGAATTTGTTAATGTCCGGTTGTAGAAAACCCGAAGTTGACCTTAATTAAAATACACATCAACCGCGTGTGTAACCGTGATGGTCTTTTCTCGGCGGAGTCCGGGAAGTGAACACGGTGTTGGAGTTATGTCGGCGTAAGTAGTTCAGATCACTTCTTGATCGCTACTAGCTTCACGACCGTGCCTTGCTTCTCTTCTCGCTCTCTTTTGCGAATGTAGCCACCATATATGCTAGTCGCTTGCTGCAGCTCCACCTCACAACTCTGTCCTTCCTATAAGCTTAAATAGTCTTGATCTCGCGGGTGTGAGATTGCTGAGTCCCCGTGACTCACAGATTCTACCAAAACAGTTGCAGGTGCCGACGATGCCAGTGCAGGTGACGCAACCGAGCTCAAGTGGGAGTTCGATGAGTAACGTGGTCGTTACTATATGTCTTTTCCTGATGATCAGTAGTGGAGCCCAGTCGGCACGATCGGGGATCTGTGTAGCATTTGGGGTATCTTCTTTTATTTTGGTTCCGTAGTCGGACCTTGAGTGTAATCTGAATGATGGATGTTTAATTTATGTATTGTGTGGTGTGGCGACTGTAAGCCAACTATGTATCTCTTTCCCTTATGTATTACATGGGTTGTGTGAAGATTACCTCACTTGCGACATTGCTTTCAATGCGGTTATGACTCTAAGTCGTGCTTTGACACGTGGGAGATATAGCCGCATCGAGGGCGTTACAAGTTGGTAATCAGAGCCATCCCCGACTTAGGAGCCCCCTGCTTGATTGTTTGCTGGCGTTGTTGAGTGTAGAACAGAAAATGTTTTGAGTCTTAGGATTATATATATCGGAGAGTAGGATTCTTTTTACTCCCCAGTCCCTTCGTCGCTCTGGTGAGGTCTCCTGACGTAGAAGTTTTGACTCTCCTCTCCTCAAATTTCACTAAAAAGAATTTTAGGATCACGCGGGTATCTTGGAATTGTTCCGATGGTTTTGTGACGAGAACATTGTTCTTGGTGTCTCCTGACATTTAGGGGTTGTGGCAGTGTCCCGGGGAGTTGAGCTCCGAGGTGTTGTCGTCACAATTTTATCGTTGCAGTTCTGGAATACTGAGTTTTGCCGACATCGAAATCTCTTTTGTACCGTTGTTGGTGAGATAACCCCGATAACCCAGTACTGGGGCGAGCTCGGGGGTATTGCCATGACTCGTATAACGGATGCTTTTCGAAGGTCGAGGTACACGATTTCCGAGGGTTTCTTGGTTATGTGTTGACGGATGGATACAGCTGGATCTAGGTATTGTTAGTTTGGGTGATATATTTTGTGTCCCTGTATCCCCAACACCAGATTGCATAACCGAAAGTTTCGGAGTTTATAGGTGGGATTCAAGTAGCTCTTAGCATTTTTTCCCGCAGATATTTGGTTCGTGATTGGGTAATCCTTACCACTTATTTGTTCCAGTCATACCTTGTTATTTTTTTCATCAGCCTTTAATCAAGTGGCTTCTCACCTTAATGGACGTGTGATGTTCGCTTTTGGAATTCATTCGTTCATCCTTGTTCGAATGTTTATTGTGAAGACTATATGTTGCAATTTCTATCCATTGATTCAACTTGTCTATCTGTCTATCAAGTGCTAACGGATGTCACCCTCTTCAGGATGGCTCCGCCAACGCGTCAGAATCCGGAACGAAATGATGGGAATCAGTTGAACCCTCCACCTCCACCTCCGCCTCCGGAGGCCTGGAAAGCTATCATGGCAGCCACCAATGCCAATGCTCAGATGATTTTGCAGCTCATGCAAGAGCGTACTCAAGGGCAAGGCAGTCAAGGAAATCAAGGTCAAGGCAACAACCAGCCGCACTTTGCTACCCTCAGTCAGTTCCTCGCTAATCAGCCGAAGTCTTTTAGTTTCTGTGTCGAGGCTACAGACGCCGACGATTGGCTTGTGGACATCTGCAAACATTTTGAATGTAGCAATGTCAGACCTGAGGACTTTGTCAAGTTTGCATCGTTTCAACTCAAGGACCAAGCTGCTGAGTGGTACCAGCAATACAAAGATTCCAGAGGAGGTCGTGTCATTACAGGGATGAGTTCCACCGAGATTTCAGAGCTCACCACATTCAAAAAGTGTTGTTGAGAGCAAGCGTGAGGAGTTCCGCAATCTCAAGCAAGGCAACATGTCGTGTACCAATACAATATCCAGTTCCAAAACTCATTCGCTTTGCTAAGCAAGACGTCCTCGATGAAAAGAGTATGATCTATCAATTCAGAGGTGGTCTCGGAGAAGATCTGCAATTAGCTCTTGTGCTTTTGAGCCGAAAAGTATGATGAATTCTACAACATGGCATCAAGCAAGAAGCTGCCCAGCTCAAATGTGAGGCTTCTAAGAAGAGAATCAGGGATGCAGTTCAGTCTTCTTCTTCCTCTCAAGTGGCAGCTAAGCAGAGAAGTTTTACCTTCCTCCTCCTCCGTTCCGCCAGCCTTATCGCAGAAGAACTCGGTGGCCGTGGATCTTCCCACCCACCCAACCCAAAGCTATCGTAACAAGTCAAATTCTCAAGCTCCAAGGTCAAATGCTCCTTACCACCGTCCGCTCTCGAGGTGACTTGCAACAAGTGTCGCAGAAAGGTCACTATGCGAACAAGTGCTTCAACCAAAGGCGCCTTCCGCCTCCTCCTCCCGTGAAATCTTCCAAGAATGCAAAGGTCAAGCATAATCCAAAGCATGCCAAGGTGAACATGATGAATGCAGCTCAAGCGGAGGAATCTCTCGATGTGATAATGGGTAATCTCTCGCTTAATGATATTCTGCAAAAGTCTTATTTGATATTGGTGCATCGCATTGTTTCATGTCAAGACCGTTTTTGCCAAGCATGATTTCACTTGAATTTTTGGATAGACCTCTAGCAATTGTTTCCTGGGCAAGCACATGAGTTCTAGTTTGTTGGTTCCGAATGTCGGTATCAAGATGGGCGATTATAGATTTCTGGCTAAACCAATTGTCCTTGGTGACTCGGATATTGATCTTATTCTCGAAATGGACTGGCTTTCTCAGCACAAAGCTCAGCTTGATTGTGCTGCCAGAGAAATTCAATTGACTCACTCTTCTAATGATGTGATCATCTATGCCGCTCGTGATGAAACCATTCGGTTGTTTTCTCTCAATGAGAAGGGCGAATTGGATGCTATCTCTCAGATTCTAGTCGTTTGTGAGTATCAAGATGTCTTTCCAGAAGAGCTTCCGGGTATGCCTCCTCATCGCCGCTTGAGTTCGTTATCGATCTTGAGCCCGCATCAACCCGTTGCAAGCGCCCATACAAGCTTGGACCTAATGAGCTGAAGGAATTGAAGAAGCAGCTCGATGAACAAGAGCGTCTGGTTTGATCGGACCGAGTTCATCTCCTTGGGGTTGTGGTGTTCTTTTGTCCGAGAAGAAGGATGGCACGGACCGATTAAGGCCGATTACCGTCCATTGAATAAGAAGACAATCAAGAACAAGTATCCACTTCCCAACATCAATGAGCTTTTCGAGCAACTCAAAGGTGCTAAAGTGTTCTCCAAGCTTGACCTTCGATGGGTTATCATCAGATTCGCATTCGTGAACAAGATATTCCCAAGACAGCATTGAGAACAAGCTTTGGTTCTTATGAATATACTTGTCATTTCTTTCGCCTTGTCAATGCTCCTCCAACATTCTCTCGGATGATGAACTTCATCTTCAACCCCTACACCAATGAATTCGTCTTGGTCTATCTTGATGATATTTTGGTCTTCTCCAAGAATAAGAAGGATCATGCCAAACATTTGCGATTGGTGCTAGACAAGCTCGAGAGAGTATCGATTCTATGCTAAGTTCTCCAAATGTGAATTTTGGCTTGATGAAGTGCTTTACCTTGGTCATATCATCTCCGCCAAGGGCATCGCTTTATTAATCCCAGAAGGTGTCCGCAGCCAGAATTGGGAACCTCCTCGAATGTCAAGCAGCTCCGCAGTTTTCTTGGTCTTGCAAGCTATTGTCAAGATTCGTTGAGAACTTCTAAGATTGCAAAGCCTCTTTCCAACCTCCTCCAGAAGCATGTGAAGTATGTCTGGTCTCCTGAGTGTGACGTTGCTTTCAATACCCTCAAAGGGAAACTCGTCACAGCTCCTGTCTTGATTCCTCCTGATGAATCCAAGCCATTTGAAGTTTTCTGTGATGCTTCTCTTCAAGGTCTCGGTGCTGTGTTAATGCAAGAGAAGAGAGTTGTGTCTTATACCTCTCGTCAGCTGAAGCCCAACGAAAAGAACTACCCCACTCACGATCTTGAGTTGGCGGCAGTTGTCCATGCTTTGATAACATGGAGACCTCTCTTGTTGGGAAGGAAAGTAGACATTTTCACCGATCACAAGAGCCTCAAGTATTGTCACATCCCAGATAGACCATGCATTAGGGTGTGCATCATGTTTAAATTTCATCTGAATTTGAAATGGGAAGGCAGAAACCCCGAACACCCCCCTTAAAAGAACTAGGGTTTACTAAAATTTATTTCAATGAATCCGAAATGCCCTTCAAAATGCTCATCCTCTTTGTTTGGGTTCAGAACCCATGTCAAAGGAGGTGCACCATTTTCTAGGTCACCTAAGGGTTCTAGAATTAATTCACAAATTTCTGAAATGAGCATTTCAAATTATGAAAAATATTTTAAGTGTTCAAAAATTGTCAAACTAAAATGTTTCATGTTGGGAATATTCCAACAAGTGACCAGGAGCATTTTGGTAATTTTTGAAATAGTTTTGGTATTTTTAAAAACCCTAACAGAGTTGCAGAAAATAGAAAAGACTAAAAAATAGAAAAGACCTACACTGTCGCTCATGACCGCCCACCTGCTGCCCAGCCAAAGAGTCAAGGCCAATGAGCTGCTTGGCTCGCCAGCAGCAGCCTGGTGCCGGCCGGCGAGCGCAGGGCGCCACGCAGCTGGCCGCCGCCTGCTCGCCCCTCGCCGCTTCGCCGCCCCGGACGACCCACGCGTCGTCGCCCGACCCCTGGACACCTCACTTCCCCCCCTGCTCCTCTCTCTCGCTCGCCCCCAACCTGGCCGACGCCATCGCCGACGCGCCACCGTCGACGCCGTGCTCCCCGCCGTTCATACCCCTCCCCGCCATGTCTAGCAGCTCCGCCGCACCCCGTTACCTCTAGCTAGCTAGTTCCCCTCGCTCTAAAACACCCCGAGGCCACTACACGCACCTCGACCGAGCTCAAGGCCGCCGGAGATCCCCATCGCCGTCGCCGCCGCATCAGACCGCCCCCGACCCCGACGAAGCTCTCCACAGGTTCACCGTGAGCCTGGCTACTCCCCCGTCCTCCCCGCTCTCTTCTTCTTGCACCACAGCGAGCGCTCGTTGATCACCCGAACCCACCGCCGCGGAGCTCGTCGCCGACGAAGCTCCGGTCACCTAATGGCCACGCCACTACGTCCATTGCACTCACCACACCCCAACGGGTCTAACGCTGCACTTCCCGCACCTCGCCGGGCCCTCTAACCCCAAACCCGTCGATGGCCGAGCCCCGGTCGCCGCCCGACTCGTCGCCGGCGCCCACTCCGGCCACCCCTAACCCAACCGACTCCACCACTAACCGCGGCTCACCTCCAGCTTCACGTAGGTGCTCCCCGCGCTCCATTTGGAGCCCGGAAAGTGCAAAAGCACTTGCTCCGCCGCGTCTGCCTCGCCGGGCGGCTAGACACCGTGAGTTGACCCGTCCAGGGCCTGTTGACTCTCGAGTCAATGACAGTGGGGCCCCTCCAGCTAAACTAATTAGGATTAGTTCTAACTAAAACTAATTAGTTAAATTAACTTTCGACATGCGGGTCCCACTGGTCGGTTTGACCTGGATGACCCGTGACCCCTCGACGTCATGCTGACCTCATGCTGACGCATTAATTCAAATTCTGGAATTATTTTTATATAATAAATTTCAGAATATAATTCAAATTTCAAATGCTTATAACTTTTATTCTATAACTCCAAATGCAAAGATTTATATATGAAAATTATCAGAAAAATACACTCTATCCATTGGTACAGGTTTCATGCATGTTAAAACAAGTTAACTATGCTGAATAACCAGATTAAGATTTTGCACCATTAGGCCTAACTCAAATGAGCTATCATTTGAACCTTTGATTCAAATGAGTTCATCCCCTGTCCCTTCAATTTGCATTAGGCCAACACACATCCATATTGCCATGTCATAGCATGCATCATATTGTTGCATATTGTTTGTATGTTTATTTTGGTGTGTTTTCATGATAGTTCTGCCTCAAGATAACCTCGATTACCCATCCAAGGGCAGTTTTCTACCCCAGTTCCATCGGCAAGCAATTCATTGATCATTCCGATACAAACCCATGTTCTCGCTTCGCTCTCGTTTCTGCATTAAGACAACGCGATTCAACTGTTGTGTGCTGCGGTAGTTGAACCCACTTCCTTTGCATGACCTGTCATTGCCACAGTAACTAGATGAAACCCACTAGTATGTGTAGGAGTTGTTTGAGCCATGTTTGTGATTGCTACCATGCTATGCTTGCTATGCTTAGAGTTGTGTCAGGTCTGGCTCATCGGGATGATGAACTGGAGTGAAAGGTTGTGTTGGTTCGGGAGTGAAGGTGTTGAACACGATTTGGTAAAGGTATCGATGGGAGGCCATGTAGGAGTACATGGTGGGTTGTTTCATTGAGGCCGCACTTAAGAACTGAGATCTGTGTTTGTGATCCATGAACTAGCTACTACCACGCATTGGGCCCGAAACCAATGGACCCTCTCGGCTTCTTAACCACCCCTGTTCATAGTCCGGGAGTTGCAAGTAGTTTCTGGTGTTTGTAGCTTGTCAGGGCCACGCAACGCTGACCTTAGGGGTGGGTTGTGTTGCGGTAGGCACCGTGGTCCGTGTACCGAGTGCCCGCTTGGTATCTCGGGAACCCTGCACACATCGCTCGGGCTGTATGGGAAACCTCGGCGGACTCCTCGGATGGAACCCGAATAGGCGATAAACCCGGACTAGGGACTTGAGTGTTTAGGTAGGCTGAGGCCGACACCCACGCTGGGCTTCCGCTGAAGGTTGCCGAGTACATGTCGTAAACGATTTATAAGTGGTGAGAGCGTGTGAAGAAGTACACCCTGCAGGGTTAAATATGATCTATTCAATAGCCGTGTCCACGGAAAAGGACTTCGGGTTACCTATATCAGTTCATAGACAAGTAAATGGATACTACTAAAAGCCTCAAGATAAGTGTGAGTATCGTGGATGTCCCTCTCGGGATGATGAGAGAGGATCCACGGTGGAGTATTGTGATGGTGATTAGTGGACTGCACGACAAAATGCTTTACAAAGTGGTGTTACGTAGGATAGCTTAGCCAAGAGTCAAAGCTGGCTTGCTGCAAATAACTCCACCTCCTTCTTGAGAATGTGCATGTATGATAGGATTCTGTGGTAAGACTTGCTGAGTACTTTTGTACTCATGTTTGCTTAATCAATATTTTTCAGAGGACTATACTACCCCCTCCGACGGATTCTATGTAGATGTTGACTTCGACGAGTAAGCTAGCCACCCAGGTGGCGATCTAAGACTTGTGAAGGGCCATTGCAGATAGAAAGGCTCCAACAAGCTTTCTTTCTTTCTAGAGTCAGACTCGACTACTTTGCTTCCGCATGTGCTTGTATGATTGTATGACTTGAGTGTTGGGTCATGTGACCCCTACCTGTATGACTATAGTTATGTATGGCTCCTCGAGCCACTTAAATAAAGTACTTGAGTTGTAGAGTTTTGTTGTGATGCCTTGTTGTATTTACTCATATCGGGCATATTATGTGTATGATTGAAATGCTTGGTATGAGTGGGATCCGACAAACTAGTTGTTTATCCTTGGCAGCCTCTCATATGGGGAAATGTAGTCTCGTGCTTCGAGCGATAGTAGTCCGCTACAGCCCGGTTCACCGAGTCCTGCTAGCCCAAAGACTACTGCTTGGACACTTGATCGGCGGCATGTGATTCATTTCGTTCTATATGTCTGTCCTTCGGGAAATGTCACGCGATGATATTCGAGTCCTGCCTAGCTCTGCTACAGCCCGGGATACCGGAGTCCTGTTAGCCCAAAGGCTACAGCCCGAGTTCATACGCTGATGACCGACATGTTCAAGTGTTTCATGTATGCCTGTCCCCATAGGTTAGTGCCGCTTTGGGTTCACAACTAGCCATGTCGGCCCGGGTTCTTTGTCATGTGGATGCTAGCGACACTATCATATACGTGAGCCAAAAGACGCAAACGGTCCCGGGCCATGGTAAGGCGACACCCGTGGGAATACCGTGCGTGAGGCCGCAAAGTGATATGAGGTGTTACCAGCTAGGTCAATGTGACTTGGAATCGGGTCCCGACAGCGTTGGCATCGAGCGGGGGCTGCTGTGGGTTCGCTAAGCCAAACTGGTCAAGTTGAGTCTAGAAATGCTTTAGTTATATGTAGGGAATTGATTGTGGAGGAACGTAAGGTTCTTTTTACTCCTTTACCTTATGCCCTCTGATCTGAGTCATCCTCTTCTCATTCGACGTGGGTTTAGGACTAGGCTCTCTTTTCTCTATCAGGTTCACGTGTTACTAATCCGTAGTACCTTGTAGGATTGTTGGTTACATCCTTAGTTCAGTGCTACTAAATTTTAGTATGCTACCATTTGAACCAGAACCTTGATATGATGTTGTTGAGTGGTATTGCAAATCTGATTTTGAATGTCTCAATTCTGATTTGAGCATTTACAGATGTTATGCTGCCCGATTTTCCCTAGGAATTCTAATGCCTTTGCATTATGGCTGTGCTTTCAGATGGCCACCCGCTCCCGTAACCAAGTGGTTCGCCGACCCGCTGCATTGATGTGTGCGGTCACACGCCATGTTGGTTAGGGTGATGATTGAGGCTGGTTATCGATGGTATCCTGAATATACCGTCGAGGAGCAGTTCGAGGACTTCAATCAAAGCCAATACCTATGCACGGTCCGGATTTATCCATCCTATCCCGGAGCTATTGAGCCACTTCATCGTTCTTATGGGCTCGAATCACTATTGGAATGTCTGCATAAGATGCAGCCTATTCCATGATGACTATTATTCGAGCTGAACTGCTTTGTTGAGCAACACCGATTTCCGCTATATATGCCAAAGATCTCTTCCCAGGGCGCATGGCTACCTTCAGGGTTGTACAGTGATGCATCCCATGAGGACTCACTCTTCGCACTACTACCGAGTTGTTTGGAGGACAAGGACCGTGAGAACCGGCCTTGCGTATGGAGCTGTTTAATGCCCGCTCGACCACTGGGCTACTCGACTAGGTTTGCACCCGCCGCAAGCGGATGTATGGACATGAGAGACTTGTACCTGTGCGGGCGAGTCTGCGGACTTCATGGAGTGGAGTGAGGTTGGAGGCATCACTCCCCTCGTGGGCCTCTTCTCGCCACCGCTTAGGGTCCACGGCCACATCCGAGTCCTTATGGTCCACAGCCCCACAGATTGTCTGCTTCCGGACGATCATGTTCCACTTCAGTGTCAGGTGGTGACTTCTATGAGGACTACTACGGAGCTGCCCGAGGTAGTAGTAGTATCCCTAGTATGGTAATGGTTGTGTTTCCACCGCCCTGCGTGACTCGTGGAATACGACTTAGTGTGTATCGTTCCTAAGTGTAGAAAATAATGTATAGGAGTTGGAATGCTTCCGATAAGATGTAACGCCTTTCCTTATAGTTGTACTCCGTCGGGCTTGTACTAAACTATGAATGGTGTGTATGACCGCTGGTATATATATATGGCAGTTTATGTTACCATGTCATACGGATGAACATCTTTGCATTCCATACTGTCCATTACCTTCCGCACTTCCTTGTTAAATTCTGCCATCCTGGTTTAAACCTTTGTTTTGTCTCCCGTGATGGTCAATACTCGAATTCTCCTGCTGTTCCAGAGCAGGAGAGGCCATGCAGCCAAATGTGAATCTGCGCAACCGCCATCTTTGGCTGAGGTGATGTTTGAAGCGAACGCATAATAAGCGCTGAAACCAACCGCTTATTGGAGCGGATTGAACAAAACACAGCACGCCAGCCAAGAAACGATGGGGTTTCACTCAATGATTTCGTCAAGCTTTATCCTCCAAAATTCAAATGTTCCGTCGAGCCACTCGACGCAGATGATTGGCTCCGCAGTATCCACCACAAGCTGCGTTCCGCCAATGTGGCTGAGGCTGACAAAGTTACCTTTGCCGCCTATCATCTGGAAGGCCCTGCTAGTCTCTGGTGGGAAAACTATGAGGCTATGCGTCCGGCTGGACAAGTTACAACTTGGGATGAATTCAGTGCCGCCTTCCGTGAGCACCATATACCAGAGGGTCTTATGGACCGCAAACGTGAGGAATTTTGCAGTTTCACCCAAGGCAGGCTGACAGTGGATGCCTACAGCCGTGAATTTGGGAGGTTAGCACGTTATGCTCCCGAAGAAGTTTCTACCGATGCTAAGAAGCAGGCGAGGTTCCGTAAGGGACTTAGCCCTGAGTTACGCCGAGATCTCCGTCTGCATGAGTGTACCTCTTTCTCAAAGCTAGTCAATAAGGCTATCAGCGCCGAGACTGGGCAGACTGATTTCGAGGCTTCACGCAAGCACATCCGTGATTCTGGATCGTCATCCGCTCGTTCCCGAAGCGCGGGTTTGGGTTCCAAATCGGCTCTACCACCCAGTACACCCCGAGGCCATCCTTCGAGGCGCCTCGCCCCAACCAGCCGTATTTTCCACCCAAGACTTATGGAGGTCCGACTGCTAATGTGGCCCCACGGCCAAATGTGATCACTTGCTTCAAATGTGGAGAGACGGGCCACTATATTCGAGAGTGTCCCCAAAACAACCCCAATCAAGCTGGAAAGTCTGTTGGCCGCGGCAAGCCAGCAGGAAAGGTTCCCTATGCCAAGCCAGTTGCCACCGCTCGTGGCCATGTCAACTATGTCTCTGCTGAAGAAACCTATGAGGATCCCAACGTCGTCCTCGGTACGCTTCTTGTTAATTGCCATCCGGCAACTGTTCTTTTTGATACTGGAGCATCTCATTCATTTATTTCCGAGAGCTATGCTCGATTGCATAACACCACATTCTGTGACATGCCTACCTCCATGGAAATTCAAACCCCTGGATCTAGATGGCAAACCTCTAGAATAAGTCATGGGAATGAAATTCTTGTCGACAGATTAGTCTTTCTTGCATCTCTAATAGCTCTCAAGTCCTCGGACATAAACATCATCTTGGGTATGGACTGGATGTCAGCCCATTATGCTAAGATTGATTGCTCTACTAGAACTGTTCAACTTATTTCATCCTTCGGCAAAACAAAGGATGTTTTAACCCGAGTGTCTAAGCGCCACTATACTCTTTAAATGCCAACCCTCTTCCGCACCTCAAGATATTCCGGTAGTCCGTGATTTTCCGGATGTCTTCCGGAGGAACTGCCAGGTGTTCCACCTGACAGGGATGTCGAGTTCGTGATAGATCTTATTCCCGGAACCGTCCCAATCTCTAGAAGACCTTATAAGATGGCACCCCTAGAACTAGCTGAACTTAAGAAACAACTTGATGAGTCCTTGCAGAAAGGTTTCATCCGTCCTAGTTCATCTCCATGGGCTTGCCCCGTCCTCTTCGTCAAGAAGAAGGATGGTACGGATCGGATGGTTGTAGATTACCGACCAGTCAATTTGGTCACTATCAAGAACAAGTATCCGCTCCCCAGGATCAACGACCTGTATGATCAGCTCGCTGGATCCTCAGTCTTTTCCAAGATGGATTTGAGGTTGGGCTACCATCAAATCAAAATCAAGAACGGGGACATTCCTAAAACGGCCTTTGTCACTCGTTATGGCCAATACGAGTACACCGTCATGTCCTTCGGATTAACCAATGCTCCAGCCACCTTCTCTCGGTTAATGAACTCAATCTTCATGGAGTATTTGGATAAATTCGTCGTGGTATACCTCGATGATATACTCATCTACTCCAAGAATGAGGAAGAACATGCCGAACATCTAAGGCTAGTATTGATGAAACTTCGAGAGCACCGCCTTTATGCCAAATTCTCTAAGTGTGAATTCTGGTTACCGTAAGTGACCTATCTAGGACATGTAATCTCCGTAAGGGTATTGCTGTCAATCCCGAGCGAGTTCAAGCCGTCCTTGATTGGACTCCACCAATCGGTCAAGCAAGTCCGAGTTTCCTCGGTTTAGCGAGCTATTGCCGCCGCTTCGTCGAGAACTTCTCCAAAGTTGCTAAACCTCTAACCGAACTCCTCAAGAAAGATAAGAAGTTCGAATGGACGCCACAAGTCGAGATCAGCTTTCGAACTGAAAAGACGCTCGACATCTGCTCCGCATTTATTCCACCAGATTTCTAAGGACTTTATTATCTATTGCGGCGCCTCGCGACAAGGACTAGGTTGCATACTCATGCAAGATCGTCATGTGATTGCCTACGCTTCTCGGCAGTTGCGCCCACATGAGGATAACTATCCCACACACGATCTAGAGCTTGCAGCGAGGGTCCATGCACTCAAAACCTGGCGACATTACCTTACGGGTAATCGCTATAAATCTACACCGATCACCAAAGTCTGAAATATATCTTCACCCAACCGGATTTGAATCTCGTGCAAAGACGTTGGGTCGAGTTGATTACAGATTTCGACTTAGGAATATCCTACACCCTGTGCAAAGCTAATGTCATGGCTGACGCACTAAGTCGCAAATCTTATTGTAACAATCTGATGTTACAACAAAGTCAACCAATTCTCCACGAGGAATTTCGTAAGCTTAATCTTCACATTGTTCCTCGAGGATTCCTCTCCACCCTGGTGGCGAAACCTACCCTTACGGATCAGATCATCAAAGCACAGAAGGTAGATCCGGGAATCTCCCGTATCAAAAGAAACATCAAGAAAGGAGTCGCAGATTGTTTCTCCATTGATGAACAAGGTGTCGTGTTCTTTGGAGACCGTCTAGTGGTTCCCAAGGTGCGCAACCTGAGGCGATTGATCCTTAAGGAAGCTCATGACTCTCCTCTCACCATTCATCCCGGTAGTACTAAAATGTATCAAGATCTACGCCAGAGGTTTTGGTGGACTAGGATGAAGAGAGAAATCGCTCAATACATTGCTAACTGCGACGTCCTGTCGTCGAAAGTTAAAGCAGAGCATCAACGGCCTGCTGGTACCCTTCAACCTTTGGAAATTCCTGAATGGAAATGGGATAAAATCGGTATGGATTTCATTACCGGGTTTCCCAGGACCAAGAGAGGGAATAACGCTATCTTCGTTGTTGTTGATCGTCTTTCCAAAGTAGCCCACTTCCTACCCGTTCGCGAGAGTATAACCGCTAGCCAGCTAGCTGATTTGTACATCTCTCGAATAGTGTCTCTTCATGGTGTTCCATTAGAGATTAACTCAGACCGTGGGAGTCTCTTCACCTCTCGATTTTGGGAAAGTTTCCAAAACGCTATGGGAACTCGTCTCTCCTTTAGCACCGCTTTCCATCCCCAATCAAGTGGTCAAGTAGAACGAGTCAATCAAATCCTAGAGGATATGCTTCGAGCTTCTGTCATCTCCTTCGGCATGAATTGGGAGAAATGCCTTCCATTCGCCGAGTTCGCTTATAACAATAGCTATCAAGCCAGCTTGAGCAAAGCCCCTTTCGAAGTTCTTTATGGACGAAAATGTCGAACGCCTCTTAACTGGTCAGAAACCGGGGAGAGACAACTCTTTGGCCCGGACATGATCCAGGAAGCAGAAGAGCAGGTTCGCGTTGTTCGTGAGAAATTGAAAACAGCCCAATCTCGTCAAAAGAGCCAATATGACCGCAAGCATAAGCCTATGGCTTATGAAATTGGCGAGAAGGCTTACCTTCGGGTTACTCCTCTAAAGGGAACCCATCGATTCGGTATCAAAGGCAAGTTGGCTCCTCGTTACATTGGACCTTTTCGCATTCTCGCCAAACGAGGGGAAGTTGCCTACCAATTGGAACTACCTCCGCATCTTTCCAAGGTCCATGATGTCTTCCACGTTTCCCAACTCAGGCGTTGCTTCTCGGATCCTATCCGTGGAGTGGACCACGAAACGCTTGACCTCCAAGATAACCTTACCTATCGAGAGTACCCGCTCAGATCCTCGATCAAACCGAGCGCACCACTCGACGTCGGAATATCAAGTTTCTAAAGGTTCAATGGTCAAACCATTCCGAGCAAGAAGCAACTTGGGAAAGGGAGGATCGCCTTCGACTTGAGTACCCCACCTTTTTCGCAATAGATTCTAAATCTCGGACGAGATTCTTTTGAGTGGGGTGAGTTGTCACATCCCGGATAGACCATGCATTAGGGTGTGCATCATGTTTAAATTTCATCTGAATTTGAAATGGGAAGGCAGAAACCCCGAACACCCCCCTTAAAAGAACTAGGGTTTACTAAAATTTATTTCAATGAATCCAAATGCCCTTCAAAATGCTCATCCTCTTTGTTTGGGTTCGAACCCATGTCAAAGGAGGTGCACCATTTTCTAGGTCACCTAAGGGTTCTAGAATTAATTCACAAATTTCTGAAATGAGCATTTCAAATTATGAAAATATTTTAAGTGTTCAAAATTGTCAAACTAAAATGTTTCATGTTGGGAATATTCCAACAAGTGACCAGGAGCATTTTGGTAATTTTTGAAATAGTTTTGGTATTTTAAAAACCCTAACAGAGTTGCAGAAAATAGAAAAGACTAAAAATAGAAAAGACCTACACTGTCACCTCATGACCGCCCACCTGCCTGCCCAGCCCAAGCAGCAGCATGTAGCTGCTTGGCTGCTTGGCTCGGCCAGCAGCCTGGTGTCCGGGCGAGCGCAGGGCGCCACGCAGCTGGCCGCCGCCTCCGCTTCGCCGCGCCGCCCCTGACGACCCACGTCGTCGCCCGACCCCCGACACCTCACTTCCCCCCTGCTCCTCTCTCGCTCGCCCCAACCTGGCCGACGCCATCGCCGACGCCACCACCGTCGACGCCGTGCTCCCGCCGCTCATACCCCTCCCGCCATGTCTAGCAGCTCCGCCAGACCCGTTACCTCTAGCTAGCTAGTTCCCTCGCTCTAAAACACCCCGAGGCCACTACACGCACTCGACCGAGCTCAAGGCCGCCGGAGATCCCCATCGCCGCCCGCCACAGCATCGATCCGCCCGACCCCGCGAAGCTCTCCACAGTTCACCGTGAGCCTGCTACTCCCCCCTCCCGCTCTCTTCTTCTTGCACCACAACGAAGCTTCGTTGATCACCCGAACCCACCGCCATGCGGAGCTCGTCGCCGACAAGCTCCGGTCACCTAATGGCCACGCCACTCGCCCATTGCACTCACCACACCCCAACGGGTCTAACGCTGCACTTCCCGCCTCGCCGGGCCCTCTAACCCCAAACCCGTCGATGGCGAGCCCGGTCGCCGCCCGACTTCGTCGCCGGCGCCCACTCCGCCACCCCTAACCCAACCGACTCCACCACTAACCGCGGCTCACCTCCAGCTTCACGAGGTGCTCCCAGCGCCCATTTGGAGCCCGAAAGTGCAAAAGCACTTGCTCCGCTGCGTCTGGCCTCGCCTCGCCGGCTAGACGCCGTGAGTTGACCCCGTCCGGGGCCTGTTGACTCTCTCGAGTCAATGATGTGGGGCCCCCTCCAGCTTAAACTAATTAGGATTAGTTCTAACTAAAACTAATTAGTTAAATTAACTTCGACATGCGGGTCCCACTGGTCGGTTTGACCTGGATGACCCGTTGACCCCTGACGTCATGTTGACCTCATGTTGACGATTAATTCAAATTCTGGAATTATTTTTATATAATAAATTTCAGAATATAATTCAAATTTCAAATGCTTATAACTTTTATTCTATAACTCCAAATGCAAAGATTTATATATGAAAAATTATCAGAAAAATACACTCTATCCATTGGTACAGGTTTCATGCATGTTAAAACAAGTTAACTATGCTGAATAACCAGATTAAGATTTTGCACCATTAGGCCTAACTCAAATGAGCTATCATTTGAACCTTTGATTCAAATGAGTTCATCCCTGTCCCTTCAATTTGCATTAGGCCAACACACATCCATATTGCCATGTCATAGCATGCATCATATTGTTGCATATTGTTTGTATGTTTATTTTGGTGTGTTTTCATGATAGGTTCTGCCTCAAGATAACCTCGATTACCCATCCAAGGGCGTTCTCTACCCCAGCCCATCGCAAGCAATTCATTGATCATTCCGATACAAACCCATGTTCTCGCTTCGCTCTCGCTTATGCATTAAGACAACGCGATTCAACTGTTGTGTGCTGCGGTAGTTGAACCCACTTCCTTTGCATGACCTGTCATTGCCACAGTAACTAGATGAAACCCACTAGTATGTGTAGGAGTTGTTTGAGCCATGTTTGTGATTCCTACCATGCTATGCTTGCTATGCTTAGAGTTGTGTCAGTCTGGCTCATCGGGATGATGAACTGGAGTGAAAGGTTGTGTTGGTTCGGGAGTGAAGGTGTTGAACACGATTTGGTAAAGGTATCGATGGGAGGCCATGTAGGAGTACATGGTGGGTTGTTTCATTGAGGCCGCACTTAAGAACTGAGATCTGTGTTTGTGATCCATGAACTAGCTACTACCACGCATTGGGCCCAAACCAATGGACCCTCTCGGCTTCTTAACCACCCCTGTTCATAGTCCGGGAGTTGCAAGTAGTTTCGTGTTTGTAGCTTGTTTGGGGCCGCATTAACGCTGACCTTAGGGGTGGGTTGTGTTGCGGTAGGCACCGTGGCTGTGTACCGAGTGCCCGTTTGGTATCTCGGGAACCCTACACACATCGTTCGGGGCTGTATGGGAAACCTCGGCGGACTCCTGCGGATGGAACCCGAATAGGCGATAAACCCGACTAGGGACTTGAGTGTTTAGGTAGGCTGAGGCCGACACCCACGTTGGGCTTCCGCTTGAAGGTTGCCGAGTACATGTCGTGTAAACGACGATAAGTGGTGAGAGCGTGTGTGAAGAAGTACACCCCTGCAGGGTTAAATATGATCTATTCGAATAGCCGTGTCCACGGAAAAGGACTTCTGGGTTACCTATATCAGTTCATAGACAAGTAAATGGATACTACTAAAAGCCTCAAGATAAGTGTGAGTATCGTGGATGGCCCTCTCGGGGATGACGAGAGAGGATCCACGGTGGAGTATTGTGATGGTGATTAGTGGACTCGTGTACGACAAAATGCTTTACAAAGTGGTGTTACGTAGGATAGCTTAGCCAAGAGTCAAAGCTGGCTTGCTGCAAATAACTCCACCTCCTTCTTGAGAATGTGCATGTATGATAGGATTCTGTGGTAAGACTTGCTGAGTACTTTTGTACTCATGTTTGCTTAATCAATATTTTTCAGAGGACTATACTACCCCCTCCGACGGATTCTATGTAGATGTTGACTTGATTTAGTAAGCTAGCCACCGGTGGCGATCTAAGACTTGTGAAGGGCCATTGTAGATAGAAAGGCTCCAACAAGCTTTCTTTCTTTCTAGAGTCCATACTCAGACTACTTTGCTTCCGCATGTGCTTGTATGATTGTATGACTTGAGTGTTGGGTCATGTGACCCCTACCTGTATGACTATGTTATGTATGGCTCCTCGAGCCACTTAAATAAAGTACTTGAGTTGTAGAGTTTTGTTGTGATGCCTTGTTGTATTTACTCATATCGGGCATATTATGTATGATTGAAATGCTTGGTATGAGTGGGATCCGACAAACTAGTTGTTTATCCTTGGCAGCCTCTCATATGGGGAAATGTAGTCTCGTGCTTCGGCGATAGTAGTCCGCTACAGCCCGGTTCACCGAGTCCTGCTAGCCCAAGACTACTGCTTGGACACTTGATGGCCGGCATGTGATTCATTTCGTTCCTATATCATCCCTTCGGGAAATGTCACGATGATATTCGAGTCCTGCCTAGCTGCTACAGCCGGGATACCGAGTCCTGTTAGCCCAAAGTTACAGCCCGAGTTCATACGTTGATGACCGACATGTTCAAGTGTTTCATGTATGCTGTCCCCATAGGTTAGTGCCGCTTTGGGTTCACAACTAGCCATGTCGGCCCGGTTCTTTGTCATGTGGATGCTAGCGACACTATCATATCGTGAGCCAAAAGACGCAAAGCGGTCCGGGCCATGGTAAGGCGACACCCGTGGGAATACCGTGCGTGAGGCCGCAAAGTGATATGAGGTGTTACCAGCTAGGTCAATGTGACTTGGAATCGGGGTCCTGACAAGTATATCTTCACTCAACCCAACCTCAACCTCAGGCAAACTCGATGGGTCGAAATGATTCAAGAGTACAACCCAAGTATTGAATATACTCCGGGCAAGGCCAATGTGATTGCAGATGCTTTGAGCAGGAAGGCTTATTGCAACAGCTTAATCCTCAAGCCCTTCCAGCCGGATCTATGTGAAGCTTTCCGCAAGCTGAATCTTCAAGTTGTTCCTCAAGGCTTTCTTGCCAACCTCATAGTCTCTCCTACTTTGGAAGATCAGATTCGTGAGGCTCAACTCCTGGATACCATGGTGAAAAGGTGAAACGTGGTATCGACAAGGGCATTTCAAGTACAAGTGCTTCCACGTTGATGACAAAGATACTCTTTTCTTCGAGGACCGGATTGTGGTTCCAAAGGGTGATCTACGTAAAGTCATTATGAGCGAGGCACACAATTCGCTTCTATCCATTCATCCGGAAGTACGAAGATGTACCATGACCTCAAGCGAGTCATATTGGTGGACTCGAATGAAGCGAGAAATTCTCAATTCGTGAATGAATGTGATGTCTGCGAGAAGAGTGAAAGCAGAACACCAAAGACCAGCTGGTCTCCTCCAACCTATTGCTATTCCAGAATGGAAGTTTGATCATATCAAAATGGACTTCGTGACTGGATTTCCTAAGTCCAAGCGTGGAAATGATGCTATCTTCGTTGTCATTGACAAGCTTACTAAAGTGGCTCATTTTCTTCCTATCAAAGAATCTATCACAGCAGCTCGGTTGGCGAGCTATACACCTCGAGGATTGTCTCCTTGCACGGCATTCCACAAGTGATCTCTTGAGACCGTGGCAGCATCTTTACCTCCAAGTTTTGGGATTCTGTTGAAAGGCCATGGGCACCAACATTCGTTTCAGACAGCTTTCCATCCTCAAACAAGTGGCCAAGTCGAGCGAGTCAATCAAATCCTTGAAGATATGCTCGGGGCTTGTGTCATTTCCTTCGGTATGAAGTGGGAAGATTGTCTTCCATATGCCGAAGTTCTCCTACAACAACAGCTTCCAAGCGAGTTCGGGCAAGGCCCCATTCGAAATTCTCTATGGCGTAAAGTGTCGTACTCCTCTCAATTGGTGCGAGATGTGAACGCCAACTTCTTGGCAACGACTTGATCACGAAGCGTAAGAAATGTGCAAAGTCATTCGTGAGAATCTCAAAGCCGCATAATCGCGCCGGAAGAGCTATTATGATGACAAGCACCGTGATGTGGCTTTTGAAATCGGAGACCATGTCTACCTCCGCGTCTCTCAATGAAAGGCACTCGTCCGCCCGGTATCAAAGGAAGCTTGCCCCTAGATACGTGGGTCCTTTCAAGATCATTGGCAAAAGAGGCGATCTCGCCTATCAACTTGAGCTTCCGTCCAACTTCGCGAATGTGCACGATGTGTTTCACGTGTCACAGCTTCGCAGGTGCTTCAAGACTCCTGAACGCACTATCAACTTCGAAGAAATTGATCTCCAAGAAGATCTCTCTTATCATGAGCACCCCGTTGCTATTCTTGAAGAAACTGAGCGCAAGACTCGCAACAAGTCAATCAAATTCCTGAAAGTGAAGTGGTCACACCATTCTGACCGAGAAGCCACCTGGGAGCGTGAGGATCACCTCCGTTCTGAATATCCGGAGTTCTTTCAGTCCTAGATCTCGGGACGAGATCCTCTTGTAGTGGTGGAGTGTTGTAACACCCCGGATGTAACTTTCCATATTTGTAACTCCAACTCTTGCCATTTTCGGCATTGTGATATGATATTCCCTCCGTGGTTGGGTTTTTCTTTATTTTGCATTTTGTCCATGTCATGCATTTTATATCATGTCATCATGTGCATCTCATTTGCATACGTGTTCGTCTCATGATTCCGAGCATTTTTCCCGTTGTCCGTTTTGCAATCCGGCACTCATATGTTCCCCGGCGTCCCCTTTTACATTTTTCCGTGAGCGGGTACTAAACTTTCTCGGAATGGACCGAGGTTTGTCAAGTGGCCTTGGTATACCACCGGTAGACCACCTATCAAGTTTCGGGTCATTTGGAGCTCGTTTGGTACTCCAACGGTTAACCGCACTCTCGCAAAGGCCTCTTTTAAGTTGCAGCCCAACACCCCTTCAAAATAGTCCAATAACCCATCTAAGTCACTTCCATGCTCTCCGTCGTCGGATCACGATCGTGTGGTAAAACGCACCTCATTTGGAGCTTCCTAGCTCCTTCTATCTATAAATATGCATCTCCCCTCCAAATCCGGATCCCAAACCCTAGCCCGCTCCTCCTCCGGCCGGACACGTCCGTCCGCGAACGAAACTCCCGCCGCCCCGACGAACCACAGCGCCGCCACGTGGCACCCGGCCATCACAAGACGCCGCCGCCCGCCAGAGCCAGCATGGCCCAGCAACCCATCATGCCGCAGAGCGCATCCCGCCCAGCAGCGCTGCCTCCAGCCTCCGCCGCCCGCCCTCCGTCGCCGCCGCCATCCTGCGGCAGCCGCCCACCAAGCGCCATTCCCGCGTCATACCCCCACCAGCCCCAGCCGCCCCGCCAGCGCCTTCTCCTCCTCCGCCCGGCCTCTCCCTCTCTTCTGGCCGAGCTCGGAGAGCGCGCGCCCGGCCGCCTCGGATCCGGTCGGATCTCAGATCCAAACCTCGGGGTTGACTTTCTCCCCCAAATCGTCTAAGTTTTTATTTGGTGATTATTTGTTGCATTTTAAATGCGTGCCATAACTTTGCACCCGTAGCTCCGTTTCGTGCGTGTAATATGTCAAAATGTTCGCCTCGAAGAGTAGATCATTTCATCTCATTGCAACATTTTCATTTGAGCTCATCTTGATGCCCGAAATGCTGTTGGAAGAGGGCTATGTGATGTTAGTTTCTGTTTCTTAGCAGAACATGCACTTTTGTCATTTTTGCCATGATTGATGTGTGCACCCTATGAATTTGAGTCCTACATGTGTTTTGTAGTATGCCATGCCGTCTTTCCAGGGGTGTATGCCATGTAGTTTTGTGATCCCTGTGGTGACTAGCACAAGCATGCAAAGTAGGCTCCATGATGTTGCTGATTTCAGCCCTGTTTTGCTGATATTTTTATGCCATGTTAACTTGATGCTACCGAGAGATCCATGCATATTTTCAGATACTTCAGTAAGGATGTTTTGAACATATGGTTATTCTCTATCCACCCATGCCCTTGTTTGCAATTTTGGAGTGCCATAGCTTGAGTCAATCGAGCTCTACTTTTGCTATAAAATGTTTCTTGGCAGATTGTTTACATGTTATTCAATTTTGCCAAGGTTGTTGTAGTTGATCCGTGTATGCTATGAAGTTGTTCTTGCCATGTATGTCTTCTATGCCATGTCTTCTTGATGTATGTAGGCTTAGATTATCATGAAAGGCTCTGTAGTGAGTGCTTTGAGCTCTTAAACATGCCTACTTGTTATCTGTTTTTGTCATGTCCTGTTGCTGAATCTGTTAACGAAACTTGCTATTTTGACATGGGTGTTACTATATTTTCTGATCCTTTTTGGCTTATGGTCAGTAAGGGACTTTTGTTCTATGCTTTGAGTAGATTCATGCCATGCCTTGTTTTGCTATTATAAGTTCCTGTAGCATGTTGTTTTCTTGCTCTGAACATTGCTACCTGATGCTGTTTTTGCCATGTTCAGTAATTTCACTAAGTCTGTGAAGCTGATATGTTTTGCACTTTTGCCATGCTTGTTTGGACCTGTTATGTTGTGAATTAGCCGTAGCTCAGTGTTCATCTTTTGTCAAGCATCCTGAGTAGATCACTGCCATATATTTTGTTGGTACGTTTGCGTGCAGTAGCTTATTTTCTTGTTGCTTGCTAAGTGGTATCATGCTGTTAATGGCAGATTTGTGCCATTCTTGTTTTGCTTGTCATTTGCAAACCGTGCATCCGATTCCGGTGATCTTTATATCGATTTCAACCGAAATCATCTCATCTTTCCAGCGGCATACTTGGTTTGCCAAGTTGATGCCTGGTTCATCGTTCTCCTTCCGGAGCGCGCATACGCATTGCATATCACATCCCACATATCATGCCATATATTGCATCATGTTGCTTGTGCATTGCACCGTGATTTATTGTGGTTCCTTTGTTTGTGTTCTTGCTTTGGGTAGAGCCGAGAGACGAGTACGTGAATGACGAACCTGTTGAGAACGCTTACGAGGATCAAGCTTTCGACAACTCTGAGAACTTCGCAGGCAAGATGACTATACCCTCGAAATCACTTCTATCTTTGCTATGCTAGATGCTCGCTCTTTTGCTATGCCTATGCTACGATGCCTATAACTTGCTTATCATGCCACCCATATTGCCATGTCAGCCCCTAACCATCCTTTCCTAGCAAACCGTTGATTGGCTATGTTACCGCTTTGCTCAGCCCCTCTTATAGCGTTGCTAGTTGCAGGTGAAGGTGAAGTTTGTTCCTTGTTGGAACATGGAGATGTTGTTCCTTGTTGGAACATGTTTACTTGTTGGGGATATCAGAATATATCTGCTATAATTAATGCATCTATATACTTGGTAAAGGGTGGAAGGCTCGGCCTTATGCCCGTGTTTTGTTCCACTCTTGCCACCCTAGTTTCCGTCATACCGTGTTATGTTCCTTGATTTCGTTCCTTACGGTTGGGTGATTTATGGGACCCCTTGACAGTTCGCTTTGAATAAGACTCCTCCAAAGAAGGCCCAACATTGGTTTTACCATTTGCCACCTAAGCCTTTTCCCCGGGTTTTCGCGAGCCCGAGGGTCATCTTTATTTTAACCCCCGGACCAGTGCTCCTTCGAGTGCTGGCCCGAACAGGCAGGCAGATCATGGGCCACCACGGGCAACTCGAGGCTGGTTTTACTCGTGGGCTGACCTATCCGGTGTGCCCGAGAATGAGATATGTGCAGCTCCTATCGGGATTTGTCGGCACACCGGGTGGCTTTGCTGGTCTTGTTTTATTGCTGTCGAAATGTCTTGTAGTCCGGGATTCCGAGATCGATCGGGTCTTCGGTAGAAGGAATATCCTTCGTTGACCGTGAGAGCTTATAATGGGCTAAGTTGGGACACCCTGCAGGTATTATCTTTGAAAGTCGTGCCCGCGGTTATGAGGCAGATGGGAATTTGTTAATGTCGGTTGTAGAAAGCCCGAAGTTGACCTTAATTAAAATACACATCAACGCGTGTTTAACCGTGATGGTCTCTTCTCGGGAGTCCGGAAGTGAACACGATGTTGGAGTTATGTCCGACGTAAGTAGTTCAGATCACTTCTTGATCGCTACTAGCTTCACGACCGTGCCTTGCTTCTCTTCTCGCTCTCTTTTGCGAATGTAGCCACCATATATGCTAGTCGCTTGCTGCAGCTCCACCTCACAACTCTGTCCTTCCTATAAGCTTAAATAGTCTTGATCTCGCGGGTGTGAGATTGCTGAGTCCCCGTGACTCACAGATTCTACCAAAACATTCACAGTGCCGATTTATGCGGTCAGGGTGAAGCAACCGAGCTCAAGTGGGAGTTCGATGAGGAACGTGGTCGTTACTATGTGTCTTTTCCCGATGATCGATGAGTGGAGCCAGTCGGGACGATCAAGGATCTGTGTAGCATTTGGGGTATCTTCTTTTATTTTGGTTCCGTAGTCGGACCTTGAGTGTAATCTGAATGATGGATGTTTAATTTATGTATTGTGTGATGTGGCGACTGTAAGCCAACTATGTATCTCTTTCCCTTATGTATTACATGGGTTGTGTGAAGATTACCTCACTTGCGACATTGCTTTCAATGCGGTTATGCCTCTAAGTCGTGCTTCGACACGTGGGAGATATAGCCGCATCGAGGGCGTTACACTTAGTGAGAAAGGATAGGAAGACATTAGCATATTACTCAACCAGTAGCATCAAATTCATGATGGACAATATGCAAAACATTGCCTGACGGAACCAATGGCAATAAATTGACATGCAAAACAATAGCACTGTTATGTCATGACACTAATAATATTCCCTCCCTGCTCCACCACATGATTCACCTCCATAGACAAACATACACACGTACATGATTCAGCATAGGGTCCTACTAAAGGTTTGTTTAACTCCAACAGGAAAATGAGGCAGTAATAAATTAGTGGTACTTAAGTACTCCTAATTAATTAAGTGAGACAGCAGAAGTGGAAGGGCTCCCTGGAGGATCGTCTCACATGTAAGGTAGTCGTTGCCGGAGCCCTTGAATGGCCTCGACTGAGGCCTCTGGCTTCAGCAAGATCTCCTTGGCACTGTTTATTCTTCTTCCTCTTCATGCTGTGTTTCTCTTTCTCCTCACCAGCTGGTGAAACCAAGTACATGATTGGCATTCTAATTCAGAATTGGTTTTGTCAGTGAGGGAGTACAAGTGTACTAGTAAAAAACAACATTATTTTCTCATGGCAGTCAGAAAATAGAGATGAACACATGCATTAAATATCATTCTTACCTAAAGGAAGGTTATGGTGCCAATATGGATGATGAGGGTTGGAACACATATCTCCCTTTGTGCAGTTCTACCAAAAAGAACCAACTGTTCCATTCTGACATTCCAGTTAAACAGCACAAAAGTCACTTCTTTTAAGAAGAGTTTTGTGCAGTGCACCAAAAGGTCACAACAGCAACCAAGTGAATTGGATATCCTGTTTGCACAAAAAGGCACAGAGGAAACAATCGAGTCTCAAAAATTACAGGCAAAAACATTTGGCTAAACTTGTCATGGCTTATAACAGTGGCATGGCTTCATTTTACCAGGACATTAGATTAAGAACAGCTAAAGCTGCGTTCGGTTCACGTGTTTGGTGCAGGATTTTCGAGGAACACAATTCCTCGGTATTCTTTCCTTCCAACCGTTCGAGCACGGGAAAGGTGAATAGTGTTTCATAGGAAAGCTGGTCCGGTAGTACTGATTCCATAGGATTAGAAACATCCACGCTGCTCATTTTTTGGGCAGAAGCCTGAGGCGGGCGCTTCATTGTCATCGTTAGACGGGTTGTTGTGCTGTGTTGCGGAATAAAAAACAACCTATGTGTGGTACGTGAGGTGAGGACAAGAGTAGTCACTGTGCAGCTGAATAAACAAATAGCATCTCATACTGCCAAGCATGCTACTCTAAAAAAACAAATCTGTACATTTCATAGTCCATCCGAACACATTCTCTTAAGAGTTTCCTCCGGTTCACTGTTCCATAGATTTATACCTACATTCCTTTCCAATTCCTCTATTTTCATCAAGACCTATGTTTTCTGCCCCTTTATTCCGAACGGAGCCTAAATATTTGGTATAAGGGCATGGGACAGTGGGTGCACCAGCAGTCCAGCACCATGTACGTAAACAGGGGCATAAAGTGGTGATTCATAGTTTGTTGCCCCGAGAAACAAACATCCAAGAAACATATCTTGGTTGGTCCCATTTTTGTTCACTCTAGCCACCTACTCCTATGTGTGGATAGCAAATCTAGTCCTGGTCATACCACTGTGTACAGCGTTACCCCTATATTTCCCTTCTCGACCAAGAGACCGGTTGGATGACCATCTTGTACTACTTTCACCCCTTTCCTTCCTGTTTGTACCAAGTCCGATGTACATACTAAATTCCCCCACCCCCACTTTATTTCTTGTTTGAACCAAGTACTCCCTCCGTCCGGAATTACTTGTCATCAAAATGGATGTGTCTAGAACTAAAGTACATCTAGATACATCCATTTCAATGACAAGTATTTTCGGACAGAGGGAGTACAAGATTCGACTCCATGAAGTAGCTTTACCACTAACAATAGAATAAAAAAATATGTGATGTTGGACCATCCAATCGAGAGGGGCTGAGAGGTAGAAAATGATGCACATGCAGCGACGGTTTAGCTGGGAAGTAGAGCTAAAGCGGTTTGAACGAAGATGTACCAAGGTCGCTTGGATGTGGATAGGTGGGCGGCGGGAGGCCGATCCGCCCACGTGCCATGACGAAGGATCGGAGGACCTCCAGCGCCAAGCCGGCCGAGATAACAGTGCAGCCGGCAAGGGTCTCCTCCCTCGCTGTCGACGACGGCCTAAATGCTGCCCTCCTCCCCGTCACCGGTGGAGGGGGATATGTCCGGATTTGTAACCAGCGGTGAGGATAGAAAGCCAGTGTTTTTTTGAAGAGGGAAATACAATGTTACTACCCCTATCTTGTTTAAATCTGGAGAGGATGAGAGTGTGTGAATAGAGCAACCCTAGCAAGCAAGCGCGGAGGCTCCGGCCTATATATACATAGTGAGCAACCCTAGCAAGCAAGCAACCCCTATCTTCGTCAACTCGTACAAGACCGAGAAATTTGATTACTACAACGCCTCTCCCTGGGACTGAGCTCGGTGTTTTAATCACCTACCTTTGGCTGCATGACAGGAGGGCCAACCACCTGTTGGGCCCACCTGTCATAGACGCAAAGGAAGGAGCAGTAAGTTGAAGCTTTCGCTATCCCTCCCGCACGAGGTGGACGGACATGCAGCAGTGGATTCGATACTGTATAAGTAGGAGTAACATCATTATTGTTCGTCTTCTCGAAGAGGCAAAGAGCCAAGCGCAACCCGAACATGGCAGTTGCGAACACTCGCGTGGTGCGGTTCCTTGGAGTACTAGCCAGGCTCTTGCATGAGACAAAATTGCTATTGTTTAATAATTAAACTCCATTATCCATTGGTTGATACTCATTCTGCATAGGTCCGCGCGCTTATCACCCTTTCCTCCTGGGGTCACCAATGTTTATTTGCTAATTAATAGCATTGCATGCAATGAACTAGCCATTGAAAGTCATTAAAAGCATGCACACCTCTCATCTCTTATTGGTTGATATGTCAAGAAACAAGAAACAAGGTAGAAGTTAATGCATCGCGCCTAAGTGTTTTTGGACTATTTGGTTTTCGTAAGATGAATTACACACCTAGACGGAGGGAGTAGTATATCCCTGTAAACCGGAAAGGAGTATTTGCCTTTCTAGATATTTCAACAAGTGACTAGACTACACCGTGTGCAGTACTCCCTCCCTTCCGGTTTATAGGGATCAAATCTCAAATCTCATGAACCAAGGCATTTTGCGATTGGAGGAATGTATCTCATACTTTACAAAACTACCCTAATTAAACTCATGCATTAATTACGTAGTTCTCTCGTTTTCCTCTCCGCCTTGGTCGCGGTGCACAATATTGAGCACTCCTATATGACTAGCCACTCTATCTACATGCGGGACATTTCAAAGCATCCGGGCCCGCGTGCCATCCACCAAATCACAGCGAGGTGCTACAGTCGAGACTCACCTGTCACCCCTGTGTGGCCGTCATGACCCGTCATATCACAAAACCCACACCTTTACCAGCAGTGGTAAGGTGGCCTCCAAGTTGGACTGGACGAAGCAACCATTATTTCACTGGAACGCTCGTTCAAGCCCTTTCTTCCCTTTCTTGAAGAAAACCTCACTCCAGACTACTCACTTCTGCCATTTTTCTTCTGTACCGATGAAGGAAAGGTGGGCGAATCAGTTATGCTGCTATATTTTCATTCCAAGAATCTTCTTTTTGTGAAGCAACGACCGATTCTCACATCCTATTCTTTTCCCGTTTTCATTGCTATTGTGGTTTCCTTTTGATTGCTTTTTGTTTGTCAGTTCATTGATGGAACACGGAGCACTAGGCAAAGAGTTGCGGCGGACAACCCATGGAGACAGCGATCTCCGTGAAGCGAAACACCGACCAACGAGTTGACCATGTTGGCGGGCCAACCCATGGAGACGAAGAACTCCAAGAAACAAGCACTGGCCCAAGAGTTGAGGGCGTTGGCGGACGAACTCCTCAAAGAAAGTTGGAAGAACAGCAAGGGCCCCACCGTGCCTACCCCAGAACTCGATTGCCACCTATGTGAGGCTCAAGACCGAGTTTGAGGAGATAGTCGCCGTTGAGAAGCAGATTCCCTGGCAAGGTGATGGCCCCATCGAGGGCGAGGAGATGGCCCCGAAGGATGAGATCCCTCGGTGAGCTGCACAAGGTAAAAATAATGGCTTATTACCATAGTTGTGGTTTTGATTATTTGCAATGTACTTGCTAATATGTTAGGGTTGTGCAGTGCGGTGGGCGTCCTTGATGATTCCGATGTCGTGGCCCGTCCCTGTTGGCATCGCCGGAGATCGATTCGATGCGCTGTCCATCCTGTGGACATCGCCCGAAGATCGATTCGATGTCGCGGTCGATCCTGCGGACATCACCCCGAAATCAATTCCCATGCCGCTGTCCGTCTTGTGGTCATTGCCCGAGAGATCGATGACAAGAAATAGTTGGTCGCGCTAATCCTTGAGGTAGTTTGCATTGCCCTGTATTTAATTACCGAGCGATGCGTGTTATCAAACCATCTTAGGGCTAGTGCACTGTCTTGTGTGGGCGGATCTTGCTACTTTTGTTTGATAGTGAATCATGCGATGAATCATGCGAACCCTCTCCGAGTTATGGAAACAGATGTATCCTCACCAGCTTTTGATGTAATATATGGCATGATTAGATGTAAGTTTGAACTGTTTATCATATCAGCAGGGCTTGTTTGATGATTCTTGGTGTTAGTAGGCTAGCTACTGTGCGAGCTATAGTACTACTTGCAAAACACTCACCGAAGAGAAACGTTGGGGCTGATGAGCTCGTGGTACGCTTATACTTATCCCTCGTCGATCGACCAATAGCCCTAGCTCCTAAAATTGTAGGCTTAGCGATTGATGACCTAGGCGGGCTAGTTTGGCCTAGTGTGTTTCAATGATATGACGTGCAACACAAGATCATAGCAATGCAGAGACGTACTCCCTCCGTTCCAAAATAGATGACCTAGGCGGGCTAGTTTGGCCTAGTGGGTTTTAGTGATATGACGTGGTACAGTGCCGTCAAGTCTTCACGTGTGGTAGCAGTATTGCGGGTACAGTAAGTTTTCTTGAAGAAGCGGAATTCAACGAAGTCATGATGGTTCCTTCGCCTGAACAACTTACAGTGGGAAAGGTTGGGCCTGCGATACGACCGGGGTAGACCAGGATAAATTTGTGCATGGCAGGTGTACCAGGATGGTCGACGTCCCACATGTCGGTGAATGAAAGTATTCTTTCCGATATAGAGGACGAGCAACGAGTATTCATTGTTTATTTTTGATGAAAGCTATTGTCTCCATCGTTATTACGACGGAGGAGTGTGAAACACGGCAGCCAGTGAACTTGGCATGTGCACCACTCCCTCCTTCCTCATGTAATGCCCAGTTACTGCTTTTCTCACATTCTCTCTATCTATTTCCTCTCAAATGTTTTTTACCTTTCTTTTTTAAGACACAATTGTTTTTTATGCCTTTTTTCAGAATTATTTTTTATACCTAGGAGCACGTGTGAGGCGGGCTCTTGCAGAAACCACTCCTTGACTTTGTCAATGCCTCTCTCTCCTCCACATAAGGAGTACTACTTGCTATGCATGCATGCGCGGCGGGCAGCTGGCGTCTTGAGGGCAGGCGATGAGAGCGGGCTCGAAGGCGGTCGGACTCTAGCATAATTTTGGTTTTACAGTATTTCTTTCTCCATTGTGAGTAGGCCCGCGTAGATAGATAAAGAACACGAGCTGATGAGGCGCATGCGGACTGTTTGACTGGTCAACCCGGACAAATCTGAGCTATACGCTGAGCCGATGACCGTATAATCACCATATCTCGTATACAATGATCAAAGTGAGCTATCAAGACAAGTTCGATGACCGCCAATGCATTTTACTCAAGAATAAATGACCAGGATTGAAGGGAATCAAATTTGCTTTGTCTTCCGTCCTTGAGCTCTTGACAAACCAATGCACTATACGGTTGTCGGGCACTCCACCCCGAGCTCTCACCAAGCGTCGTTCATGCCACCGCGCGCATACTAACCGGTAAGGCAGCGATGGCATCCTGACGTCTTGAGTTCCTCGCCGCCCGACGCATCAAGCACACAAAATGGTAGGGAAGCGATGGCATCCCGCGTGCGTCGAGTTCATCGCCGCTCGTGACCTCACAACTATGTGGGAGGAATTTGAAGATGCCAAGGCCAAATGGGCGGTAGAGCAAGAGGCGCCAAAGCTGCACAGAGAGGAGCAGAAAAGTCGAAAGCACTCAAGAAAAGAGAGGCCCGCCGCCAAGAAGAAAGAAAAGGACGCCGCAGCTGCTGCGGAGAGGTCAGTGGAGATCCAAGCACGGTGGGGTCTCGCCGACAAAGCCGGGAAGGAGAACGACGGCGTCTGGCCAGCATGTGAGAAATAGTAGTACTAGTAGTTAGTGTGTGTGTGTGTGTGTGTGTGTGTCTGAGTACGAGCATGTACCAGTACTACTAGTTACTACTGTAGTTTTTACAGCAAATTACCAGTACATTAGCCTATACTAAATGGAAAATTTCCTATCCTAAGCATCAAATGGCATCTCTTTCTCTATAGGAATTGAGATGCATGTCATCTCACTTCCTATGATTTTCATATTCCTATGTTATGAGCGAAAGGAGGCCTCTGTTGGAGTAACTCATCAGTAGCTAGCAAGATCTTCTGGTGCAGTAGTTTTCTTCAAGCGGAATTCAACAAAGTCATGATGGTTCCTTCGTCCAAGAAACTTCAAAGTGGGAAGTGGGCCTGTGATTTGACAGCTCATTAGTCATTGTTATTTGCGCCGACGACTGGGTGACTCTCCCTTGGAGTTCTGCGTGCATGGCAAGTGGACCAGGATGGTCGACGTCCCACATGTTGGCGAACGGAAGTATTCTTTCCGATATCGAGGAGCAAGGAAACCGCGTGGTATAGTATCACTGCTGATTGGTTCGCAAAAAAATAGTATCACTGCCGATTTATAATTATTTTTTATTTCTGATGAATGCTAGCGTTTCAACTCTTACGACGGGGGTGCCAAACACGGCACGTGCTAGATGTCCCACACGTCGTGAAAGGAGGGACATGAACAGCGTGGTAGAGCCCAGTAAAAAAAAACAGCGTGGTAGAGCGTCTCCACTTCTTCCACTTCTGGGTGGGAGACCACATGTAGTAGTACTTAGTGGTATGAACGATACAAAGTGCGACCTGGAGACAAAGACACGTCTAGTTGGAAGGTCTCGGGGCATACACGTAAACAAATATAAAGGTTAATATGTGCCTCCAACTAATATAGTAGTAGTAGAGTACTTAGGCACGTACTCCATAGCATCACCATGCATTGCACGTACAACATTTAGTGGTAGTACGTAGTAAGAGACAAATGCCGCCCAAGAGTTCCCTTCTCGACCTACTTTTGGGTGTTTGGTAGAGTGTATGGTGAGTGCATGAGACCACACTAGTTTAGCACAAATACACTAGAAGCATGCATGAAGAGGGGTGTTGAGTTGAGCATGCATGAAGAGGGAACAACTATGCTGAGACGAGAACGCAACCAAACACACCCTATATGCCACGCATGTTCATACCATTTGAGCCTTTCTACTTCACTTCTCATCGCTACATTACTCAGGTTCGACGTCCCACTCCACGGGTACATGTTCGTCTCATAGTTCCAGTCCCACGTGTTCTTCATATAGATGGAACGATCATTGCATAACACGTGCACCTTGATGCTAGATGTCTCGCGTGTTGGCAAAAGGATGAACAAAGCTCACGTAAAAAAATAGAGTGGAAGAACATAGATTCCGGACGACCGAGAAGGAGCAAGGAACCTCGTGGTGGAGCGTCTGCACTCATAATATTTAATATTATTTAGCGATATAAAATTAACCAATCATCTCCACAGTGAACTGGAAGAGTACGAAACACGGCAGCCCAGTGTAGTACAGTATCATACTAGTACATGGCTAACCCACGCTATCACCATATTTCTTGGCTTCCGTGCGACACCTATCTCTAGTAATCCAGCAGCCTGTATCGCTTCTCCCTCCTCGTCTCTATCAAAGTGCGGCGGGCTGGCGTTTCTGCCGTCTATTGAGGTCGGTTAACTATCACATGTTAGCGACATGCCAAGAGCATTCTAAAAAAATCCTTTCACGTTCCGTTTTCAAAAATAAAAAAAAATCCATTCACGTACAAATTTGCCTGTATGCTTTGAGCAACTTGCATGTCATATATTGCTCCTGTTTGATACTCTAACTTAGCTAGAGGTTAGACTAACTCATGACTAACCCTGAACTAACTGTAGCCAAAGAGGTGTTTGGTGACAGGGTTAGATTGACAATAAATGCACTTCATGGAGAGAGAAAAGTGAATTTTCAGTGGTCCCAATGTGAACTATCTCCAGTTAGCACCTCTTGGGTGGGATAGTTTTTTTTTGGTGGGTTCAGTGCAACTTGCTCCAATTTAAACCCTCATGCTTGGATAGTTTAGGGATATTTGAGCCCCAACTAGCTCAAACTAACTCTAACCCCATGGATCCAAACAGGGCCTATGGCTGATCTCGACGCGATCGCGTGCACGAGTAGCGCGCTCTCGGCCGTCACGCCACTTAAAAGCCGGAGCCGGTGAGAGGTCGCCTCCGCTCTGGTCGGGCATTAATGCGCATCGACGCCTCGAGGCGACATCGACCGCTTTCACGCGGGAAGCGCTCACGCAAGGGAGTATAGGTTTTGAACCGTTTGGTGTAGTCTTGGTAGTTTGCAAAACTACTCAATTATTGCACTCGGTTTCCTAAGAAATTGTGGTAAAAACGTTA
Organism: Aegilops longissima; assembly: GCA_021605205.1. NCBI lineage: Eukaryota > Viridiplantae > Streptophyta > Magnoliopsida > Poales > Poaceae > Aegilops > Aegilops longissima. Next base: position 229,717,172 of record CM038682.1, read on the forward strand.
CTCGACAGCCCACTTCCTTCTCCTTCCTCTTCCACCGCCACAAGCGTCCATGAAGCGACCGTCAACCCTTATATAGGAGTGCTAGCACAAAAGATGCATGCATGACCACTAAAATTTCCATATTAAAGCGCCGCTCAAGCGGAGTATGGCGTATGTTGTTACCTTCGCCGCCCATGGCTACCGGGAGACGGCGACCAGAGAAGAAAGCGGTGGGAGGAATGAATGCAGCTACTGTTTGGGTTCGCCTTCGCTTAAATAAATGCGCAGCATCACGTGTACCAGCGGGTGCACAAATTGTAACATACGGTTCCGCTTAAGTGGGCTTCACGTAATCGGTGTGTGTGAGAGAGATTACGAGAGACAGTGCGTGTGTGCGACTCTACTCTTGGACATGTACTCAACCTTTTGCATCGGGATATAAGTATAATGGTATTTACTTTAGCTAGTGATTTATGTGGCCATGTTAACGTGGTTGTGTCAAAAAAATGCCACTTCCTGCTCGTGATTTGCATTATATAATTACAAGCAAGATTCTTGTGCATTGCACGGAACATCGATATGCATTTTTTTACAGAACACCTGTTGTGATTGACCCATGCAGGAGTAATCCCATGTGTAAAAACTAATGATATCTCGAGAATTTTATCGGAAAACTGGTATCTCGAGAATGTCATCGAAAAAATGAAAGATGAGAGATAAGGCGAGGAGGAGTGGAGCATGGTGGTGGTGGTGGTCGGAATGGGCGGAGGCATGGGGATGGATTTGCGGCCAAGGCGGCAGCCACCATGCATGCTAGATTGTTCGAGACTTATTCCTTTTTAATTGCTGAGCAATGTGGTTGCGGAGATAATGATGTGGAGAGAGGTGCGGGTATCTTTTGTAAAATTATCATAGTTTGCTTTCTATCCTCGATATAGATCATACGGTCTCAGATTACAAGATGGCAGGCACACCATCACCACCAACTCGTTTTTTAATAAGGGTACAGATGATAAGTTTGCTGACTACTAAAGTAAAGTGCAATTTGTCCATGTTATGCAAGTAAATAAAGGTGATTGTTTATCATACGGGTAAGGTTGGATGAAGGGTGGTAGGAACAAATGCTCCGCCTAGAGCATGTGTGTGTGAGATGGAGTCTTAGTGTGTGTGTGGGGTGTGTGTGTGTGTGTGTGAGAGAGAGAGAGAGAGAGAGATGGAGTCTTAGTTTGTGTGTGTGTGAGAGAGAGAGGGAGAGAGATGGAGTCTTAGTGTGTGGGGGGCGGGCGTGCGTGCTTGTGTGTGTGTGTGTGTGTGTGTGTTTGTGTGTGCGTGTGTGTGTGAGAGAGAGAGAGAGAGAGAGAGAGATGGAGTCTTAGTGTGTGTGTGTTGGGGGTGCGTGTGTGTGTGTGTGTGTGTGTCGCGGGGTCCTCTGTGGCGGATGTAATTTAAGTGTGCATGGCTTTCATCATAGAGAGGTGATGTGTATGGCAGAGGCCACGAACGATGGGGTGCGAGAGAGAAAATTCCCGTAGAGAGGGAAGAGAAGGTGTGTGCGCGTGAGAGGAGTCGACTTCGAGAGAACGTGTTTGTTCGAGAGACACCGAGGAAGACTACTATATATCGATGGTGCATGTAGGCGGGAATTAAACTAAGGGATGGTCTTATTGGTTTCGGGGATATAGGGGAAGAGTGAGAGGCGGGGGGGTAGCTAGAAGGAGATTGTTAAGTGTGAGTGTGTGTTTTACCCATCCAGGCGGAAGTTATGTGCACAAAAGAGGAGAACGATTCGATGTGGCCTTAGGATTGAGGGTAATTAACTACGTATGGAGACATAGAGACCTTGAACGTGCATGTGTGAGAGGTATACATGTATACGTGGGATGTGTGTGTGTGTGTGTGCATGATCGAGATAAAAGAAAGAAGACATAAGTCATAAGATCAACGACATGGGAGAGATGGATCGGTATGACAATATGCATGCATGTGAGAATGCATGGAAGAAGTCCCACAATTGAGCATGTGTTTTGTCTTTAAGAGATAGTGGCATGGGCTGGAGCATGCATCTATGGCGGCAGAGGGAGTGAGGCGCACGATTGTGCAAAAGAGACAAACCTATAAATGCATATGTATGGAGAGACATATATAGTGTGGGTGATAGGAAGCAAGACTCCGTGTGAGAAAGAAATGTTGACGGAGAAACTACAGATAGATACAGAGATGGAGATGCTAGCTAGAGGGACATCCGCTAGTTTGGGTGTTGGAGATGACCGTCGGGTGGTTCAAAGGGTGAAGTTATATATGTGTGAGAGGGCACTTGACTGCATGTAGAGAGAAACATATGTAGTGTGCGTGATAGGAATCAAGAGTGGGCGAGAAAGAAGGTTGATGGAGAAACAGATAAATAGAAAGATAAAGATGCTAGCTAGTGTGCGTTAGAGATAGGAGTCGAGTGGATCAGAAGGCTGGGTTATGTGTGTGGGTGTGAGAGAGATAGAGAGAGGGTGCGTGTGAGTCACATACAAACAGATATCAGAGAGAAATGAGATCCAGAGAGACGGAGTTTTGTGTCTGCGAGAGAGAAAGATATTTCACAACGAGAGTGATAGCTAGAGAGACATACGAGGGAACGCAAGATATCTCTAGGGAGAGAGGGTGTGTGTGAGCGACATACAAGAGAACAATGGAGAAATATGAGACCCTGAGAGATAGAGTTTGTGTTTGTGTGTGAGAAAGAGATATTGAAGACGAAGAGTCATAGGTTCTCATATCTAAGGAGCGCAATACATCTCTATATGAGGGGTGCGCGAGTGGCACACATGGGAATAGTAGAGAGAAATGAGACCCGGGGAGACAAAGTTTCGTGTTTGTGTGAGAGAAAGAGATTCCACATGGAGAATCATAGTTAGAGACACATAGCAGGGAGCGAGATATACTTAGAGAGAGATAGAGTGATGAAAGTAGAGGGAGAGAGTACCGTCAGTGTGTTGCGAAGATAAAAGATCATTGTCGACATACAGGTAGCACGAGAGATACCTGAGAGACGATGAATGCGTATAGGTCCAGAGAGATAGTCCTATATAAGCATGAGTGATAGCTATATGATACGAATATCTGGATTAAAGGGGATTCAAATATTTAAACTGGAGATCACGACATCGATGATATCATAACGCAAATTGGTGTATCAAACATGCATATTCATTTGAATTTGGGCACACGTGTAATGTTATATAGTTTATCAATATTGGTGATCCATAGATTCTTCAATTACAAACAGTGCATGGTTTATATGCAATTAATGTCTAAACAGGATTACACTATATGTTGCGTGTGTGAAAAACATTATACATGTTTGAGAAGTAAAAAAACCCGCATGAAACACACATTAATTGGAGACAGTTAGCGAGGAATGCATACATTGGATTTCAACATAAAGTGGTTTCAAATATTTGAAAATCCAAATTGATGGATACAACCTTATGAATCTGAGATCATGCCATTTGTAAACCATATTTATGTATAAATGGTGTTGTGCTTTTGAAAGTATATATAAAAATTGATGTATATAGAATGTAATTCCAATTGAAAATGGATCCCTTGAAAAAATAGAATACAAATGGGATTGAATTGAGTTGGCATGGTAGCGTGCACTCTGCAAAATTTAAGCGAAGCGGGGAAAGTCGCAGAATCACCAAACCAAAATCTGTGAGATGGAAATCACTCTGCCTATCCTCGCCACGCATAAAGCCTATATGCTGGATTTCTATAGGTTTCGATAGGGGTAGGTTTGTAATTTCACCCAAGCGTGACGTAACCGCCTCTCACCCGGATTCATACGGTGGGCGCCAAAACACAAGTGTGTCCTCGGCCAAATCGACTCCTCCCGATTCATATTCATACACTGTGGGCGCAAAAACAAACTCTCGTCGGCAAATATTCGTGTATGCGAGATTACCGTCAATCCCCAACCGACTAGTGTTGTTGTGATGTAGTAGAAATTTGAAACAGGGGCTAAGTTTGTAAATTTCCTCGCATTTGAGACAAGCGCGCTCTGAATACATGGTTCCCCTTCCTCTCTACCTCCCTTTTCCCCATTCAGTACTCCGTGGGCGCCAAAACACCCTCTCCACCCCACCTCCTCCGTCCCCCGTCCGCCACCCCATCCACCGTCCTCCTCCACCATGCGGAGCTGATACCCGACACCGCCGTCCATTACAAGAGATCGACCTCTCTCATCCACGGCTTCGGACCAGGATCCTTGCATCCCGTCCTCTCGCTTCATCCCCGCCGTCGTACACCTTGCCGGCACCGCTCCTACGACCGTCTCGTCCACCGCGCCCCGCCGCCACCGTCTACCCTCCTAGATATGCTTCCACGCCGCTGACAGCCATCGCTACCGCAGCACCGTCAAATTCTCAGCAGATGCGTACACGGCGCCGCACCAGAGGTGGTACTCTTTCGTATCTGCTCAACTTATTTATCGCAGCAAGAAAATAGATCGCCACTGCTTTACTCTGATTTCTTGTCTTGGTTGTGAAGTTGCCTTTGTCCGGTTTGCACCTTCAGATCCGCCATGGCATGCTCAACACCATACTACATAATGCTTATGGTTTTCCCTTTATATTCCACACTAGTTAAATCACAATGACTAAATTACAAAATTGGGTCACGATTTTTGAGCTTCGCCGAGTTCGCGCCATGATCGAAGGGGCTCGGGTGGGGACGGTGGTTGTGGGGGGGTGGTGGGGCCTCGTCGAACAAAGAAAATTCGATGCGGGTGGGGGCGGGGTGGGGTGGTGGAGGAACACAGGCGGTGGGGCGGTGGTTCGGCGGTGGCCCGTCTTGATGTTCATATGGGAAGCACGGTATGTTCCTTGTCGAAGGGGCGGGGACATCTCGATCAACGGTGATAGAGCTGGCCTATACGTGATCGATAGGCTTTCAATTACTAGCGGCAATACAACACTGTAATTTCCAGCCAGTTCCACTTTCTCGATTTATATATCCTGGTTATGGTGTACCCCTGTTATGTACACTATGACCTGCCTAGTTGCTGTGTGCTCTTGTTATCATGGTTTGGCAATAAACTCTCTATACAGTATATTATGAACCTATCATCTGCCAGCTATCCTTACTTCTGGAGCCTATTTTTTGTGTACTTGTGCCAGATTATATAAATGCATGCATGATGACCCACAAGTATAGGGGATCTATCGTAGTCCTTTTGATAAGTAAGAGTGTCGAACCCAACGAGGAGCAGAAGGAAATGATAAGCAGTTTTCAGCAAGGTATTCTCTACAAGTACTGAAGTAAGTGGTAACAGATAGTTTTGTGACAAGATAAATTGTAACGAGCAACAAGTAACAAAAGTAAATAAAGTGCAGCAAGGTGGCCCAATCCTTTTTGTAGCAAAGGACAAGCCAGAACAAACTCTTATAATAGGAAAAGTGTTCCCGAGGACACATGGGAATATCGTCAAGCTAGTTTTCATCACGTTCATATGATTCGCGTTCGGTACTTTGATAATTTGATATGTGGGTGGACCGGTGCTTGGGTGCTGTTCTTACTTGAACAAGCATCCCACTTATGATTAACCTCTATTGCAAGCATCCGCAACTACAACAAAAGTATTAACGTAAACCTAACCATAGCATGAAACATATGGATCCAAATCAGCCCCTTATGAAGCAACGCATAAACTAGGGTTTAAGCTTCTGTCACTCTAGCAACCCATCATCTACTTATTACTTCCCAATGCCTTCCTCTAGGCCCAAATAATGGTGAAGTGTTATGTAGTCGACATTCACATAACACCACTAGAGGCTAGACAACATACATCTTATCAAAATATCAAACGAATACCAAATTCACATGACTACTAATAGCAAGACTTCTCCCTTGTCCTCAGGAACAAACATAATTACTCACAAAGCATATTCATGTTCATAATCAGAGGGGTAATAATATGCATAAAGGATCTGAACATATGATCTTCCACCAAATAAACCAACTAGCATCAACTACAAGGAGTAATCAACACTACTAGCAACCTACTAGCACCAATCCCGGACTTTGAGACAAGAATTGGATACAAGAGATGAACTAGGGTTTGAAGATGAGATGGTGATGGTGAAGATGTTGATGGAGATTGCCCTCTCCCGATGAGAGGAGAGTTGGTGATGACGATGGTGATGATTTCCCCCTCCCGGAGGGAAGTATCCCCGGCAGAACAGCTCTGCCGGAGCTCTAGATTGGTTCCGCCAAGGTTCTGCCTCGTGGCGGCGGAGTCTCGTCCCGAAAAGTTCCTTCTGATTTTTTTCTCATCGAAAGACTTCATATAGGAGAAGATGGACGTCGGAGACCCACCAGGGGGCCCATGAGGTAGGGGGCGCGCCCCCCACCCTCTTGAGCAGGGTGTGGGCCCCCTGGACTTCATCTCTGGCGAAGATTTTTCTTTATTTATTTTAAGATGTTCCGTGGAGTTTCAGGACTTTTGGAGTTGCGCAGAATAGGTCTCTAATATTTGCTCCTTTTCCAGCCCAGAATTCCAGCTGCCGGCATTGTCCCTCCTTATGTAAACCTTGTAAAATAAGAGAGAATAGCCATAAGTATTGTGACATAACATGATATAACAGCCCATAATGCAATAAATATCGATATAAAAGCATGATGCAAAATGGACGTATCAACTCCCCCAAGCTTAGACCTTGCTTGTCCTCAAGTGAAAAGCCGATAACAATAAATATGTCCTCATGTTTAGAGGTAGAGGCGTCGATAAAAATAAAATACGGACATGAAGGCATCATGATTATTCTCATAACAGCAACATATATAGATTTTATCATATGATTACTTATGTTCAAGCGATGATCTATTCACAATGCAAAAGTATGAATCATAAACCTTATTGAGCTCCAACAAACTATAATCTCAGTCATTGAAGCAATTGCAATTTATCATAACATCGGAAAGAGTCTATGTCAGAGCTTAAAAGCAAGTCCACATACTCAACTATCATCTAATCCTTCATAATTGCTAACACTCACGCGATACTTGTGGTTACGGAGTTTTAATCGGACACAGAGAAAGATAGGGGCTTATAATTTTGCCCCACAACCTTTTACCTCAAGGGTAATGTCAACAATAATGGTTCATGCTCCCCTACATCCAATTAGATATATATATATATATATATCATGTTCTTTCCAACATGCTAAGCTTGCCAAAGGATAAAATGAAAAAGAAAAGGTGAAGATCACCATGACTCTTGCAAAAGTTAGAAGATAATAATAAAAGATAGGCCCTTCGCAGAGGGAAGCAGAGGTTGCCATGCGCTTTTATGGTTGGATGCACAAAATCTCAATGTGAAAGAACGTCACTTTATATTGCCCCTTGTGATGTGAACCTTTATTATGTAGTCCGTCGCTTTTATTACTTCCACATCACAAGATCGTATAAAGCTTATTTCTCCCACACCAATCAATCACACATATTTAGAGCAATTTTTATTGCTTTGCACCGATAACAACTTACTTGAAGGATCTTACTCAATCCATAGGTAGATATGGTGGACTCTCATGGCAAAACTGGTTTAAGGGTATTTGGAAGCACAAATAGTATCTCTACTTAGTGCTGAGAATTTGGCTAGCATGAGGGGGAAAGGCAAGCTCAACAAGTTAGAGGATCCATGACAACATACTTTATCTCAGATATAAGAAAGACATAACTCATTAGTTGTCTTCCTTGTCCAACATCAACTCTTTAGCATGTCATATTTTAATGAGTGCTCCCAATCATAAAAGATGTCAATGATAATATATCTATATGTGAAACCTCTCTTTCCTTATTACTTCCTATTAATTGCAACGATGACCAAAGCTATGTCTGCCAACTCCCAACAACTTTTAATCATCATACTCTTTCTATGTGAAGTCATTACTCTCAATAAGATCAATATGAACTTTTTGTTTCTTTTTATTTTTTTTCTCTTTTCTTTTATTCACCCAAGATCATGGCAAAATAATCAGGCCCTTGACTCAACACTAATCTTTATTATATATAGCTCATGGACTCGATTACATAGAGAGATTATAAAGCAAAACTCAAAACTAGATCATGCCATAAACTTTATTCTACTAGATCAAGATACTACTAACAGGATCGAACTAAGAAAAACGGTAAAGATAGGAGTTGTGATTGTGATACGATACCGGGGCACCTCCCCCAAGCTTGGCAGTTGCCAAGGGGAGTGCCCATACTCATGTGATTATATCTCCTTTGTCGGTGAAGAAGGTGGTTGTTGGGGATACAACTACGGAGTGTGAACCGCCCCAGAAGGGCCGGTTTACCCTCGTTCATGATCCAGGCCCATGATGGAGGCCTGGAGCCCAGAGGCGAATTAAGGTCCATATATGTAAACCGCCTTAGTATTGTAGCTTGTGTTGTAAGACAAGAAAGAAGAGACCAAGCCGGACTCTTGTATGAGCGGATTGGGACTCAGAGAACCGGCGAGGCGTCAACCCGTGTATATAAGGGGCGACCCGCGGCGAAGTTGGGAGAGAGGATTGAGGCTAAGGCAAAGCTATTGCTCCCTAGTCGCGAAACCATATCAATCACACCACAATCTGGGCGTAGGTTTTACCTTCATCGAAGGGCGAACCAATATAATTCCCGTGTCTTGTGTCGCTTTAACCCTCTAGGTTAACCCGTCGATGGCCCTCGACTAAGTCCTTTCATGAGGACATCTGCCGTGACAATTCCACGACGGTTGGCGCCACCGTGGGGCTATCGCACGATGGTTTGATGATCATAGAGGCAAGTTCGAAGGACTCGAAGGCTATGTAGTGGGCGGATGACTAAGAGTCGTCGCGGCAAGCTCTACATCGACGATGCGGATTGGGGCCCGAGGCCGGCTCGATTAGTCTGGTGCCGGTCCCCTTTGGCGGCATACTGCGTGTTCATCGGCAAGATCAGCGAGTCAGGGCTGGGGCGGACGTCTGCGACCTCGTCGAGACGGCTCGGCGGGCGAAGAAGAGTCCAGCCACGCTAAACCGGCGGTCAAGCATGTTTTCGTGGGAGTCGTCCACGGAGGTTTCTGAGGGCGGATCAGCATCTGGTGACGAAATTCGTCTACTCTGGCGGCGAATCGTCGGCCGGGAAACCGAGTCTCTATACCAGCTACGGGATGGCGGATCGGGGCTGTTCCGACGGTGAGAGTATTCGGACCTTTAATCTACCCAACGGGTTGGGGTCTTCATGGCGATGCAGGAGGCGCTTCACTCTTCGACCATGGCGCCCTGGTCGCCGGTTCAACAGCGGTGATGGCGGCCGGGCGGAGGCCTGTCGCCCACCGCTCAAGTTTTGTCGAGCTTTTGACGCATTGGCTGTGCTCATGGCGGAAGCTAATCCGCGGATCAGGACCTGCACAACGCGGAGATTGCAAAAGTAAGGAACAGATCACTAAAGCTAAAGCGGACTGGCGGCAGCGACGAGCGGATGGCGATGGAGCAGGCGCTTTGGATCGCAGAGCTTATAGGCTCGAGCTGGACGAGAGTGCGTCACGAAGTCATGAAAAGGAAATGCAGATCCGTTACGTTCAGTTTTTGAGGTAGGGAGCTTTTCAATACCCGAGGCGAGGACCAGTAATCCGCCGCCGTTGGTAAACCGCCGGAAGCACACAGGGCGGCCGCGCAGTTCAACCCGTGTGGTAGATCTACCTCGCCATCATCTTTGGTGCGCCCAGACCGTCAGATACCTCGGTCACTACTCCAACCCGATGGATAATCTCGTGGCGGCTGCGGCGCGGTTGGAGCGATTCAATCGGCGATTCACCACAGCGGTAGAGACACGCCGGGTTAAGGAGCTCCTCGGGGCGGCCCAGCTCGGCAAGAAGCGTATTCATACAGTCGGGATCGGATCCACTCCACCCCCGCCCGAGCCGGAGTTATAGCCGACGCGTCGATTTAACCGGCCGTATCAAGCAATCGCGGCGTGGTCCGCCTCGCAGCAACAATCCGCAAAGCGGCTTTGAAGATGCCCAAGTGGTAGTGGATCGCGCCAGGCACGCAGGGAGGCGAGTTAGCGGCACAAGCGAGAGGATCATCCGCCGCGCGTTTCGTCAAACCATCTTGAACCAGGGTCACGTCGGCTCTTTGGGGTGCCTTGCCTCGTCCCGCTTTACGCAGCGTCGCTTGCCCAAGGACTTCAAGGGGCCCGCAAGGTGCCAAATTATCTTGCCGATTTGGCTCGAGAGGCATGGATAGAAAGCTATGAGATGGCCATGGAAATGTTAGATGTGGATGAAGCCGCATGTGCGAAGTACTTCACAATGATCTTTGGAAGAGTACGGCCCGGACTTGGTTGAAAAACTTGCCGCCCAACTCTATCAGCTCGTGGACCCGATTCATAACCGGTTCATTCAAAATTTCAAAGACACTAAACAGCCCATATCGTGGTGGATTTAGCAGCTTGTGTCGAGCGGAGGAGAGTCCACAACCCATTGGGTGCGCCTGCGTTTGGAAGTTTACATTCTTGAGACGGATCAACCCTGATTCTGCGATCTTGACCTTGGAAGCCAATTGCGGTTCGAGCCATTGAAATTGAAGCTGGGTCGCATGAAGCGTTTTGCCATGACATGGGCACTCTAATGGGCGTTTTGGTAAAATCGCTGATTACGATAGTACCAAGGATCCCGAATCTGAGAATGATGAAGTGGGAAGGGAAAAGCAGAGCAGCAACTCCGGGGCCAGCAGCATCATTCGACGAGCAATGGAGGAACAAGCGTAAAGCGAACGGCAACATGGGCTTCGTGGCCAACACCAACGCACAGGACAAGGGTCAGCGGCGTAGGGGTAGGCAGTCAAACCGGAGCGGTCACAATCCGGATCGTTTGAATTTCATATTGAATCAACCTTGTTGAAGCATGGGGCGAAGGAGGTACCGCGAACCACCTTTGGAAGGATTGTTATATTATGCAGGAGTTCAAAACTCAAACTCTTTCGGTATGATCAAGGGCCGGTGGCGGTTCAGATCCGCCCGGATTCTGATGGAGAAATCAGCCCAGAGATTCGGTGGTAATCCGGGCGGCAAGGCAATCGAATAATCAAGGTAATCGAGCAGAGTCGAAACCAAGGGGCTACAATCAACAACAGCAGCGATCGGGTTATCAAAGTAACCCAAAGCAGTTGAGCGGTGGACGATACCACGTCTTTACCACCAGCTTGGACAGGCGAGACCGAAAACTTGAAGCGGGCGGTCGGTGTTGTTGAACCAGCTGCGCCGCATTACCTCGCTGGTCCGAGCAACCCGATTGTGTGGAGCGAGAGGACCATCCTCCCGGGTTTACAATCCGGGTCGATTAACCCTGTGGTGGCACCCGGTAGGAGGGTACAAGTTTACCAAGGTTCTTATGGATGGAGGAAGCAGCATCAACATCACGTACTACGAGACCTTCCGGTATGGGGTTAACGGATAGGCATCTTAGGCCGTCTAGCACAGTGTTTCACGGAGTGGTGCCTGGTAAGTCGGCGTACCCGGTCGGTAAGATAGCTCTGGAGGTGACCTTTGGAGACGAACATGACTCGAGATCAGAAACATTGACATTTGAGGTGGTGAAAATTCAAAGCCCTTACCACGCCCTCTTTGGGCGGCGGCTTATCTAAGTTTATGGCACGGCCTGTTATGTTTACTTACAGCTGAAAATGCGGGTCACAAAGGCGATAACGGTTCATGGGAGCCGCGGATCGCTTTGGAGTGCGAGGAAGGTGATGCGGCTTCGCAGAGTCGGTTTGTGCCACGGAAGAGCTAAAGTACTATAAAGACAATGTTGATCCGGCGGATATGACCCTTTGAAGAAGCCAACTACGAGCATGATCCGGACTTGAAGTTCAAATCGGTGGTGAGGCGAAGCTTGTTGATTTTGTGCGGCGATTCGTCCAAGCAGTTCACCATCGGTGCCAACTTGGATCCTAAATAGGAAAGCGCTCATCGAGTTCATCCGTGAGAATCGGGACATTTTGCATGGAAGCCTTCGACATGCCAGGTGTACCGAGGAACTCGCTGAGCACACTCTTAATGTTGACCGAAATACAAACCGGTAAAACAGTTTCTTCGTCGGTTTAATGAGGAAAGGCGCAAAACCATCGGAGAAGAAGTTGCTAGGCTTTTGGCAGCAGGGTTTATCGTCGAAGTCTTTCATCGAGTGGCTTGCTAATCCGGTGTTGGTCCTTAAGAAGAATGGCACTTGGCGCGTATGCGTGGATTACAGATCTTAACAAAGCTTGTCCAGCAGATCCTTTCGCCCTCCCGCATTGACCAGATCATTGATGCGACGGCGGGTTGTGGCGTTTGAGCTTTTTGGATCGTATTCCGGTTATCACCAGATTAAGATGGCGGTTAAGGACCAGGAGAAAGCGGCGTTTATCACCTTTTGGAGCCTTCGCTATGTATCTATGCCTTTTGGGCTCAAGGCGCCCAAGCAACTTATCGGCGTTGCGTGTGAATTGTTTGCATGAACAGATCGGCCGTAATGTGCGCTTATGTGGATGATATCGTGGTGAAATCAAGGCGAAGGAAACATTGATTGAGGATTTAAAGGAAACTTTTGACAACTTGCGGGTGTACAAGATGATGCTCAACCCGGCCAAGTCGTCTTTGGTGTTCGGCGAGCAAATTGTTGGGTTTTCTTGTGTCCAACCGGGGATTGAGGCTAATCCGGAGAAGATTACAGCTATCACCTCCTTGGCTAAGCCAAAGTGCATCAACGATGTCCAACGTTTGACAGGCGGATTGCTCGCTAAGCGGTTTATCGATCGCCTAGGAGAAAGGCTATCCCTTTGTACGAGATCTTTGAAGAAGGCGGATCAATTAAATGCGGGCTCAATTCTTGATGAGGCATTGGAGGATTTAAAGCGGCAGCTGGCCAACCCGCTTTGTTCTTGCTGCCCCTATTGACAAGGAGCCGCTCTGTTATATGTTCTTTGCTAATGCCGAGGCGATGAGTGTAGCCATTGTGGTGGGCGCAAGGAGGCGGGGAAGGAGTATCCGGTTCAGCGGACGATTTATTACATCAGCGAGGTTCTCGCCGAATCCAAACAAAGATATCCGCATTGGCGAAGCTGGTATATGGAGTTTTTATGGCAAGCGGAAGCTAAAGCAATATTTCCAAGGGCACCCCATCACGGTGGTCGATTCGGCTCCTTGGGCGATATCATCTTGAACCGGAAGCGGCGGCGGATTGCTAAGTGGGCTATAGAACTTGGGCATACGGTTTAAGGTATGTGCCCAGACGGCCGTAAAATCTCAGGCACTTGTGGATTTCATTAATGATTGGGCGGAGTTGCAAGCGCGGAAGAAGCGGATCACACCTATTGGACCATCCACTTTGATGGGTCCGAGCAATTGGAGGGCTCGGGGGTGGAGTCGTATTAACTTCCCAGGTGACAAGTTCTGTTATGTTCTCCGCCTAATGTTCCTTGTACTAACAATGCAGCTGAGTATGAAGCTTTGCTTCACGGTCTCCGGATAGGCTAAGAAATGAATCTCAGCCGGGTTAAATGCTTTGGTGACTCGGACTTGGTGGCCCGGCAAGTATCCGTGCCAGGACTCAAAGATCCACTCATGGCTGCATATCGTCGGGAAGTGGATGTTGTTGCAGGACATTTTAAAGGATATCGGGTGGACCATGTGGATCGTCGGAAGAACGGCGGTGATGCTTTGAGCGGCTGGGCTCTCAACGTAAACGGTCCCGTAACATTTTCCTTGATGTGCTGCACAAACCGTCGATTAGGCTTCTGATGAAATTGATTTGGCTATCCCTGATCCGGAGGCTCAATTGGTGGCGGCCCTGCATGTCATTCGGATTGGGCGCTCCTTATTTGGCATACATGAACCGGGCGAGTTACGGAAGATGAGGCGTTGGCCCGGCAGATAGTTCGGCGGTCTAAGTCTATGACCATTGTTAATGGCGAGTTGCACCGTTGAAGTGTGTCGAGGCGTTTCAGCGTTGTGTGTCCCTAAAGAGGTTGTGAGATATTGCGAGAGATTCATGAAGGGATTGTGGTCACCACGCGGTTCAAAATCCTTTGGTGGCCAAAGCGTTCCGCCATGGTTTCTATTGGTTGTTGCCCATCTTGATCGGAGGATCTGGTCGAGACGATGTGATGGTTGCCAAAAGTTCTCGAGCGTGCTCATGTGCCAGCCAAGAATTGAGGATGATTCCAATTACTTGGCCGTTTGCGACTTGGGGGCTGGATATGGTTGGACCTTTCAAAGGTCCAAGGACAAAAAGACCCACCTGTTGGTGGCGGTTGATAAATTTACCAAGTGGGTGGAGGCGAGCACTGTTAGCAAGTGTGATGCGGCCCGCGGCGGTTGAGTTCATCAAAAGGTGATTTTCGGTTTGGGTTTCCACACGGTATCATCACGGACAATGGCACCAATTTGTCCAAAGGAGCTATGAAGGAATTTTGTGAGCGAGCACATCCGGCGATGTTTCTTCCGTAGCCCACCCGCAATCCAATGGTCAAGCGGAGCGAGCTAATCAGGAAATCTTGAAAGGTATTAAACCTCGGCTTATGGTCCCTTTAGAGAGGCGCGGGTTGTTGGGTGGAAGAGCTACCATCGGTGATATGGAGTATAAACACTACCCCAACCGATCCACTGGATACCGCCGTTCTTTATGGTCTATGGAGCGGGGCGGTCCTTCCAAATGATATCCGTCACGACTACGCCTCGAGTAGCAGCTTATGTTGAGGCGGATAGCGAGGCAGCACGGCAAGATGATTTGGATCATTTGGGCGAAGAAGCGCGATATGGCAGCAGCTCGTTCGGCGGTCTACCAAACAGGATCTTCGTCGGTATCACAGCGGCGGGTTAAAACCAGAACCTTCGGGAAGGAGACTTAGTGCTGCGGCTCATTCAAGACCGAGAAAGATATGCACAAGCTATCCCCACCTTGGGAGGGGCCTTTTGTGGTCAGCAGAATCTATACAAAGGGTCCTACTATCGATTGATGTTCGAGGCGAAAGGACTCACGCGTCGGAGGAGGAGACCAACGAGCCATGGAACATAGCTCATCTTGACCTTATTATACGAGCCATTGGCTCCACTTATGTACATATCAAGACAATGTATATATTATGAATAAAGGCAATAAACGGATCCTCGGCTAAAGCGGGGTATCATTACATATAAAAGACGGTTGGTACATGGAATCTTTGTCGTGAAGCGGCCTCCGGTTTAACCCTTGGCCTCGTTTTCAGAAATTTTTGTCATTTGGGGCTTGGTGGTGTCGAACCAATGCAACACCTCTTAGCGGTAAAGCCACCAGATCATTGGGGACATGGTCACGTCTGAACCGATCCGCCTCTTGGTGACCTAAGGCCATAGAATCACTTAGGGGCTTTGGTGAACCGAACCATCGCAATGCCACTTGATCGGCATCATGCCACGAGTTCAGTTGGGGACCTGGCTGACTTGAACCATCGCTACACCTTATAGGGGGCTTGGTCCTGTCCGACCATGGTAATACCGTCTGATCCGGCTCAGTACAGCCTTTTTTCTTGCAAAACGACTTTGTCATTGTTTTTGCTTCCA
Source organism: Aegilops longissima (assembly GCA_021605205.1). Lineage (NCBI taxonomy): Eukaryota > Viridiplantae > Streptophyta > Magnoliopsida > Poales > Poaceae > Aegilops > Aegilops longissima. The sequence goes on from CM038682.1 coordinate 229,732,745, forward strand.
TGTGGTTTTTATACCAATCATTTGGTTTTTGTTGGCTTTCTTAAACCGGCAAACCTCTTTAAACCAGATTTACGTTGTCAGAATTCGGTATATTTTTAATCTGGCGATTTTGTTCCGGTTTGATTTTGCTATTAACATCCCATTGTGGAGTAACAGGGGGCTTATCATGCCCGACACGATTTACACGGTAAATCGGTATTATACACACAGGGACTGTTCTCCTTTGACGGTGATGGTTTATAAAGCCTCCGCTTGAGTTAGCTAAAACCAACTGTGTGCACGATCTTGGCGGTATGTTTGTATCACACAATTTTGATCGTATACCTCTGTATTTTCTCATATAAATATATTGGCATCACAATCTGGCTAGGCGCAAAGCCGCCATGGCGGTTTAAATTTGTGATTGCGGGCAAAATATGTTGCAGATTCACTACTTCAAAACCAGCGTATCCAGGCACCGCCATGCAAAAGTTCTGAGACTGAGGTTGTACGGCATTGTTCAATATAAAGCACGACTATCCTATTACAAAGCCTTTAGAGGCCGGCGTTTCATGTGAGTCATGCCTTGAAGCTTTGGATCGTCACCGGCTTGACGAATTCGCTGCTTCACGGGTTGGCGCGAGGTAGAGGGACGGCGCTGGCGTCGGTTCAGCTTCTTCTTCTTCCTCACCCAAGCCGGAAGTCATTGGTAGACCAGTCAATCCGGGTTAAGGCACGAAAGACAGCTTCTTCACTTATCAGCTCAGCGGATCAGCGTCGGGGCGTAAGTGTGCTTCGGATTGGAGGAACAAGGCTCGCACTTCCGGGATGACAAACTCCACCGCTTGTTGTTTGCGTCATAAAAAGCGGTGAACCTCAGATTGGCTTCAGCGGCGATTGACTTCGCCAGCGGACGCATTTCCTTTGTAATCCGCTTGAGCGTCGTTATCAAAACTTCACCGTTCTCTTGGCGCTGGGAAAACCTTTGGCTATGTCGGCGGATCAAGATCCGCTATCACGCCTTAGCACGAGTCGAGCGATGGGGTGCCGGCCGGGCTGCGGATCGCTTCATCTCTTCAAGCTGCCCCGGAATCATGGACAGCCGGTCCAGCGTCTCTCTGATCAGGGACGGCGCCGTGTTGTCATATGAAGTGGCGCATATGACCCGCTGGGCGCCGGTATATAGCTGCTCAATCAGGGTGTAAGAAGCCTTGAGCTTTTTCCGCACGTCAGAGCCCAGATGAGCAATACGCTTGCCTACACCAGGTTTAGACAACTCAAGTTAAACCGGCGGAAGCATTAACACAGGTGTATTTAGTGTAAATTTTCTTACCAAAGATGGCAGAGGTCATGGCATGCACTTGGCGCTTGAGTCCGGTAAGCTCTTCAGTCACCGGTTTAAGGGCCGCCTCAGCTTCCTCCGCCCGCTTTATTAAACCGGCTTTCTCGGTGTCCCAGTTGACCCGCTCGGATTTATACCACTCCTTCAGCTGTTCCATGGTGGTCAGGGCAGTTTTTAACTCATCCTTGGCTTTGGTGGCTTCTGCTATTTGAGTTTCCAGATTGGCTCGAAGGTCCTTGAGTTGCACAGTTTGCTGGTATATTTCATTCTGATGACAAAGGGAGCATGTTAGTTGTTTCATTATACAAGTCCCCAGCTCAATACAAGTATTCAACTTGGCACTTGGGGGCTAATGGCTGAATTGATCTCAATTTGCTATGAGGAGACACACCTTAAGTCCGGTTTAACTTTGCAAAGTTAAACCGACCCTTGAGAGCTACTATGCAGTTAAAATATAAGAAAGGTCAACTCATTACCTCATAGCGGTCCTTCATGCGATTTACTAGACCGGCTTCAAAGTCACGGCTTGTGTAAAGCGGTTGAAGCTTGAATGAAGTTCTTAGGCGGAGAAATTGTAAATAGCCGACATATCAGTCTTCCCTTGTCTTTGCTCATAGTAGTGGAACTTTCTTTGATCTTGTGCTTTGCTAAAGCGACGGTTGGCTAGGAGCGGTGTAGCGATTACTGTCACAATAACATCGTCATTTTCAGCGGTCTTGTTTGGGCTTGATGTCGTTTTGCTCGCTCGGCGGTTCATCATCCACGACCCGCTTTCGGTGGGCGGGTTTGATGGAGCAGGCTGTGAGGTTTCCACTTGGACCTCGGTTCAACTTCTGGCGGAGTCAGCGGTGTCGTCTTTGTACAACTCGCGAGAGCTTGCCTTGGCGGCTTCAGGATTTTCGTGTGTTTGTTACGGGGTTTTCCGGATCAACATCCGATGGATCAAGGGTTTCGCTTTCTTGCTCAAGCGAGCCTTGGTGCTGCAATATTCAGAATTGGATTAAGACAAATTGACCAAGGTGATGGTGAATCGAATTGACGGACAGCAATTACATACCTGCGGCAATGTTCAGCGGAGGCGATTGTGTGGTGGATGAACCGCCCGACGAGTTGGAAGAGGCCTGATAATTGGTCGACGGATTGAGAGGACATCGGAAGAAACCTTTTAAGGGATAACGCCAGGAGAGCAAGTCACCTCTGGGCGGCGCTTCCGGGTTGGTGTGTCTGTAAACCGGATGAGGTAATCCGTTGGCCTTGTGCGGGTTGTCTGGCGCTCTTGACCTGCTGTGTCTTCAAGGAAAGATTTGGATTCAAGTAAGCACAGGAATGATATTTTTCACTTTCCGGACGGTATGACGAATTCTCTTAACGGCGCAAGGTCGGATTCGGAAGAAAGAAAGATTACCTCAACGAGGTCGGCATGGCGGCTTGACATCATCACAGGAAGAAAATTGTCGATAAAAAAGAATGTAAAGGGCCAAGCATATGCAGAAGAAACACAAAGCGGAAAGCGGTTTACTGGCGGCTTCCTTATAAGTGTCAAGTTTTACCTCAACTTCGATTCTTCGTCCTCCGGCGGATCGAGAGGACTCGGCGGTCTTCTTCTTGCCTGCTTTCTTGGTGGCCTTGGACTTTACCTTGGCGCCCGAACGGTTTGGTGCGTTTCGAAGGAGCTGTCAGCCTGAGAAGTAACAAGGATTAGCGTATATCAACGAGCATTAAGAGCACGAAAGCGGTGAGTAGAGCTTACCGCGGCGGTTTGTTGGCAACACAAAATGGAGCCAACCGGTTAGGCTGCAGACGGAGATCGGCTCATCGAGCATCTTCTTGACGATCTCGGTGACCTCAAGTTCGATTATGGGCAGCTCGTGGCGCCTTTGAGGATCTTTGAGGCTGCGGTGTACTCGTGCATCAATCCGGGCGGCGGCTTGGTGGCAAACGCCCCAAGAAACCCAACAACGCACGAGGTCCACGCCGGTTAAGCCATTAGCCATTAGAGCCGGAGCTTGATTATTTGCGGTAGCGAAGTTCTTCCGTTCAGCGGCGGTTAAGCGTGAAGGCAGCGGATCTTTGGTTCTTGAGCCGGTGAGGACGGTAACCCGGCAAGGGTTTTCGTTGATAGGAGCGGTGTTCGGCGGTAGAACCAGGTTTGGTTCCAATCCTTTGGATGGCTGTGGTGTTTGGCGTGAGGAAAATCCACTTCCTTCCTCTTCGGATTGAAACGCCGCCCAGCTCGTGTTGGGACCATCGAGAAAATTCTGTGCGACGGTTCAAATGGAAAAATCCGGAACAGCTCCACAGATGGTTCTTCTTGAAGATAGACTTCACAGAAGACTTGAAAGTTGCATATGTTCGACACAGAATTCGGGCCGATATCCTGCGGATGGAGTTGCAAACTGGCAAGGACGTCCCGAAAAAATTTTGAACCGGGCGGGCAGAACCCCCGGTCTAAGTGCTGCATAAACACAATTACTTCTCCCGCTTGTGGCTCGGGAGGAAACTCGCCCTCCGGAACACGCCAATGGAGGACATTTTTTGGAGCTAAACCGCCAGTGGTGACATAACCGTTGAGCTGCGTTTCAGTGATTTTGGACCGGACCCAATTGCAAGCGGAGAATTGCGGAGCCATTCCGGAAGACTAAGCTGCGAAAGAAAGGAAGAAACGGTTCACCATTGAACGGTTCAGGCATATCATACATTGTTAAACCGGCGATTCAGTAGCCGACTTCCCATTCGATTTAGCGAGGACTAATGGGTAACGGATTAGCTATCAAAAATCAAACCGCCAAAGGAGGCGAGCTGAAAAATTTACTAAGTGTAGAGCGAAACAGGTTTCACACGCGAATGGAAATAATCTAGATCTACCGGAGTTCATGAGAAAAATTTCTCGACCTATCGAACCTCGTAAAGCACGGAAGGTTCAGGCATGTTAAAATAAAGGATCTGAACAGAAAGGGAAGATGCATAAGGAGTCGATGGACGGCGGAGCGATCACCCGCACAGGATATATGGCGCGGTTGAGTTATACAGCCCTGGCGAGCGGGTGTGAAGAAACCGATATGAGCGCATATGAACTATGAAATGAACAGGATCTTGAGATGGGATCTAGGGCTTGAAAGGGACCTTACGGATGAGAAAAGCGGCGGAGGAGCTCCGGGAGCTTCGATGCGATCAGGTTGATCTGGCGGCCCGAGTTGTGGGCGATGGAAAGGTCGGAGGCGACGGCGAGTTTGAGCTGGGCGTCGCGAGGAAGGAGAAGAGCGGAAGAAGAAGAAGAGAAAGGCCCGACCGGTCTATTTATAAGGGACCGGAGCAATCAACGGGCACGAAAATCGAGGAGTCAAAAGCGGCGGAAGGTGCAGAGGCTGCCTCGATTTCCGGGGTAGCCTTAATGAAGGGAATCTTACTGTTTGGATTTCTTTGTTTAAAATGACGTCAGGGTGCCCTGACATGAAGATCAGAGGATGATGTCACGGCGGTTCAAGCGGATGGCGGTTTACAAAGGAGATCAAGAGTTTCTGAAGATGTTGAAGATTAACTGAACGGTTCAAGTCAATCTGGGGCCTAATGTTGGGGATACAACTGCGGAGTGTGAACCGCCCGGAAGGGCGGTTTACCCTCGTTCATGATCCAGGCCCATGATGGAGCACGGAGCCCAGAGGCGAATTAAGGTCCATATATGTAAACCGCCTTAGTATTGTAGCTTGTGTTGTAAGACAAGAAAGAAGAGACCAAGCGGACTCTTGTATGAGCGGATTGGGACTCTGTGAACCGGCGGCGTCAACCCGTGTATATAAGGGGCGACCGGCGGCGAAGATGAGGACAGAGGATTGAGGCTAAGGCAAAGCTATTGCTCCCTAGTCGCCGAAACCATATCAATCACACCACAAGCGGGCGTAGGTTTTACCTTCATCGAAGGGGCGAACGATATAATTCCGTGTCTTGTGTCGCTTTAACCCCTCTAGGTTAACCCGTCGATGGCCCTACGACTAAGTCCTTTCATGAGGACATCTGCCGTGACAATTCCACGATAGTGGTGGTGATGGATAATCGCACATCGAGCGTAAGAGGTCCTCCAGCTTGCGGATAATGCCCTTGAGTGTGACAATATGCTCCTTCAACAAAATATTTTCTTGTGTGAGATACTTGTTCTGTATACGAGCTAACTCAATCATCTTGAAAGCTTCGATCTCAGTTGGGGTAAGAAGGTTATGATCAAGTTGAAGGATGTATTTTGCTGCCGGAGCTTGATCCTCCGTGGCCTTCTTGATCCTTTCATCCTTATTGAGCTTCGTGGGTTCTTCCCTCTTCAGATCTATCTTCATTAAGCCAAGCATCGTTGTCACCATTGTTGGAGGAGGGGGCCGACATGATGCCTAGCCTGGAAAACCCTGACAGAAAACAGCTCGAAACAAGAACAGAGGAGATTTGCGTGATGCGAGAGTCAAAACCTTCGGGAGGTTATATAATGATTTTTTACCGACCAAAATACGTATCGTGCAAGAAAAGCAGTCCGGGCGCTGCGAGGTGCTCACGAGGTAGAAGCGCGCCCACCACCCTCGTGGGGCCCTCGCGTCCTTCCCGGACTGCTACTGATTTTTCTATTTTTCTAAATATTCCAAAACGGAGAAATATTGCCTTAAAAATTGTTTTGGAGTCGGTTTACTTACCGTACCACATACCTATTCCTTTTGGGAGTCTGAAACGTTCTCGAAAGTGTCTCTTATGTATTCCTCCGGGGTTACGGTTTCAATAATATTGGTTTCAACATTTATGGGATTACCTGAGATATAATGTTTGATTCTTTGACCGTTTACCACCTTCGGATTTGTGCCTTCGAAGTTGTTGATTTTTATTGCACCGGAACGATAGACCTCCTCGATAACATAGGGGCCTTCCCATTTAGAGAGAAGTTTTCCTGCAAAAAATCTTAAACGAGAGTTGTATAGCAATACATAATCACCTACATTAAACTCACACTTTTGTATCCTTTTGTCATGCCATCTTTTAACTTTTTCTTTAAATAACTTGGCATTTTCATAAGCTTGGGTTCTCCATTCATCAAGTGAGCTAATATCAAATAACCTCTTCTCACCGGCAAGTTTGAAATCATAGTTGAGCTCTTTAATAGCCCAATATGCCTTATGTTCTAGTTCGAGAGGTAAGTGACATGCTTTTCCATAAACCATTTTATATGGAGACATTCCCATAGGATTTTTATATGCAGTTCTATAAGCCCATAATGCATCATCAAGTTTCTTGGACCAATTCTTTCTAGACCTATTAACAGTCTTTTGCAAAATCAATTTGAGCTCTCTATTGCTCAATTTTACTTGACCACTAGACTGCGGGTGATAAGGAGATGCAGTGTGAACCACCATCAGTCATTAAATATCTAGGGACTCCAAACCTCGGGAAAATAACTTCCTTAAGCATTTTAATAGAAGTGTTATGATCAGCACTACTAGTTGGAATAGCTTCTACCCACTTAGTAACGTAATCAACAGCAACTAGAATATGTGTGTATCCATTAGAGGCAGGAAAAGGTCCCATATAATCAAAGCCCCAGACATCAAACGGTTCAATAACAAGTGGATAATTCATGGCATTTCTTGACGTCTACTAATATTACCAATTCTTTGACATTCATCGCAAGACAAGACAAACTTACGGGCATCCTTGAAGAGAGTAGGCCAATAAAAACCGGATTGCAATACCTTATGTGCAGTTCTGTCTCCAGCATTGTGTCCTCCATAAGCTTCGGAGTGACACTTGCGTAGGATCTGTTCTTGTTCATGCTCAGGTACACAACGTCTAATAACACCATCTACTCCTTCTTTATAAAGATGTGGGTCATCCCAAAAGTAATGTCGTAAATCATAGAAAAACTTTTTCTGTTGTTGGTATGTGATGCTAGGTGGTATAAATTTAGCAACAATATAATTAGCATAATCCGCATACCAAGGAGTACTACGAGAAGTACTTATAACATTTAATTGTTCATCAGGAAAGCTATCATTAATAGGTAGTGGGTCATCAAGAACATTTTCTAACCTAGATAAGTTATCTGCAACGGGGTTCTCAGCTCCTTTTCTATCAATGATATGCAAATCAAATTCTTGTAGCAGGAGAACCCACCTAATAAGTCTAGGTTTAGCATCTTTCTTTTCCATAAGATATTTAATAGAAGCATGATCAGTGTGAATAGTTACTTTAGAATCAACAATATAAGGTCTAAACTTATCACAAGCGAATACAACTGCTAAAAGTTCTTTTTCAGTAGTAGCATAATTTCTTTGAGCATTGTCTAGAGTCTTACTAGCATAATGAATAACATTTAATTTCTTATCAACTCTTTGCCCTAGAACAGCACCTACAGCATAATCACTAGCATCACACATAATTTCAAAGGGTAAATTCCAATCAGGTGGCTGAACAACAGGTGCAGAGACTAATGCTTTCTTAAGTATTTCAAATGCTTCTACACAATCATCATCTAAGACAAATGGTATATCTTTTTGCAATAAATTAGTCAGAGGCCGAGAAATTTTTGAGAAGTCCTTAATGAACCTCCTATAAAATCCGGTGTGACCAAGGAAACTTCTTATACCTTTGATGTCCTTGGGACATGGCATCTTTTCAATAGCATCAACTTTGGCTTTATCAACTTCAATACCTCTTTCGGAAACTTTGTGCCCCAAAACAATACCTTCATTAACCATAAAGTGGCACTTTTCCCAATTCAAGACAAGATTAGTTTCTTCACATCTCTGCAAAACTCGATCAAGATTGCTCAAGCAATCATCAAAAGAGGAACCATAGACAGAAAAATCGTCCATGAAAACCTCACAAATCTTTTCACAAAAGTCAGAGAATATAGCCATCATGCATCTTTGAAAGGTAGCAGGTGCATTACATAAACCAAAAGGCATACGTCTATAAGCAAAAGTACCAAAAGGGCATGTAAAAGTAGTCTTCCATCATGCATCTTTGAAAGGTAGCAGGTGCATTACATAAACCAAAAGGCATACGTCTATAAGCAAAAGTACCAAAAGGGCATGTAAAAGTAGTCTTCCATCATGCATCTTTGAAAGGTAGCAGGTGCATTACATAAACCAAAAGGCATACGTCTATAAGCAAAAGTACCAAAAGGGCATGTAAAAGTAGTCTTTGATTGATCTCTAGCCGACACAGGTATTTGAGAGAAACCAGAATAACCATCTAGAAAGCAGTAATGTGTATGTTTGCATAATCTTTCTAGCATTTGATCAATAAAAGGTAAGGGGTAATGATCTTTCTTAGTGGCTTTATTTAATTTGTGGAAATCAATTACCATCCTATAACCTGTAATAATTCTTTGTGGAATCAATTCATCTTTATCATTAGGAACAACAGCAATACCTCCCTTCTTAGGGACACAATGGACAGGACTTACCCACTGACTATCAGCAACGGGATAAATTATACCTGCCTCCAGAAGCTTGAGTATTTCTTTTCTTACCACTTCTTTCATTTTAGGATTCAGACGTCATTGAGGATCACGAACTGGTTTGGCATCTGCTTCCAAATTTATTTTATGTTGACATAGAGTGGGACTAATGCCCTTAACTCATCAAGAGTGTATCCAATAGCAGCACGGTGCTTCTTCAGAGTTTTTAATAATCTTTCTTCTTCATGCTCTAAAAGGTTAGCACTAATAATAACAGGATATATCTTCTTTTCATCAAGATAAGCATATTTAAGATTATCTGGCAACGGTATAAGCTCAAACACGGGATCACCCTTGGGTGGAGGAGGATCCCCTAAAATTTCAACATGCAAATTATGTTGCAGAATAGGTTCCTGTTTAAACAATACTTCATCTATTTTCCTTCTTTCATTCATGAACATATCATTTTCATGGTCTAGCAAATAGTGTTCTAAAGGATCACTAGGAGGTACGGCAATAGAAGCAAGACCAATAATCTCATCATTACTAGGTAATTCTTCCTCACGATGTTGTTTACTAAATTTAAAGAAATTAAAGTCATGAACCATATCATCCAAGCCAATAGTAACAACATTCTTTTCGCAGTCTATCTTAGCATTAACAGTGTTCAAGAAAGGTCTACCAAATATAATGGGACAAAAGCTATCTTGTGGATAAGTGAGAACAAGAAAATCAGCGGGATATTTAGTTTTCCCACACAAGACTTCAACATCTCTAACAATCCCAATTGGTGAAATAGTATCTCTATTGGCAAGTTTAATTGTGACATCAATACCTTCTAACTCAGCAGGTGCAATTTCATTCTTAATTTCTTCGTATAAAGTATGCGGTATAACACTAGCACTCGCACCCATATCACATAAGCCATGATAACAATGATCTCCTATTTTAACAGAAATAACAGGCACGCCTACCACAGGTCTATGTTTATCTTTAGCACAGGGTTTAGCAATTCTAGCAGTTTCACCTTCGAACTGAATAACATGCCCATCAATATTATCAGACAAGAGATCTTTAACAATAGCAATATTAGGTTCTACTTTAACTTGCTCAGGGGGTACATAAGTTCTGATATTGCTTTTACGAACAACAGTTGAAGCTTTAGCATGATCCTTTACTCTAACAGGGAAAGGTGGTTTTTCAACATAAGAAGTAGGAACAATAGGATCATTATAAGTGACAATCTTTTCTTCAACTTTAATAGGTGCAGCTACTTTTACTTCTATGGGAGGATGATATTTAAACCACTTCTCCTTAGGGAGATCAACATAAGTAGCAAAAGATTCACGAAAGAAGCTACTATCTCGAGTCAAGTCCATATTTAGTGCTAAACTTACGGAAAATATTGGTATCCATAAAAGATTTAACACAATCAAACTTAGGTGTCATACCTAACTCCTTACCTTCGTCGAGGTCCCAATCTTCAGAGTTGCGTTTAATTCTATCCAATAAATTCCATCTGAATTCAATAGTCTTCATCATAAAAGAGCCAGCACAAGAAGTATCGAGCATGGTGCGATTGTTTTCAGAAAGCCGAGCATAAAAACTTTGCATAATTATTTCTCTCGAGAGCTCATGATTGGGGCATGAATATAACATTGATTTAAGCCTCCCCCAAGCTTGAGCGATGCTTTCTCCTTCGCGAGGCCAGAAATTATATATATAATTGCGATCACGATGAACGAGATGCATAGGGTAATACTATTGATGAAATTCCAATTTCAATCTTTTATAGTCCCACGATCTTATATCACATAGCCTATTTCATATCAATGCGTATTCCTTCAAAGATAAAGGGAATACCTTCTTCTTAGCAACATCATCGGGTACACCTGCGAGCTTAAATAATCCACAAACTTCATCCACATATAGTAAGTGCTCATCAGGATGCTTTGTTCCATCTCCTGTAAAAGGGTTAGCTAGCAGTCTTTCCATCATACCCGAAGGAAATTCAAAAGGAGATTCATTTTCAATAGGTTCAGTAGGTTGAGGAGCAACACTTTGCTCTACTGGACAGGGTGAAGATACCCCGAACAAGCCCCTCAGAGAATTACTTTCCATAGTAACAAGTGACAGTAAATTTCAGCACACTATATAAATTTTTCCTTACCAAATTCCACCTACCAAAGGCGCTACACTCCCGACAGCGGCGCCGAAAAAGAGTCTTGATGACCCACAAGTATAGGGGATCTATCGTAGTCCTTCCGATAAGTAAGAGTGTCGAACCCAACGAGGAGCAGAAGGAAATGATAAGCGGTTTTCAGCAAGGTATTCTCTGCAAGTACTGAAATAAGTGGTAACAGATAGTTTTGTGACAAGATAAATTGTAATGAGCAACAAGTAACAAAAGTAAATAAAGTGCAGCAAGGTGACCCAATCCTTTTTGTAGCAAAGGACAAGCCGGAACAAACTCTTATAATAGGAAAAGCGTTCCTGAGGACACATGGGAATATCATCAAGCTAGTTTTCATCACGTTCATATGATTCGCGTTCGGTACTTTGATAATTTGATATGTGGGTGGACCAGTGCTTGGGTGTTGTTCTTACTTGAACAAGCATCCCACTTATGATTAACCTCTATTGCAAGCATCCGCAACTACAACAAAAGTATTAAGGTAAACCTAACCATAGCATGAAACATATGGATCCAAATCAGCCCTTACGAAACAGCGCATAAACTAGGGTTTAAGCTTCATCACTCTAGCAACCCATCATCTACTTATTACTTCCCAATGCCTTCCTCTAGGCCTAAATAATGGTGAAGTGTTATGTAGTCGACGTTCACATAACACCACTAGAGGCTAGACAACATACATCTTATCAAAATATCAAACGAATACCAAATTCACATGACTACTAATAGCAAGACTTATCCCTTGTCCTCGGGAACAAACGTAATTACTCACAAAGCATATTCATGTTAATAATCAGAGGGGTAATAATATTCATAAAGGATCTGAACATATGATCTTCCACCAAATAAACCAACTAGCATCAACTACAAGGAGTAATCAACACTACTAGCAACCTACTAGCACCAATCCCGGACTTTGAGACAAGAATTGGATACAAGAGATGAACTAGGGTTTGAAGATGAGATGGTGCTGGTGAAGATTGTTATGGAGATTTCCCTCTCCCGATGAGAGGAGCGTTGGTGATGACGATGGTGATGATTTCCCCCTCCCGGAGGGAAGTATCCCCGGCAGAACAGCTCTGCTGGAGCTCTAGATTGGTTCCGCCAAGGTTCCACCTCGTGGCGGCGGAGTCTCGTCCCGAAAAGTTACTTCTGTTTTTCTCATCGAAATACTTCATATAGGAGAAGATGGATGTCGGAGACCCACCAGGGGGCCCACGAGGTAGGGGGCGCGCCCTAGGAGGGGGGCGCGCCCCCCACCCTCGTGAGCAGGGTGTGGGCCCCCTGGACTTCATCTTTGGCGAGGATTTTTCTTTATTTATTTTAAGATGTTCCGTGGAGTTTCAGGACTTTTGGAGTTGCGCAGAATAGGTCTCTAATATTTGCTCGTTTTCTAGCCCAGAATTCCGGCTGCCGACGTTCTCCCTCCTTATGTAATCCTTGTAAAATAAGAGAGAATAGCTATAAGTATTGTGACATAATGTGAAATAACAGCCCATAATGCAATAAATATCGATATAAAAGCATGATGCAAAATGGACATATCAATAGCACACAAGTGTTTACAGGGGCGCCCCTATATTAGAATATCATCTGCATTACAAAGATAATCTCACAACTATTTATGTTTTCATGGTTCTCAGATATTATACGCAATTACAGTGAATATCAGAATTCGCGCATCAGAAGAATATTGTGGAACACTGCAATGACTTACAAAATTGGCAGCAAGGCATTGAGTGCCATTCTGGAAGCAATGAAACTCGTACGCTCCCCACCTGTTGATTCTTGTTCAAAATATCATCCTAATGACTATTCTAACCTCGAGGAGTCAAAGGCAGGTGGCCTGTCCTGTTCACCCATCAAGGTGCCTGTTCTAATTTGGCAAGGTTTTATTGATTGCGCGTATCTTGCATATGTTGTATTGCATTTCTTCTACTTTGTTGCACCGCCATCTGCTTAGTTTACTCATCATATATGTCGAGATGCCATGCCCATCCATTATCAATACATATTCCATCTGTCATCATACCATGTTTTTTCACTCAAATGTTGTTCTTGTGCATCGGACTTCAAAAGGAAGAGGGTGATTGCGAACCTGAAGGAGCACCAGCAAAGTCCTTGAAAACGTGGTGGTGCCGAGAAATCAGACAAACACCCACTTATATTGGTTGTACAACCAAGGACACAAAACGTAGGACCGACTCCAGTGACTGTACCCATACTTCACTGGCCACACCACTAGCCCCACCACACAGGACCTGCACTCCGGCAAAAGGTATACCGATATCATTTGCCATAGAACCAGCTGTACCACGAAAAATCCCACTCCGACAAAAAAGTACATCAAGTCCACGGGACGAAGACCTATCCCAAGCTGCAGAGACGGCCAATTCCTGCAGATTGGAACCCCATTCCATTTATTCCCAGTTTAAAGACAATGCTTTCAATGTTGTTAGGGACTACGTGCATATATTCCCATCATGGGAAGATTATTGTGAAGACAAACACCATTTTCACATCTTCTGTCCAACTTACGTGTAAGTGCTATTATTCATGGTTATTATTTTCCTGTTTCGCTGATTGAACACATCAATGATTTACATTACATTGTTGTAACTAGGCGAGGTCAATCTGGATAGTTATGACGAGCAAAGCTTGCTTGTGCTTTTCAAGGAAGCATTGCAGTAGTATCGGTGTTACCGAGGAAATCACACTTGATGGCAAGTCTATAAGCGAATTTCGGTGAAGTCTCCTGTGCTAAATTTAGAAGACATTGAATGGAAAATCCTTGTTATGCACTGGTCTCGTTCCCAGGATGAGGTACTATCTATGAAATCACATGAAAATTTGAACTTCTACTTTTCCGCATGTGCCTTACGGATCTTTTTTGCAGGAAATATGCTCGAAGAAGAATTCCGGTTTGACAAGAACGACAGGATATCGCAAATATGTTGCCCGCTGCTTTGCTCTTGTTAGTACTGTTGTCTGTATCACTTTGTACTTGCATACATACCGGTTCATTATGTGACAGCAGAATGCATGATAGCTTGCTTATCAATTGTTCGCTCCAAATTATCTGATCTGTATGAATGGTTACATTAGTGTAGAATATATCCAATGCCAATGTTTTATTTAGCTCTGCATTGTTCTTGTAAGTACATGCTGTCCTTTATCAGCGTACTTATAATGACAAGTAGTTGTTCATGTACCATCACTCTGCAGCTTATTTTCCTTTGCCCTCCATTTTCTACACATCAGATCTATATTTACTCTTACCATAAGGTTGGGACTGAAGAAGTTTAGCTGTGCATTGCTCTTGGCTGTACCTTTTGCCTGTATCGCTGCACTTACATTTATAGCTACTTGGTTATGTAGCATCACTCTTCATCTTATTTTAAATATTCTCCATTTTTTCGTATATTATCACATCTATATTTACTCTTAACAAAATGTAGAATAAAGGCAATGCTTTTGAAGAAGATTCTGTGGTAAACTTCTTGAATTGCCCCCCATCGGCATGGACAAGGCCTTTATAAAGCTGTCTTCACCAATAATGTAAGTTTGTCCATCTCAAGCCTTCAAACTTTGTTGTATATATTTGGTTAGGCATGACTGCAACAGCTGTTTATTTTTGGTGTTTGCATCAAATTGCTTGTTTAAAGTTTATTATATGTAGTTCATAAACAAAAGCTTGTCCTTTCTCAATTTAAGTTTTCAGTTGTATAACCAAGTTCCTTCTTCATACCATGTAAATTAAACTATACTGAGAGAAAGTGATCTTCTTTTGCACTACATGTATGCTACATTCTTCATCCGTAATCCAAAGGTGTGGTGAACCTACCCACTACAAAGACAATGTCATATTCTGCAATGTCTTAACTATGAACAATGTCATATCATTCTACTATTATTTAAACCGTCTCTTTATTTGCCAATCTGAAATGGTATAAATTGACAACACACTAACCATTGATACTTATGAGTTCTTGATCGTAATCCGGTGGTGTCGTGAAGCTGCCAACTCCTTCACAATGTCATTTCCTGCCATGTCTTGACCTGAACAATACCATATTGTTTTAATGCAAATTTAAACTGTGTCACTTTATTAAATCGAGAAGAAATGTGATGAATTGTCAAACCTTGATACATTTATGTGCAAAACCTATCATCATGCATGCGCTTGTTTATCTTTCGAGTGAGGAAGATATAAGTGTTGAACAAGCACAGTCTCATCATCTTGCTCAATCGCTTGCGCTGCAGCTCCCAAATAGGCTAACCTTTCTTGAACTCTATTGAAGTGTTACGGTTTTGTATATTATTTTGTCGGCGTGTTTATTTGCCTTTGGTGGCGATCTTTGATGCCCAGTGTATGTAATCTATTCGCTTGTGCTTTATTATCATAGTGGCAAACTTTGATGCCCGAGTGGATGTAATATGCGTAATCTCTTTATTGTATAGTCTAGGTTTTTCTTATTCACGATGCTGCGTTATTTTCTTGTATATATATCTTGTCTTCGCGATAAACCGGCCAAACCGTAAAATTACGGTACATAATCGGGCCATCATGCAATCACGATGTAGGTTGGGCACGAAACGTGTCGAATAGCTCACGGGCGGCGGCAGTCGAAATGAACCCGGCCCATGATTGTGCGAATCAAATCACGGGCTTTAAGCGGCCAAAATTGTCTCGGTCCTTGTTTGGCCCAATCGGATATCGGTCATGAAAGCAGGCGGATGCAAACCGGCCGTAGTTAGGCCCAACTATATGACGGGCTTTTAACAGGCTGAAATTAATATAGGTCCGAAATGTTAAACGGGCCCTTAACAGGGCAAAACTATTATCAGGCCGAATTACTAAGTGGGCCTTTAGCAAGTGGGCCCAAAAGCATAGTGTCCAGTTGACGGGCCGAATCTGATATGGGCCATAATTGAGCCCAAAGCCTCTTAAAGGGTCGGACTTGATCTGGGCCGTAATTTGGCCCAGAACGTGGTAGGCCTTTAACGGGCCGGATCTCATATGGGCCACTATTAGGCCCGGAGCGTGGCAGGCCATTAACGTACCGGATCAAATATGGGCCGACATTTGGCCCAAAGGCCAAAACATGGCAGGTAGTTAATGGGTCGGCCTACTAGGGTCCTCAAAATCTTGTGGGCCTACAGCTGGGCCGGCCTATTAATGTCGGCGAAATCTCGTGGGCCTTTAGCTGGGCCGGCCCATTATGATCCGCAAGAATCTTGTGGGCCTTTACAGGCCGCCCATTCTGACACACAAAAATCTTATGGGCCTTTACAGGCGGCCCATTATGGCCCGCAAAATCTTGTGGGCCTTTAGTGGGCCAACCCATTATGGTCCGCAAAATCTAAATGGGCCTTTAGCTGAGCCGCCCATTATGGTCTGCAAAATCTTGTGGGCCTTTAGTTGGGCCGCCCATTTAAACTTGTTGGGCGTGCCACGTGTCGGCGTATCATAGGCGCCTATACATCCAATGAGTGGATGACATCTGTCCGACAATGAGCCGACACGTGTTTCCTCTAGCCAATGATGATTTTACGTGGAAATCCCCATTGGTCGGGCTGTTAACGGGTTATCGGATCCAAAACCCGACCCGATAGCTTAACAAGTGTTCCGTTCGGCGGATGCCACGTGTCGGTCACCCTTGACGAAAGCACTTCGTGACGCGCGATTTATTGTCATGGAAGTGGACACTTCCATGATGATAATTTTGGTAATGTCATGGAACACTTCTACAACAGCACAGGTATGACTATCTTGATTCTGTCATAAATTTGTCATGGATGTACATGCATGACAAAAAACGCGACCTACTGTGACAAACACGTATCATGACGCTCTCTTTATGTTTCAATTCTTATCTTTTGTGAGCATCATTGAAATCATCATGCCTAGCTAGGGGCGTTAAACGATAGCGCTTGTTGGGAGGCAACCCAATTTTATTTTAGTTTCTTGCTTTTTGGTTCTGTTTAGTAATAAATAATCCATCTAGCTTCTGTTTTGATGTGGTTTTGTGTTTTAGTTAGTGATTGTGCCAAGTAAACCTTTGGGAAGACTTGGGTGAAGTCTTTATGATCATGCTGTCAAAAATAGAAACTTTAGCGCTCACGAGATTAGCTTCAACTTTTTACTGGAGAGTGCTATTTAGTTGATTCTTTTTGCAGATGATTACTAGACAAATTCCTCAGGTCCACCAATATATTTTAGAATTTTTGGAGTTCCAGAAGTTTGCGTTAGTTACATATTACTACAGACTGTTCTATTTTTGACAGATTCTGTTTTTCGTGTGTTGTTTGCTTATTTTGATGACTATATGGATAGTAAAATAGTTTACAAACCATAGAGAAGTTGGAATACAGTAGGTTTAACACCAATATAAATAAAGAATGAGTTCATTACAGTACCTTGAAGTGGTGTTTTGTTTTCTTTAAGCAGACTTCTGAGTCTTCTGTTAAGTTTTGTGTTGTGAAGTTTTCAAGTTTTGGGTAAAGATTAGATGGACTATGGAATAAGGAGTGGCAAGAGCCTAAGCTTGGGGATGCCCAAGGCACCCCAAGGTAATATTCAAGGACAACCAAGAGCCTAAGCTTGGGGATGCCCCGGATGGCATCCCCTCTATCGTCTTCATTCATTGGTAACTTTACTTGGAGCTATATTTTTATTCACCACATGATATGTGTTTTGCTTGGAGCGTCATTTTATTTTCTTTAGCTTTGCTTGCTGTTTGAATAAAACACCAAGATCTGAAATTATTAAATGTGGGAGAGTCTTCACATAGTTGTTTAATTATTCGACTACGCATTGATCTTCACTTATATCTTTCAGAGTAGTTTGTCATTTGCTCTAGTGCTTCACTTATATCTTTTAGAGCACGGTAGTGGATTTGTTTTATAGAAACTATTGATCTCTTATGCTTCACTTAGATTATTTTGAGAGTCTTAAATAGCATGGTAATTTGCTTAAATAATCCTAATATGCTTGGTATTCAAGAATAGTAAAAAACTTTCTTATTAGTGTGTTGAATACTATGAGAAGTTTGATGCTTGATGATTGTTTTGAGATATGAAGATGGTGATATTAGAGTCATGCTAGTTGAGTAGTTGTGGATTTGAGAAACTTGTGTTAAAGTTTGCGATTCCCGTAGCATGCATGTATGGTGAACCGTTATGTGATGAAGTCGGAGCATGATTTATTTATTGATTGTCTTCCTTATGAGTGGCGGTCGGGGACGAGCGATGGTCTTTTCCTACCAATCTATCCCCCTAGGAGCATGCGCGTAATACTTTGCTTTGATAACTTGTAGATTTTTGCAATAAGTATGTGAGTTCTTTATGACTAATGTTGAGTCCATGGATTATACGCACTTTTCACCCTTCCACTATTGCTAGCCTCTCTAACACCACGCACCTTTCGCCGGTATCATACACCCACCATATACCTTCCTCAAAACAGCCACCATACCTACCTATCATGGCATTTCCATAGCCATTCCGAGATATATTGCCATGCAACTTTCCACCGTTCCGTTTATTATGACACGCTCCATCATTGTCATATTGCTTTGCATGATCATGTAGTTGACATCGTATTTGTGGCAAAGCCACCGTTCATAATTCTTTCATACATGTCACTCATGAGTCATTGCATATCCCGGTACACCGCCGGAGGCATTCATATAGAGTCATATCTTGTTCTAAGTATTGAGTTGTAATTCTTGAGTTGTAAGTAAATAAAAGTGTGATCATCATCATTATTAGAGCATTGTTCCAGTGAGGAAAGGATGATGGAGACTATGATTCCCCCACAAGTCGGGATGAGACTCCGGACGAAAAAAAAGAAAAAAAAAGAGGCCATAAAAAAAGAGAAAGGCCCAAATAAAAAATATTAAAAAGATGAGAGAAAAGGAGAGAAGGGACAATGCTACTATCCTTTTACCACACTTGTGCTTCAAAGTAGCACCATGATCTTCATGATAGAGAGTCTCCTATGTTGTCACTTTCATATACTAGTGGGAATTTTACGTTATAGAACTCGGCTTGTATATTCCAATGATGGGCTTCCTCAAAATGCCCTAGGTCTTCGTGAGCAAGCGAGTTGGATGCACATCCACTTAGTTTCTTTTGTTGAGCTTTCATATACTTATAGCTCTAGTGCATCCGTTGCATGGCAATCCCTACTCACTCACATTGATATCTATTGATGTGCATCTCCATATCCCGTTGATACGCCTAGTTGATGTGAGACTATCTTCCCGCTTTTTGTCTTCTCCACAACCACTGTTCTATTCCACATATAGTGTTATGTCCATGGCTCACGCTCATGTATTGCGTGAAGATTGAAAAAGTTTGAGAATGTCAAAAGTCTGAAACAATTGCTTGTCTTGTCATCAGGGTTGTGCATGATTTAAATATTTTGTGTGGTGAAGATAGAGCATAGCCAGACCATATGATTTTGTAGGGATAACTTTCTTCGGCCATGTTATTTTGAGAAGACATGATTGCTTTGTTAGTATGCTTGAAGTATCATTATTTTTATGTCAATATTAAACTTTTGTCTTGAATCTTTCGGATCTGAATATGCATATCACAAGTAACAAGAATTACAATGAAATTATGCCAACTAACATTCCACATCAAAAATTATCTTTTTTATCATTTACCTACTCGAGGACGAGCAGGAATTAAGCTTGGGGATGCTTGATACGTCTCCAACATATCTATAATTTTTGATTGCTCCATGCTATATTATCTACTGTTTTGGGCAATATTGGGCTTTATTATCCATTTTTATATTACTTTTGGGACTAACCTATTAACCGGAGGCCAGCCCAGAATTGCTGTTTTTTTCCAATTTCAGTGTTTCGAAGAAAAGGAATATCAAACGGAGTCCAATTGACCTGAAACTCCACGGAACCTATTTTTGGACCAGAAGAAGCCCACGGTGTACCGGAAGTTCACCAGGGGAGTCCCCGGTTGCCCACGAGGGTGGGGGGCGCGCCCACCCCCCTAGGGCGTGCCCCTCTGCCTCGTGGATAGCCCGGAGGTCCACCGACGTACTTCTTTCACCCATATATACCCACGTACCCTAAAAACTTCGAAGAACAGAATAGATCTGGAATTCCGCCGTCGCAAGCCTCTGTAGCCACCAAAAACCTCTCGAGACCCTGTTCCGGCACCCTGCCGGAGGGGGGAACCCTCACCGGTGGCCATCTTCATCATCCCGGCTCTCTCCATGACGAGGAGGGAGTAGTTCACCCTCGGGGTTGAGGGTATGTACCAGTAGCTATGTGTTTGATCTCTCTCTCTCTCTCTCTCTCGTGTTCTTGATTTGGCACGATCTTGATGTATCATGAGCTTTGCTATTATAGTTGGATCTTATGTTTCTTCTCCCCCTCTACTCTCTTGTAATGGATTGAGTTTTCCCCTTGAAGTAATCTTATCGGATTGAGTCTTTAAAGATTTGAGAACACTTGATGTATGTCTTGTCGCGCATATCTGTGGTGAAAATGGGATAGCACGTGATTCACTTGATGTATCTTTTGGTGATCAACTTGCGGGTTCCTCCCATGAACCTATGCATAGGGGTTGGCACACGTTTTCGTCGTGATTCTCCGGTAGAAACTTTGGGGCACTTTTTGAGGTTCTATGTGTTGGTTGAATAGATGAATCTGAGATTGTGTGATGCATATCGTATAATCATACCCACGGATACTTGAGGTGACATTGGAGTATCTAGGTGACATTAGGGTTTTGGTTGATTTGTGTCTTAAGGTATTATTCTAGTACGAACTCTAGGGCTGTTTGTGACACTTATAGGAATAGCCCAACGGATTGATTAGAAAGAATAACTTTGAGGTGGTTTCGTACCCTACCATAATCTCTTCGTTTGTTCTCCGCTATTAGTGACTTTGGAGTGACTCTTTGTTGCATGTTGAGGGATAGTTATATGATTCAATTATGTTATTATTGTTGAGAGAACTTGGACTAGTTAAAGTATGAACCCTAGGCCTTGTTTCCTAGCATTGCAATACCGTTTACGCTCACTTTTATCATTAGTTACCTTGCTGTTTTTATATTTTCAGATTACAAAAATCTTTATCTACCATCCATATTGCACTTGTATCACTATCTCTTCGCCGAACTAGTGCACCTATACAATTTAACATTGTATTGGGTGTGTTGGGGACACAAGAGACTCTTTGTTATTTGGTTGCAGGGTTGTTTGAGAGAGACCATCTTCATCCTACGCCTCCTATGGATTGATAAACCTTAGGTCATCCACTTGAGGGAAATTTGCTACTGTCCTACAAACCTCTGCACTTGGAGGCCCAACAACGTCTACAAGAAGAAGGTTGTGTAGTAGACATCAATGGCCGATATTCCTTTGAGAGATACAGTGCCAATGGAGGCCATACAGTTGGATAGTGATCTGACCTATGAGGAGAAGCCCATCAAGATTCTCGAGACTGCAAGCAGGGTTACCCGCAGCAAGGTCATCAATTTTTGCAAGGTTCAGTGGAGTCATCATACTGAGGAAGAAGCCACCTAGGAACGAGAAGAAGACCTCCGACAGGACCACCCACACCTTTTTTCTAGCCAACCCGAATCTCGAGGGCGAGATTCATCTTAAGGGGGGTAGGTTTGTAACATCCCAATTTTCAATTTGGATGTTTATAAATAGATCATTCATATGCATCCATGATTTATGCGTTTTTGCCCCATTTGTTTTATTTGAATTTTGATCCAAGGAACTTTGAGCAACTCAAGGACCAAAAGAGAGAGTTGGAAGTTTCCCTAAAACATTTTTTTTAGAATTTCAAAGTTGGGATTTGGATCAAATTTGATTTCACCAAAAATTCATTTCCATTATTTCAAAAATAAAATAAAGAGAGAAGATAAAATGACTTCTTCATAAGTAGAAGGAAAATATTGGAAATTGAATTTGGAATCAAAATATATTTGTTGGGTTTTATTTGCAATTTATTTTATTAGTTTAGCAAAAATGTTTATTTTTAAAAGTTGCATTTTAGGCCAGATAAAAGTTCACTAGATCATATATAAGACCATATAACTATGTGAATTTTCTGGGATTTTTATGCTAACTTTTATTTGTATTTTCAGTGTTTCATTGCTTCTGTAAAAAACGTTTAAAAAAAGGCAGCCCAGCAGGCCCAGGCCCAGGTGCTATCTCTTTCTTCCTCCTCTCTGTTCGTCTTTACAAGAACTAGTGGTTGGGGCGCCACCTGGTGGCGCCTCTTGAGACGGGATCATGCGCACTAACCAAGCTATCGTGAGAAGACAGACAACCCAGACGATACAACAACAGAAATTCAGTCCGGAAAGTGCACATGCATAAAATAGATCAGACTTGAGCACTGACAAAAGCATCTCGGTGCTGGGAAGAATAAGATACAGTAACAAAAATGCATTACGAATAGTGCACATGCATAAAATCTATCAGCTTTAGAAGCAAAGACAAGCATTTTAGATAACGATAGGCACATATGAACACTTTGGGCAACAGTTTAATAGCCTAGACGACTCATTACAGATGGTTCAAAAGTAACATATCTGACAGTCTTGTACAACTATCTCTGGGGAGCTCCATTTGTAGAACACAAAGCGCTGTTGATCAACATATGTTCATTCAGGAAAGAATGACATCCGTGTTCATGCCACATGTCATTTGGATATAATTGGGCATTAACATAAAGCAAATAAAGTAATTCATAACAGCAACAACTAAAGTGGATCTTTGAGACCTATATTATAGCACTTTCCAATAAAATAATTCACCCTATTGCATTGCATCCATGATAATTATAGAAAACTAAATTCATATTATTTTCAAGATACCAATTTGCATTAATACATATACTTTGGAAACTCTATTATGCCAACTTTTGTAGTTTGATAATGTTCGGCAAATGTTACCCATTTTCTGTTGGATAACATATATACTTTTAATGATTGATTGAAAGCATAATATAGTCCTATATTAAATAAATACTTACCTAATTCATTATTATCCTATAACAAATCTATGCAGTTTAAACTTGATCCATGAAAAGGATGGTTTGTAATTTTCTGTTTTTCTGTAATAATCTAAGTTTACGTGAGTGTGACACCCCCTATTTGTTTTTTTAAGCAATAAAATATGAAACCCATTAGAAAGTCACTTTGTGTTTGCAGTAATCTAAGCTTAGAGTGTCATACCCTCTATTTGCTATCTCTAGGACCGGACACTTCGAAATTAATTAATATCTGGAAGAACTTCATTCACATACAATCCATAGCTTAGCCAAGACTCAAAGTAACTTTCTTGGCAGAGACTTTCCATTAGACATGATTTTGAGAAATTGAGGTAGTTGGTATAAATTAAACTGTTAGACAGAAAATGTGTAGAAAAATACTCAAAAGTCTAGGCATCATGCTTCCTTTAATGATGAAAGACAAAATAATATAATATACATTTGAGATAATAAATGATTAGAACGTACTCAGAAGTACAACATCCGTCAAATCAATGTTGCAAGACAGATTGAGAATGCATATAACTGAGCATTTATGCTATTGCATGGAAAATCACATGTAAAATGGGGCATGTATTAGCATCAAAGTGAACTGGCTAGTCAATGTTTTAATTGCGGATGTAGCAAACAAAGACCTTATGTGAGGATCACATGGTGCTCTCTTGGTGGAGCTGAAGAGCGCCACAGCTTGCTCACATCGATTGTTTACAGCAAACATAAATAGTCGAAATGATCAACGCAAGCATAGGTGTTGGCACACATGACAAAATTAACATGCACTAAACATGGCATATGGAAATAAACTTTAGATTTAAAACTGAAAATACATAAACATCAATTGCCATATTATCCACACAACCAAAGAAAGCATGAAAGAGACAGTTATAGTTTTTTCAATATATTGATTATAGGTCTGAAACACACTTTACATTAAACTATGCATGCCCTCTAGACAATTTCGGAACTCCTTTGTAACTACAAAGTTCATCTAGACACAAACAATAACACAAAACATTGAATAATCCACCTAGGCTAAAATACACATAGTCTATTCAAGAAGACTGCATCGACAGTGCCGACGTATCAAACAGATCAGTCCAACTTCTAAGAATCAACTATTTCAGTTTTTCACTACTCCCCACCGTCTATACAGCCCGAGTCTTCGTGAGTTGCATACAAAGGAGAAACGCAGAAACAAGAAAGCAATTTTTTGTCCGATTCTATAGATTATTTTGCTTGTACTATATATGTATAGAAGGAGAGGCCGTATGAGATGAAAACCTCATATACGGTTTTGTCTCGATACCTCTCGCTTGAGGTCTTCGTCGAAGCCTCCGTCATCCCCAAGATTCTCCTTCACATTTCGCTCGCTTCAAGCTCAAAGCAACACGCATGCCGCACCAAAATAGAGGAAACACCAAATCAAGCGGTTAGAAGTGCAATCACTACCATATGCGCATTGAACACGATCCATGTATCGATCGTAACAAATCCAAATCCATGATGCATCCCGATATCGTATCCCTCATGATTACCAAATCAGTTATAGCTCGACTTTTGAAAATGTTGGTCAACATTTTTTTCCGTCAGGAACAACGATGAACATTTAGGTATGTTGGGACGAAAGAGAAATATCTATTATTTCCTTATGTTCATTCAAAGATAGGATCTAGTAGTTGGCAAGTGAGATAACGAATGGAACTTATTAGTGTAATGCGAATTAAGGAAACAATAATTTACTTCCTCATAGTGCGGAGCCAAACTATGATATTCAACATCTTCGTGGACTATAAAGGGATCCAAAATCAACATCTAAACCTGATTCACCATCGATGTATCACTAACTCTTTCTAGCATTAGCCAAGGCTATAGGGGATCCAAGATCATCAACATCTGAATTGATTCAGAATTTGACGTATCATTAATTATTTCAGTAATGTAAAGAAGTCGAACAACGCATAAAACGTTAAAACTGAAAAGAGATTGACTCATTGAACAAATGACAGCTCACAGATCAGATATTTGATGATCTTGCCTTAAGCGCACACAATCATACAGGGCTTGTAATTGTGTCTTCTATATCGATACTTGCACAATATCCCTTAATTTAGATGATTCCATGTCATGTATGATATGCAATAAGAAATAAGTTCATAAGCAGTTGTAGCAGGCAAGTTAGATATCATGTTGTAAGAGGGCAGCAGCAGATTTAGAAAAAAAAACTACCTTCATAATCTAGGGGTCACTCCAAGGGCCTTTGTTGGACCTCGGTATCCTCCTGTTTGAGCATGTGCACAAACAAACCAAAAACACTGTAATTGGCTGCACATATATTCTGCAAGCCTTGTACCACAAATTCACAAATTAATCTTACACTAAAGGATCCAAACATATAAGATCACTATGCTCCGGATCAGTTTGAAACCATCTCCAGCATTTACAATGCATATTTGATGTAGTGTCGCATAATTTAGCACACACTTGGTAGTTAGAATGCTGAAAAACACAGGCCTACATTTCATCAAGAAGACTTTCCTCGACATAATAGTCACCATCTATTCTCTGCATACAGCACTAAATCCCTTGCAACCACAAGTTATGGAACTCTTGTTGTAACACTTTTATGACTCGTGTCTGTTGAATGTAGAATTATCAAAAATTACCTTTAGGAACTTTGTCTTTGCCATGAAAAGCACATTGCAAATCATATAGTACTGCATGGTTGGCGAAAAATGAGTGAATGTCTGACACATCTTCAGATAAGAGATGGCCAAGTAAACAAGAAGAAGCTCGATCGGAACAGCTGCAAGAGATGGGTACATCCAAATCATCAAGGAACCTTCTTGTAATGCTCCCGTAATTGAAGCTTGGGTGAGCTGATGAAATATGCAAACAAATTAATCTCAAGTCCTTACAATCATTAATAGCTAATCAAGGAAACTTCCGGACCGGAACCAAACCAAGTCATAGTTCTCCCTTCAGTACGAGCAAAATCAGCTACGCTATCGCTAACTCTGTTTTGATCATGTTTTACATGAGTAATACAAGAATCACAAAGACACATAAGATGCCTCATTATATACAACAGGGTATTGTTGTGTTGATAAATATATATAATTCCGGTGCAAAATTCATTTAACAAAGGGCCAGTGGATCCTGAGGAAGGGGAGGGAGAGGCGCATACCTGGCCGCAATGGATCCCACACCGGTGGTCCTCCTAGATCCAACCGACATTGCTTCCCTGGCCCTGCTGCGAGATGGTTGGAGATGAGGTGATTTGGCCGTGTGGCGAGCGTCTCAAGGGAAAGGGAGGCAGGACAGCATGCACAACAATCCACGCGAAGGCAGGAGGCGATCACCACGGCGACGACCTCCTGATGCAGCCACCTACCGATCCCGTGCAAAAAACAACTCAAAGACCAAATGAAGCTACATCTGTATGTATTTACATGTCCAGCGACTTGATAATTCTTATGCAGCTTCCCTTTTTCTATGGAATGATATAAATGTAGAGAAATTTTGGCCTATCGCATATGCTGGGTGCATTCCTGGCAACCGTCCACGAGTCATGAAAAATCAAAAACCTACACAAACCTCAAAGAGAATTAGCTCAAAGAACACTATGAAGTTTGCTTCACCTGATATGCACGCAACAGTTATGATTTGTCTCCTTGAAAACTAAAATATATGCATCATCATATTTCATCCTGTTTAGTACAGAACCCTGACCACAACCATCCTTTTTATGCAAAATGTAAAGTTGCAGCCTTCACGATGACAATTAGCAGATTCAGTGCAAATCTGTAAGCACATATGTGACATGAACCGCCGAGATACTACCCTTCAGCACCTACATGGCGAAGTTCAGATACCTTTTTAAAAAGTACAACAATTGAGATTATTCTTTGACCTGCAGGATTTCTCTTTCATGTTAAGGACAAGATAAATAGCACACAAAACATACTTAGAAACTTGATAAGTTGAAAGAATAAAACACATCAGATCACAACATTATTTGCGCACAGCATCCGAATGATACATTGCGAGACCACACCACATAATATTTCATTCTTGACAGAGAAAAGGAGAAAGGGAAGCGATAACATGCTATACATACCGATTTGTACACCAAAGTGTGAGCATTCCTCCGATCTGACTTTGAGTAGTCCTGCAATATATCTTTGGATCAGCGTGCATAGCCTTGAAAGCAACTCACATAAGTCTCAAAGAGAAATCTGTGCGCTCAAATTATTTGTGAACTATATGATATAAAAGGAAGCAAACAACCTCCTGTTTGACCACCAACCTCCTCGCACACACACATACAATTTACATTTTAACATCAAATATCAGGATCAATTGTGGATGGCGGACCCTAGAACTTGCTCGAGTCTTATGTGGCCACCAGTTTACGATAGGTTGTGAAGTGACCCATTCTTTTAACAGTAAGCACATGTGTAAAAAGATACGGCAATGGAATTTATAACTATTTAAGATAAGAAAAGAAGCTCTTGAAAAGCTCCTTTTATTAGTAATGTATGTTATTACTAACTAAATAGATCATAGACAATATAATAGCATTGTTGCCTGCATGATCAAATATGATGAATGAGTATTTACGTGCATGCGTATAAGTGTGCCATGCATGTAACTAATAATGGGGCAATACATGTAGTTCATGGCAGCATATGACGTGATTGAGAAGAGCATGAGGATGACAACTGTGAAAATGTCAGTCCATATCACCGCCTTTGGTGGTTCCAACTCTTCCTGCCACCGTTGATGTTCCGGTAGAGATTCTTGTAGTGGTCGGATTTGTGCCATAGGTAGAACTACATATGTGCTGCCATGTATGTCGACCAGAAGCATCAATTTACTCGCTCCATACTATCCATACTCAAATTGAAAAATCAGTGATTTTCTTCAGATGTGACCTTCCTGTTGGCCGCTCCTTATTCTCAGATTTTAACTAAACATTATAAATTATTGGCATGCTTACCTGAGGAACACAAGGAACAAATCCTGAACTTAACTAACCGGCCTCTCCTGCTGGACAAGCATACAGGAACAAATCCTGAACTTAACTAACCGGCCTCTCCTGCTGAACAAAATTAACGACTGTCAAGTTCCTAATAATTAATTAAGTCCCACAACTACCACATTCTAGCGTCTAGGATTCATTGCCACATTATGCACACAGAGACTAAAAGAGGCTGGCAGTACAATACTTTGGTTCATACATTACCTGTAGTATATGTTGGCCGACAGCATTAGGCAAAGAACTTGAGGTCGATGTTGGCCATGACCCCCCAACGGCCCCAGGCCGAAGCAGCGGGGTAGGCGCCATCAGGCTGTGACCTTCGAGGCTTGGTGCCTTGCTCCTCCTTCGCCCAATTCACTGTAGGAGATTAAATCAAAGGGGGGGGGAGGAGGCAAATCAGGATAAAGAGAGGTGTGGGTACCTGCAAGTTAGGGATCATCGCCTCCTTCTGGGCCTGCATCTTCAAGGCTTCAACACGGGGGATGCATGTAACGCCCCGAGACCGATGCTCTAGATTCCTTCTATTTATTTTAGTTGTTGCCATATGTTTATTATGTTTGTTGCACTATCATAATTGTTTTGCATATTTCATTCCTATATGTTTATGCCATGATCATGTTGACTGCCTTGTCATATATTTGCTTCTTGCACCATGCTCATCTCACTTGGTATGTTGCATTGTACCCTTGTCATTTTACATTTCATCATGCTCATCATGTGGGTTGCATTCTTCATGTTGGTGTGCATCAGCCCTTGATATCTCTCTCTCAAGCCATGCCCATGCATCAACACCTCCTTCTTCCTTCTTATTCCTTTCATTTTTGCTAGTGCCATTTTCTGTCCTCCATAAATGTTCATTCTTTTCCTATAAATCCTGCTCATTGCCTACACCCTCTCTGCCAATTTTCGGCTCATATGAATATCTTTTGGTTGGGTTTAAAAATGGCTCAAGTTTGAATTTAATTCAAACTTGAATTATTTTTATATCTCTAAAAATGTCCAAATAATTTTATTCAAATTGTTCATAAATCCAGGATCTCAGATCTATTTCTGCCTCAGTCTACTTCCTTCCAGATGTCCCTGTGCATTTCTGCTCTTGTTATTCTGTCTGAAGAATTAAAGAAAAGAAATGAGGGACAAAGGAAGAGCAGCCCAGTGAAGCCCACCTATCTTACCTGTTCACTGCATCCCACAGCACACTTACAGCCCATCTCCACAGGAGCTTCGTCCTCCCACTGTACGGCGCGCATCGAGAGCCTCCACGTCGACATCCGCGGTGATTTGACGGCCGGAGACTGCCCGAGAGCCCTATTTAGCACGTCCTGTGCCTTGCCCTAGACCACCTCTTTCCATTCCCCTCCTCTCCTGCCTCGCCGCCACCCAGGTA
Source organism: Aegilops longissima (assembly GCA_021605205.1). Classification (NCBI taxonomy): domain Eukaryota; kingdom Viridiplantae; phylum Streptophyta; class Magnoliopsida; order Poales; family Poaceae; genus Aegilops; species Aegilops longissima. Next base: position 229,762,164 of record CM038682.1, read on the forward strand.
AGCCTCTCCATGCCAAGCCGTCGCCATGGCCGAACTGAGCTTGAGCTCGAGCTCGGGTTGATCCGCCCGTCTCCGTGCAGCTTCTTCCGTTAGGAGAACCAGCGCGTCGACCGCCGTCTTCCTCGCTTACGCACGTGTCCACACGGTCCCAGGAGCTCCTTCCCCTTCGTCGTCTTCGCTCTCTGCTTCCCGGAGCCGCGGCGCACCGGAGATCAGCAGCTCGTCGTCGCCCTCGTCCACGTCATCGTCTTCTTCCTCTTCATCGCCACGGGACGCCAAGTTCCTCGACGTCGTCTGCTCTGCTTCCTAATATGCGCGGAGCCGATCACCTCTGCAACCAGTGCCTCCTCGCGCCTCCGTGGTCGTGCTTCCGACCTCGTCTTCTTGTCCCGAGCCCCCGGTGAGCAGCCGCTCCTCCCCATCTCTCTCTCTGGTTTGATTCGTCGCGGTAGCCGCCGATCCCATGGTGTCCGAGGCCATGTCCGTCATGTACGACCATGGCAACGAGCTCGAGCTCGTGTTCTAGCCTTTGCTCGTCTCACCTGAGCATGCATCCTCAGCCGAGTCCACTTTGCATCACCGATGTCCTAGCTTGTTGTACACGCACGCACACCTTGCTCGCGCACATCCTGCTGGCCTCGCCCGGTCCGTTCGTAGCCGAGGCCATGGCCAGGGAGCTTGCCCAGCCCCCTGCAGCGTGCCTCACATGCACACACTCGCTCGCATCTGGCCGCATGCACGCACGCGACCGTCTGCATGCCTGCAAGCACTCACGCGGCCTCCTCCCGCACGCGCGCTGCAACCTACGCCTTCGTTGATCTCCACCGCGACTACAGCCAAGGCCGGCCCTTCGTTTCTGTTGTTTTCAGTCAGGTTCGCTCCAGTTGTTGTTCAGTTAGATCTGGTCTGCACTTTGAACACAATTTACTTGATGTCGTATTGGTTGGCCTACCCCGTTTGCAGCCAGGAGAGCATGGTTCGAATCCCAGGCAATCCCCTTTTGTTTCATTAGTTTGTTTTGATGTTCTTCTGTTCCCAGCCGCATAAGAGCAATGTTCATCTGCTGCCGATCCCCCTTTGTATCACAAACACTAACCTAGCCCAATGGTTCCTCCCTCGTGCACAAATCCAGGAGGACCTGGGTTCGATCCCTAGGGGCCCCAATTTTTGCTCTGTTTTTCCTGTACTGTTGCACGCGCGCACACACACACTCAGCGCTCACTCGGGCCAAATCTTCCTGGGCCGCTGCAGGTTGCTGCAATCCGGCCCGTGCATATTTTTTTTCCCAGTCGGAGTTTACCATTTTCCAATGCATTCTTATTTACAGAATTGCCACTGTTTTACATTGTCTATAGCTAAATATGCATGCATCCAAACTAAACAAATTATATATGTAAAGTGCTTAGAATTTTGTCTAGTTTCATAATATGCAACTTTCATCCCTGTTAAAAAATGTTTAACTTGCTGTTTGTTTAAATTTGCATAAATGCCATGTTAAAATGATTTATTTCAGAACTAAATAACCGTCGCTCGGATTTAAATAATTTATATATGTAAATGGGGTAGAAAAATGCCTAGTTTAACATTGTGCACTTTATTTTGCTGTTTAATAACTCTAAAATTGTGTTTAGGTCAGAACAGTACTAAACCTAATATATGCATATGAGGAGTTTCCGGACTTGTTGTTTTGTTGTTCCGGCCTCATTTAAACTTGCCTAAATAGGTAGTTTAATTATGCTTCACCTCTTGCCATGGTTAACAACATTTAATATTGTTGAGTACCTAATCGGGAGTGAACTAAATAATTGATGTGGTGTTTCGTCAATATGCAACTCATTGCATATTGAGCTCCACTTTACTTGTAGTTTTGTCTGTGCATATTGCCATGCCATGAATCATTAAACTGGACATGCATCATACTTGTTTGTGCATCATGCCATGATTATGCTTGTGTGTTTACCATGTTGTTTGTTTCTTTCCGGGTTGCTTCTCTCGTTAGCTTCGGTTTCGTTCCGGAGTTGTGAGGATTCGTTCGACAACGTCCGTTTGTCTTCTTCATGGACTCGTTCTTCTTCCTTGCGGGATTTCAGGCAAGATGACCATACCCTCGAAATCACTTCTATCTTTGCTATGCTAGATGCTCGCTCTTTTGCTATGCCTATGCTACGATGCCTATCACTTGCTATATCATGCCTCCCATATTGCCATGTCAGCCCCTAACCATCCTTTCCTAGCAAACCGTTGATTGGCTATGTTATCGCTTTGCTCATTTCTCTTATAGCGTTGCTAGTTGCGGTGAAGTTAAAGTTTGTTCCTTGTTGGAACATGGAGATGTTGTTCCTTGTTGGAACATGTTTACTTGTTGGGGATATCACAATATATCTGCTATAATTAATGCATCTATATACTTGGTAAAGGGTGGAAGGCTCGGCCTTATGCACGTGTTTTGTTCCACTCTTGCCACCCTAGTTTCCGTCATACCGTGTTATGTTCCTTGATTTTGCGTTCCTTACACGGTTGGGTGATTTATGGGACCCCTTGACAGTTCGCTTTGAATAAGACTCCTCCAAAGAAGGCCCAACATTGGTTTTACCATTTGCCACCTAAGCCTTTTTCCCCGGGTTTCGCGAGCCCGAGGGTCATCTTTATTTTAACCCCGGACGGTGCTCCTTCGAGTGCTGGCCCAAACGAGTAGATCATGGGCCACCACGGGAAACTCGAGGCTTGGTTTTACTCGTAGGATGTCTCATCCGGATGTGCCTCGAGAACGAGATATGTGCAGCTCCTATCGGGTTTGTCGGCTGTCGGGCGGCTTTGCTGGTCTTGTTTTATTCTTTGTCGAAATGTCTTGTAGTCCGGATTCCGAGATTGATCGGGTCTTCCTGTAGAAGGAATATCCTTCGTTGACCGTGAGAGCTTATAATGGGCTAAGTTGGGACACCCTGCAGGTATTATCTTTCAAAGCCGTGCCCGCGGTTATGAGGCGATGGGAATTTGTTAATGTCCGGTTGTAGAAAACCCGAAGTTGACCTTAATTAAAATACACATCAACGCGTGTGTAACCGTGATGGTCTCTTCTCGTGGAGTCCGGAAGTGAACACGGTGTTGGAGTTATGTCGGCGTAAGTAGTTCAGGATCACTTCTTGATCGCTACTAGCTTCACGACCGTGCTTTGCTCCTCTTCTCGCTCTCTTTTCCGAATGTAGCCACCATATATGCTAGTCGCTTGCTGCAGCTCCACCTTACAACTCTGTCCTTCCTATAAGCTTAAATAGTCTTGATCTCGCGGTGTGAGATTGCTGAGTCCCGTGACTCACAGATTCTACCAAAACAGTTGCAGTGCCGACGATGCGGTCAGGTGGCGAACCGAGCTCAAGTGGGAGTTCGATGAGGAACGTGGTCGTTACTATGTGTCTTTTCCTGATGATCAGTAGTGGAGCCCAGTTGGGACGATCGGGGATCTGTGTAGCATTTGGGGTATCTTCTTTATTTTGGTTCCGTAGTCGGACCTTGAGTGTAATATGGATGATGGATGTTTATTTATGTATTGTGTGAAGTGGCGACTGTAAGCCAACTATGTATCTATTTCCCTTATGTATTACATGGATTGTGTGAAGATTACCTCACTTGCGACATTGCTTTCAATGCGGTTATGCCTCTAAGTCGTGCTTTGACACGTGGGAGATATAGCCGCATCGAGGGCGTTACAAATGCAGCTGAGCACGAGCGAGGAGCGGCCGATTGGGGTCGCCACGAGGGCAGCAGAGGGAGGAAGGAGGTGGAGGTTCCAGTATTTGTCTGACGAAGCGTCGGTGACCTCGGCCGTGGTGGGTGGGAGGCGAGGCGAGAGGGAGGGAAGGCGCCAGAGGAGGTGTGGCGTGCAGGCGGGAGGCGGCGGAGGAACCCTAGCTGGGAGGAGGGACCGAAAGAATGGGGTGCGGCGTTTGTTTTGTCCTCGCTCGACACAAGTAAAACGCGACAGTAAAACCTGCAGATGTGGCACGAGCGAGCGATCGACCTTGATGCACACCTTATTGTTTTGGATATGAACAGAGGCTGCACTCATGGCGCCTTCACCTCTTCCTCCCCTCCTCCCACTTAATTTTCTTTGTCGTTTCACTTCGGAGTCAACACGGAAATTGTCTAGGGCGTTACCAATAACCCATTCAGGGAATTAGAACCCAACATTATTGCTTTCCCCTATAAATAATATAAATAGGACCCTGAAAAGCACGACATATCCCTCCATTCCTAAGACCAAAACCCCTCTCTGCCTTGCTCTCCTACGCGAGCAATTGCTCGCCGGAGTTCGTCACTCGCTGCCGTTTCCAACGAAGATAGTACTGCCTCTGGTGAGCCATTCGCCCCTCCTCTTATTCCAATGGATGAGTTTTGATCGTGCGAATATCTCTGAACCGTCAAACCTCTCGATTCCGCAGCAGGATCACTTCGCCGACGAGGTCAAGTTCCACCGCCGCCGGAAGGATTCCAGCAGCCTGTGGTGCACGTACAGAACGAGTTCATCTCTGTGTCCTACTCCATCGTCTTCATAGAGACCCCCTCTCCACCGTTCGGCACTTATACTTCACCGTAGCCTCCGTCTTCCTCGTCGCCGGCGACAAGTCCGGTGAGCACCCAGCCAGCCAATCAGAGAGCGCCACTTGGCATATGGCCGAATTTCTTTTCTCTTTTCCCAGTATTTTTCCAATCTCGGATTCTATATCAATTCTTCTTTCTAGTATATCTTTTAATCTATAGATCCGATTTAGTCGATTATTCCTCCTACGGTTTCATAAAAATCTCCTCTATCCAGAGAACCAAACGAATTTTTTTTGAAAGTTTTAAAATTTTGAATTCAAATAGATCTGAATCCAAACTTTGTTAGGCCATATCTTGAGTTTCGTAACTCGGTTTCAGGTGATTCTTTTTGCATATCGAAGCTTGTGACATGTACTTTCTGTTAGAACCAAAACGATTTATTTTTGTTGTTGTAAAAATTACGTTCTCTACATAAAGTTTATTTGGTTGTTTTTGAAGTTTTCCGAAGTCCTCTCTTTGTTTTATTTTTGATTCTTTGCTTGTATGCTTGTGTATATTATTTCTTGCTTACGCTAGATCATCCGGAGTGCGAGGCTTGCTACTACGAATCTTTAGAGTTCAACGATCGTCAGCAAGGCAAGTTCACACTTTGATCATAATTTTCAATACCCAGTTTTTACTATGCATTAGTTTCACCCTCAAAGATTGCATGAGTAGGATTGGGAACATGTGGTTATGCTTTGTAGTTCATGTGGTAGGAACCTATGACCTTTGATCACCCCGGGAATATTCGTTATGTCATATATTGCTTAGTCATGCTCGTAGACGGGGATTGGTATGTGTGATCCATGCAAGTTGTGAGAGATAATAATTTTGGGACAACATAAGGTGGCAACTTTAATACACATCTGGGTGGATTGTTTAGGGCACTGGAGTAACCAGTCTTGCCCAAGGGAATCCTGAGTGCAGTGTGATTACCCTAGGTCCGCCACCCATGCTCAAAGGGATCATAAGATATTTCATGCCTAGAAACTTTCGTATGCAGCCACAAGCCATTATGGGCTATGGCATAGTTGAGTAAGTTGTGTGACCTCTTTTCGTGGTAGACTAGCTGATGTAGGGGAAAGTAGGTGTACTGGTGTCGTGGAATTGTCACGGCAGATGTCCTAATGTAAGGACTTAGTCGCGAGGCCAACGCATCTATGTGGTAGCTTGAAGGGGTTGAGCGTAATCAAGAGACGCAACACACAACACGAGGATTTAGACAGCTTCGGGCCCCGGGAAACATCATCCGGTAATAACCCTACATGATGCTTGTGGCTAGGTCTCATTATGATCATGAGGGAGTCGCCGTAAGCCGGCTCTCCTCTTTGTGTCTAGCCCTAGATATTGTTTCTTGTTGCTTGTTCCTCTTGGGGTGCCCTGCCCCTCCTTATATAAGTTGAAGGGGCGGGTTACATGTGGAGTCCTATTAGGACTAGGACTAATCTATACAAGTGGAATCCTAGTCTACCCCCTTAAGGGAAAACTCCTTATGCCTTTCCTCGTAAACCGGCCCGCCAGAGTATAAGCCGACCTGCTGGGCCTTGGGCCTTGTCGTCCGTCTGATCCGCCCGCCGGATCTCCGGTGAGTCACAATGTCCAGGCGGGTTATATGTAAACCGCCATGTCCAGGCAGATCGCCAGTGAGTCGCCTAGCTCCAGCTAGGTCTTCCGGTGAATCGCCAAGTCCGGCCGGGTCATACCGCGGGGTATATCCTCGACATTAGCCCCCAGTTTAATTTGGATTTATCCATGTTAAACTGATCCTGCAAAATACACACCAGAACAACTTTGACAGGTTGTGCTCCGGGTTAAAGATTCTTGTAAGCCGGCACTTGATCATCTTCAAGTCCTTGTCATTTCCTTCTTGACACATGCCCATGAACTTATAGCAAATCTCCTTAGCAGATATGTTTCAACTTTGTCAATGCAAAAAAAAATCCAGATACTTCTTTTTGAAAAATCCGGGTCAACAGGCCAGCTTAAGAATCAATTTGCTGACATTGATCTCTTGTAGAGAAATATTGTAATAAATAATCCACTTGAGTTACCTTCCAAAGCGCCGGCTTAAAAAATATAGGTCCTGAAATACTCATCTGATTTTCCACCGGCTTAAAGATGTAGATCTTGCCGAGTTATAATTTCCAAAATCTCCGGGTTATAAAAGACTGATGATGCCGAGTCATAATTGTTGTTGACACCGGATCATGATTGTTGCAAACACCGGGTCAATCTGACCTACTCAAAACTGAGAATTTGAAGATTTTTCCCCCTTATATGTATATCACCCGTAGCCCCCAAGTGTCGGGTTGTCATGCTTGCAGCAACACAGGACTTATAATTATATATGCTCATAAAACTTCAACCAGTGTAGCCCCCAAGGGCGGGTCATTATGCAATAATGAGCAGGGACTTTGTAAATATTATCATGTAAACTGGAGCAACAACGTAGCCCCCAAGGGCGGCTCGATGAGATATTACTTGAGCTGGGACTTTGTATATAATTCATTTGATAATAACATCATATGATGTAATCTCCACCATGGGGCTTGAACCCACGTCCACAAGTTTAAGAGCTTTGTGCTTTATCAATCGAGCAATGGATCCTTCAATATAATGGATTAAGACTTGTGTACCTTGCAATTGGCTGATGAGCAATTGGTAGCCCCAAGGGCTGGCTCATTCGATGTGATGAGTCGGGTCTTCAATGAGGTGAACAAAAATGACATTGCATTAGCCCCCAAGTGTCATTGTGCATGCTTGCAGCGACATGAGACTTGCATATTTGATGTAACCTCAATTTGAATAATGTAGCCCCCAAGTGTCGGGTCGTAAGCCTGCAGCGACTCGGGACTATTCCTTCCATTGTAGAATAAATCATATCCATTAATAAATATATCCATTGCGCCAAAGCGAATTTGAATACCTCATCTGTTGATAAGTAAATCCAGAGTTTAAATACCCGGCGGCTCTTGGCCGATGGCGATTTAATACACCTCCATTGTAAGCCAGAATTTTTATAACCCGCAGCTTATAGCCTTTGAGAAAATCCGAGCGGATAATCATTTTGAAGCATCAACTTTGGTAATGAGCTTGAACTTAATCATTTATATGTCATATTTCGCAAATCCTGCAAAGAGTTTAAACAACATATGCCTGGCGACTTAACGTCAAAAGCCGTATGGTAACCACCAAATATAGTCTTATCCTGCACACAAGTAGATCACAAGATCCCTATGATCCTTTGAATGATACCGCCGGCTTATGTGACCTAGACAGTGAAGTTGATAACTCAACTCTGTAAGAGCCGGCACATATGATATTTGTGACAACTCAAATACTTGCGATAGTATAAAAATAGATAATAAAAATTAGGCTTCTGATTCAAATACGATCAGTAAACCGTTCCAAAAGGGTTAAGCTAAGATTCGAATACGATCATATAGCCCCCAGTGGCGTTGGCATTGCCGATCAAAGTGGGTATCGACAGCTATGTTCTCTTTGGTTCAAATACGACCTATGTTTGAACAAGCCCCCAAATCACCTTAAAAGTTGTTTAACGACGCTGATTCGAATACGATCCACGTCGATTCCCAAAGGGGTTGAGCTATGATTCGGATACGATCAAGAAGTCCCCAAGTAGGTTCAGCAGTTTGCTAATCAAAAGGGTATTGACAGTTATGTTCTCTTTGGTTCGAATACGACCTATGTTTGAACAGGAAGCCCCCAAGTGACCATATAAATTTCGGCATTGCGCCGATCAAGAGGGTACTGATAGCTATGCCCGATGAGTAGGAAGCCCCCAAGTGACCATAATAAAATAAGCCGTAAGGCAGGATACCCATGTTTTGAACCGTGCATCATGGCAGCAAGTTCCCTTTGGTAACCATTAATTTGTCTGAGATCTCAAACTTGCGAGAGATTAATTCTTTTGAACCAGAAATTCTTAAACCGGATATTGAGATCCTCAAAGCTTTGTAAGGGACAAATTTACCTTGATCCGGATGTTGAACCAGTTTTGAGAGCTTCAAAGCCTTGCGGGAGAAAGATGTCTCTTGAGCTGTATTTTAAACCGGAATCTTCATTTTGAACCAGAAATTTTTCTGACGGCCTTTAAATATTTGCCAATAAAGCAATAGCCTCCAGGGTCGGGTTATCTTCCCTTCAATGACCCGGAGCTCTTGAATTCATTGAAACCGGCTAATTTTGCTGAGCCATACCATTGTAGCCCCCGAGTCTCAACATGACTCGAAGTGTCGGCTTGAGATTCTCCATATTTGACCATAGCAGAAGGTGTATATCATTGGCGTTTGATAGCGCGATGTGAATTCACAGAAGGTTGAAGTGACTGTGGCGGGTTAAAAATGATCCCGTATGAACCGTGTCAGCAACTCGGCCAATGGTTCCTTCCAACTGGCTGTTTGAAGTTAACCAAACCTTAGTGCGGCGACTTGTGCGCCTGCCCATTGAGCCATCTAGTGCAGACGGCGGCTAATAATACATAATAATTTGCCTCCAATTTGTTGGAAGAAAACCGGGCTTCCCAAGTAGTGACTTGCTCATACTCAATAAACAACTCATGCAGACAGGTGCGGTCCGATGTGTTGATGTAGACCAGGCCACGAGAGACAGGCGGTAAAGACGACTGCAACATCTGAGGCGGCACAGACAGATAAACCGGTCGTGGCGTTGTAAGCCGGTGCGGACGGGCAAGTTGTCCTCCTTGTTGTAAGCCGGCGTGGTCGCGAGAGACGGCCACGACGTTGTAAGCCGGCGCGGTCGCGAGAGATGGCCACGGTGTTGTAAGCCGGTGCGGGAGTCCATTGAGTAACGACGACCACCTGTGCCAAAAGATGTTGGCGCGCCTCCATCTCCGCGGTATAATATCACTTTTTGTCATAAATAATTTGCCCTGCATAAATAATATTGCAGACCAAGGCAAAGATAAACTACTCTTTGACAAAAATAATATATGTCAATAAGATATATTTTAGATGGATATCACCTGATGTGCCAGGTCGGAAATAATCCGCCATGAAATTGGTGATCACTAGGTGAAGTTGAAATCAACCATGGGCGAGTCGACCGCGGGCGCAGGTAGATGAGTCGGCCGCGGTGTTTTAAACCGGTGCGGACGGGAGAGTCGGCCGCAACGTTTGTAAGCTGGTGCGGTCGCGAGAGACGGCCACGGCGTTGTAAGCCGGTGCGGTCGGGCAAGGCAATCGCAGGCGCGGATGACGACTTAGTAGCGTATGTTGATGAAGCGGGGAACGGCGATTTAATTACGTATCCGCCCAGCAACACGATATGGGCAAGCGCTAGTACAAAAAGGCATATTGGTGTACTCCCCTCTGCGACGTCTTTCTAACAATTAAAAGTCATGCGAAAGAATACCACAGACCAGAGTAATCGTTCTCAAACATTTTAATATGTACTGATAAGATACATAGAGAAGATAGCACCTGGTATTTTCATCGGATAAACATACACAACGTCTTGACTGCACCCTTAACCTCACGTGGAGTAGTAGTGGCCACGGCGGTTGCTCGCTGCTAGCGGCGGCTTATGCGTGGCGGTTCAGCGATGCACACGGTAGCGAGGCCGGATCGGGCAGAAATGCTCGCGCTGGTGCGGCTCAGCATAGTTATGGGCGGCGGCTCGGAGCGAGTGTAATCGCAGAGTCCATCTCCTTCTCCGGTTCATCCTATATAAAACAGTACATGCCATAAAATAGAAGATATTTTCTAAAAAAATTAACATGTATAGACACAAAAAATCAGTGTTGAGAACACCCGGCTTTTCGTCGGACGTAGCAATCGAAGAGAAATTCATCATGCAGGCTTTAATGGGCCTTCATACCCACCCACACATCCATCAAGCTTTGGAGGTCGTCCCCAAATTGCAGATTTTTTACGCCAATATGGCATTGCACTGGTCTATGCTAATCATGTTAGCTTTGACTGAGTCCACCGTTGGAGCTGTCTGTTCCTGCAAACGAGGTAAGCCGGCGAGGCGGCTTAGATTAGGGTCACGGCGACGGTGGCTTGCTGCGGGACTGCGGGCCACAGCAGCGGAGGGCGGCTTGACGGAGACCGGTGCCCCTACAGCTCGGCAGCGACCTGTCGGAGTCCGGCGGCTCAACGTGGCGGCTCAAGGTCGGGCAGCTTGTGGAGACCGGCGGAGGAGGGGGCTTGTGGCAGACAGCGGTGAAGGCCATCGGGTGTCTACAACGGCTCGAGAGCAGCGGAGGCGGCGATGGTGACTCGAGGACAGCCGGCATCGGTGACCCGATGGCAACGTTACCCAAGGGCAACCTGAAGCGGAGGTAGTGGCGGCTCACGGTGGCAACTGATTTAGCCACGGCAGCTCGAAAGCAGAAATCTAAGGCAAAAACATGGCAGCGGCGACTTGAGGCCATCCGTCCCTGAAGCGGAGGCGAGGGCGACTCGACAGTAGAAACCAAGCGCTTGCTCCAATCTAGTTCCGGGTCGTGGGCTGTTTTCCCACCTTTTTTTCTTTCTTTTTGAGCAGATCTGATCAAGCAAATTATAACTGGCCGCCGGCTGAAGTAGTATTTTTTCCTTCAATCTTTGCTCCCTGCTCGTGGAAGTAGCAGCAACAGTGTGTCCCTTGGTATATACTGCAGGTTTATGCCATTGGTCACCAGACGACTTTGATGGATTGGAGCGGCAGCAAATATTGATTTTCTTTTGGTCTTGGTATATACTGCAGATCGCGGGGGCGGTGCATAAACGCAACCCTAGTTTCCCTTGATCTCAAATATGTATGTGTCGCTTTGACAGCTTGCCGACGATGTTATCTTCTGTGCCGGCTCTTTTTCATCTGGCGCACCGCGAGCTTCTCGATCCCTAAAGAAAAATCCCTTCAAGAACTCAACACCACCGTGCGCCAGCCCCACGGTGGGCGCCAACTGTCGTGGAATTGTCACGGCATCTGTCCTAATGTAAGGACTTAGTCGCGAGGCCAACGCATCTATGTGGTAGCTTGAAGGGGTTGAGCGGAATCAAGAGACGCAACACACAAGACGAGGATTTAGACAGCTTCGGGCCCCGGGAAACATCATCCGGTAATAACCCTACATGCTCTTTGTGGCTAGGTCTCATTATGATCATGAGGGAGTCGCCGTAAGCCGGCTCTCCTCTTTGTGTCTAGCCCTAGATATTGTTTCTTGTTGCTTGTTCCTCTTGGGGTGCCCTGCCCCTCCTTATATAAGTTGAAGGGGTGGGTTACATGTGGAGTCCTATTAGGACTAGGACTAATCTATTACAAGTGGAATCCTAGTCTGCCCCCTTAAGGGAAAACTCCTTATGCCTTTCCTCGTAAACCGGCCCGCCAGAGTATAAGCCGACCTACTGGGCCTTGGGCCTTGTCGTCCGTCTGATCCGCCTGCCGGGTCTCCGGTGAGTCACAATGTCCAGGCGGGTTATATGTAAACCGCCATGTCCAGGCAGATCGCCAGTGAGTCGCCTAGCTCCAGCTGGGTCTTCCGGTGAATCGTCAAGTCTGGCCGGGTCATAACTCCGGCCGGGTCATACCGCGGGGTATATCCCCGACAACTGGTCTACCCAGGGTTAAGGGGAAACGCTTCTGAAAGGCTATGTCTCGATCTTCCGATCATGGAGGTGGTCGAGTCTTGTGGGGAAAAGTGCGCAAACCACTGCAGAGTGTACGAAAGTGTACAAACTAATCATGATTAGCCCGTGTCCCCGGTTATGGACAATTTGAGTATCTAGAAGTGAATTATTGGTTGATCTCATCACTCTATTTAATGAAATTATTGGGTTATCAATCACTTGGGAATTTTGGGATTGAGTTGGAGGAACCTTCTCGATAATGGCATTTTAATTTAGTAGTAAATAAAAAAATTATTCCTTTGTTGTAGGATAAAATTAGCTTTATGCAAAATTAAACTTAGAGCCTCCACCAGCCAGATATGCATGTAGTGATAGATATTGTTCATTATTATTCTATGGTGTGAAATTGCCAGCATATTCCATGTGCTGACCTACACGGCTGCAACGTCGAGGATTAAAGGTGCGATAGGTCATTGTTCTGCACTCAGTTTGCCGTGGAGTTGGATGGACTCATTTACCTTTGAAGCTTCCGCAGTTATTTTTCTTTAGATGGCCTTTGGCCATATTATTGTAATAAATACTCTTTTGAGGATCTCGATGTAATAAAGTGTGTGTTTGAACTCTGTTATAATCCCTCGAGTATTGTGTGTGTCAGCATACCGATTCAGGGATGACACTTAAGCACAGAGACTTCGATCCATTTTGGGTCAGGTCGCTACAGGCTTCTACGGGCCATATGATCGATTGGCTAAACATGGGCCATACTTTCATGGACCATTATCGAACCGCAATATGGACCATAAACGGTCTAGAATGGGAATCGTCTGTTTATGGGGTGATCATAACGGGTCGTTAATGTTGGGGAACGTTGCAGAAAATTAAAATTTTTCCTACGGTTTCACCAAAATCCATCTATGAGTTCATCTAAGCAACGAGTCATGGGAGAGTAATTGCATCTACATACCACTTGTAGATCGCGTGCGGAAGCGTTCAATGGAACGGGGATGATGGAGTCGTACTCACCGTGATTCAGATCACCGATGACCTAGTGCTGAACGGACAGCACCTCCGCGTTCAACACACGTGCGGAGCGGATGGCGTCTCCTCCTTCTTGATCCAGCAAGGGGAAGGAGAGGTTGATGATGATCCAGCAGCACGACGGCGTGGTGGTGGATGCAGCAGAACTCCGCGAGGCTTCGCTAAGCAACTACGGGAGGAGGAGGAGGTGTTGCAGGGAGGAGGGAGGCGCCAGGGCTTATGGGTGCGGCCACCCCTCCTTCCCCTCCCTTTATATAGGTGCAAGAGAGGGGAGGGCGCAGCCTTGCCCCTTCCTCCAAGGAAGGGGTGCGGCCAAGAGGGGGAGGAGTCCATCCTCCCCAAGGCACCTCGGAGGTGCCTTCCCCCTTTAGGACTCTCCCCTTTTTCTTATATCTTGGCGCATGGGCCTCTTGGGGCTGGTGCCCTTGGCCCATATAGGCCAAGGCGCACCCCCTACAGCCCATGTGGCCCTCCGGGCAGGTGGACCCCAGTGGACCCCGGACCCCTTCGGCACTCCGTTACAATACCGATAACGCGCGAAACTTTTCCGGCGACCAAAATAAGACTTCCTATATATAAATATTTACCTCCGGACCATTCCGGAACTCCTCGTGACGTCCGGGATCTCATTAGGGACTCCGAACAACATTCGGTTTGCTGCATACTCATATTCATACAACCCTAGCGTCACCGAACCTTAAGTGTGTAGACCCTACAGTTTCGGAGACATGCGAACATGACCGAGACGGCTCTCGGGCAATAACCAACAGCGGGATCTGGATACCCATGTTGGCTCCCACATGCTCCTCGATGATATCATCGGATGAACCACGATGTCGAGGATTCAATCAACCCCGTATACTATTCCCTTTGTCAATCGGTATTTTACTTGCCCGAGATTCGATCGTCGGTATCCCAATACCTCGTTCAATCTCGTTGCCGGCAAGTCACTTTACTCATACCGTAATGCATGATCCGTGACCAAACACTTGGTCACAGATCGCTCTTGAAGCGTTCAATGGAGCGGGATGATGGAGTCGTACTCGCCGTGATTCAGATCACCGATGACCTAGTGTTTGAACGGACAGCACCTCCGCGTTCAACACACGTGCGGAGCGGATGGCGTCTCCTCCTTCTTGATCCAGCAAGGGGAAGGAGAGGTTGATGATGATCCAGCAGCACGACGGCGTGGTGGTGGATGCAGCGAGAACTCCGGCGAGGCTTCGCTAAGCAACTACGGGAGGAGGAGGAGGTGTTGCGAGGAGGAGGGGCGCCCGGGGCTTATGGGTGCGGCCACCCCTCCCTCCCTCCCTTTATATAGGTGCAAGAGAGGGGAAGGCGCAGCCTGCCCCTTCCTCCAAGGAAGGGGTGCGGCCAAGAGGGGAGGAGTCCATCCTCCCAAGGCACCTCGGAGGTGCCTTCCCTTTAGGACTCTCCTTTTTCTTATATCTTGGCGCATGGGCCTCTTGGGGCTGGTGCCCTTGGCCCATATAGGCCAAGGCGCACCCCTACAGCCCATGTGGCCCCAGGCAGGTGGACCCCGGTGGACCCCGGACCCCTTCGGCACTCCGGTACAATACCGATAACGCGAAACTTTTCCGACGACCAAAATAAGACTTCCTATATATAAATCTTTACCTCCGGACCATTCCGGAACTCCTCGTGACGTCCGGGATCTCATCCGGGACTCCGAACAACATTCGGTTTGCTGCATACTCATATTCATACAACCCTAGCATCACCGAACCTTAAGTGTGTAGACCCTACGGGTTCGGAGACATCTGAACATGACCGAGACGGCTCTCGGGCAATAACCAACAGCGGATCTGGATACCCATGTTGGCTCCACATGCTCCTCGATGATATCATCGGATGAACCACGATGTCGAGGATTCAATCAACCCGTATACTATTCCCTTTGTTAATCGGTATTTTACTTGCCCGAGATTCGATCGTCGGTATCCCAATACCTCGTTCAATCTCGTTGCCGCAAGTCACTTTACTCAGACCGTAATGCATGATCTCGTGACCAAACACTTGGTCACTTTGAGCTCATTATGATGATGCACTACCGAGTGGGCCCAAGTGATACCTCTCCGTCATACGGAGTGACAAATCCATCTCGATCCGTGTCAACCCAATGACATTTTGGAGATACCTGTAATGCACCTTTATAGTCACCCGATTCGTTGTGACGTTTGGTACACCCAAAGCACTCCTACGGTATCCGGAGTTACGATCTCATGGTCTAAGGAAGAGATACTTGACATTGGAAAAGCTCTAGCAAAGCGAACTACGATCTTGTGCTATGCTTAGGATTGGGTCTTGTCCATCACATCATTCTCCTAATGATGTGATTCCGTTATCAATGACATCCAATGTCCATAGTCAGGAAACCATGACTATCTGTTGATCAACGAGCTAGTCAACTAGAGGCTCACTAGGGACATATTGTGGTCTATGTATTCACACGTGTATTACGATTTCCGGATAATACAATTATAGCATGAATAAAAGACAATTATCCTGAACAAGGAAATATAATAATAATACTTTTATTATTGCCTCTAGGGCATATTTCCAACAGTTAATAGGCCGATGTGTACAACGGTCTTAATTCTATCGGCAGGCATAACGGTTCGTTAATGGTCCATATTTGATGACACTATGACAACGGCCCAAGGAATTAACGGGCCACACACGGGCCGACTTTAAACACGGGGTGAATTTGGCCCACAAGCGGAACGGGCCAGTAACGGATCGTAAGTAGTCAAATGCTGGAAATGAGCCCAATAATAAATGGGCCCTTAGAAGGCCGAAAGATAACAGGGGATGGAAACGGCCCAATGGAATAATGGGCCATTTGGGTATAAAGCAATATATTGTTCATTATGGGTCAATTTCACCACGGGCCATTTATGGGCCAAGAGTTATAAAGGGCCTCATATGGGCCGAAAGATGTCATGGGCCATACATGGGCCAGAATAATGGGCCGTTAATGGGTATAAAGCGATATACTGTTCATTATGGGTCAGTTTCACCACGGGCCGTTTATGGGCCAAGAGTTATAAAGGGCCTCATATGGGCCGAAAGACGTCATGGGCCATACATGGGCCAGAAGCTACAACGGGCTGTTATCATATTGGACGGCCTAGATGACGCTACTGGGCCTAACTCAGATAGGCCATAATGGGACGTGAGTTAGCGGGTTGTAAATGGACTATATGCGAACAGGCCGTTAACATGCTTTCTGCGGGCCAAGTTGCTACGTTTTAACCAATTCAAACGGGCCGGCATTTTGACCTGAGTGCGCCATTGTTGGGCCGAGCCACGTGTCGACATATCATAGGCGTGTCCCATCCATTCGTTGGATGACATCTATCCCAACATTGAGCTGACACGTGGACCCTCCGGCGAATGAGAATTTTACACATGGAAAATCCCCATTGGTCCGGGCTGCTAACGGGTTATCGGATCCAAACAGGAACCCGATAGCTTAACGATGACACATTATGGTGGATGCCACATGTCGGTTACCCTTGACGAAAACACTTCCATGACGCTCCATTTTATCGTCATGGAAGTGGACACTTTCGTGATGATAATTTTGGTATTTTCATGGAACACTTCTACGACAGCACAGGCATGACTATCTTGATTCTGTCATAAAATCGTCATGGATGTACATGCATGACAGAAAACGTGACCTACTGTGACAAACACGTATCATCATGGAAGCGGTTTTTTTTGTAGTGAAGGCAATGTGTAGCACAGGGCAGAACAAAAACCATGGAGTCTCATTAAAGATGAAGTGCTTAGTAAGCCTCATCAACCTCTCGATCTAGGAAGATAACACGAGGATTATTACTATCTTCTATATCTAATAGCTAGAACCACTAACTTATTTATCTCAACATGCAAGCATGTCATCTCAGCATGCAACATACATGGAAAAAAGCCCACTTGAACATTCAAACATGCACGAGAACTTCCATTCTGTTATGTTATTTATATTTGCTAAATGTTTTACAAGTGTACGATAACCAAACACAATAAATCATATGAATTTTCAATTTTGGTTGTCATGTTATTATCAAATATTCATGTTTCATACAACCAAGCATCACTAAAATATATTGACAAAGCATTCCTGCAACATGTGGGGCATCATCTAGTTCAGGAAAAAGTCTCCTCTTTTTCTCTGCCAACTGTTGCACAAGTATAAGTCTGCTCTTTCATTCCAATACTTCAAATACCAAATAAACTAAGATCATCAAGTGTTAAAATGTTTAGTTTAAATCCACCACTACACTTAAAGTGGTTTAGAAAATGGTGTGGTAGCAATTTCACACATGTGCCAGCCTTGTTAATAGTTCTGGATGCTCTAGATTGAACCCGGTACCTTAACAATTGGAGATCATTGAGTTAGAATAGACAGTCATCGAGTCGGGATGCAGAGAGGCAGGGTTGGGATGATGGTGTGCAATGAGTGACAAATAAAAAAATGATAGTCCCTTTATCCATCTATATAGGGCCAGAAACTCGCATGGGCATGCAGGGACAGGAGCATGCATGTGTGCACCCGTCGGATTTCTTTAAGATTCATAAACTTGTTTGGTCTTAAGGACTTTAGTTACTATAGGGCGGGATCCATCTGTGCATGCTTTTGACAGCTTTTTCCAGAGTTGCGCGAGATATCCATCCTGCCTCCCATGCCTTTTCATTTCATCTTTAAATTTGAATCAACTATATCTTTTGAATCAAAAGTCCAAATTAAGTTGTGTTTTGTGTTTGTTGTGACAAGAACTTTCTCTTTTTTGTGGGAAAACTTCTGATCTATTCATCTTCAATCATGGTCCATAGACCACCTAGCAATGACTACAAGCACCGAAGCAAGCTGAAGGCATGCCGCTATCATTGCCCTCCCTCGCCGGATTTGGGCAAAACTTGGTGTAATGGATAGTCGGGAAGTTGTCATGCTAAGGCCTCATAGGACCAATGCAACAAAACAACAACCGCCACCGATGAAGAATAGCATAGATTGGGAGGATAAAATCTGAAGACACTTGAATGTAGACGAATGATGACGAGATCTGAGCAAATCCACCAAGACAGATCCGCTGGAGACACATCTCCACACGCTCACCGATGATGCTAGACGGGCCACTAGAATGGGAGCTCGGCGGGAAGAACCTTATTCTATCTTTAGGGAGCCACCCATGTCTCGCCTTCCTAAACAAGACACAAACTCTAACAAAACTCGAAGAAAGAGGTAAAAACGGAGCCCTAGGGCCACCAGAGGCTAGGCGGACTAGTAGCTACGCCAGCGGGGGGCAGAGAAACCCTAGCTTTAGGGGAGGCGGCGGTTGTAGGGAATGAGATGCGTATGAGTTCTGAGAGTTCTTTTTCTTGTTCAACTTTTGAACAAGACCAATCCTGAATATATTTCGGCGACTTTAAAAAATTCCAAGTTCCAAATATTTAAACTAGATAGGCGTAATATCAATTTTTTACCAAGTCTCATCAAGTTGTACCAAGTTTCATTTGCTTTTAGGGTTGTGAGTTTAGGGTTTAGGGCTTAGGCTTCGGGCTTAGGGTTTATGTTTAGGGCTGAGAGTTTCCGGTTTAATCTATTAAGTTTTATTTTTAGAACCTTAGGCTTTATGGTTTGTGTTTAAGTTTTAATTTTGAAACTTGGTGAATTTATCATTCATTCTTATCAAGTTTTAGTAATTGAAACTTGATGGAGTTTCTACAACTTGTCCAAACGTGTTCAAGAGTGACCTTATTTTAAAGCCCTCGTCACAAAGAACATGAACGTGCAAACGGATACAAATTGACTTTCAGTTCAAAAGACACAACAGATTCAAATTTGGAAGTCAAAATAACAATCATGGGAGATGCGGTGGGTGGACCGTGTTGTCTTTGCCAAATGTTGGCTCAAGAAAAAATTGACGGGAGATTAAACCCTAAACACGTGTAGAAGATCAATCCACTTTACAGATCACGGCTTAATCGTGTGGCCTGAAATTCGTGTGCCTGCCCCTTGTGTGCCATAAATCTCCGTCCTATACTGGGTCCACATTTGAGATCTCTCATACCAAGGAAGTAGGGGGTTGTTTGGATAGCGTCCTGTGCTCCGTGCCTGGAAAAAGAATGTATCTTGGATGGGCCTGGCGTGCTAGTATTTTTATGCCTGGTGAGGCTAGGTGTGTGTTGACACCAGATTTTGGCATGGTCAAAAACATAATTGAGAAGGCCTCAAATGGAGAAGTGCTCAAAATGATAAAGTTCCGTATCGTCAAAAGGAGAAACTTTGATATTTGGGCCGTAGCCATCCGATCTCATCTTTAAGGCCGAAGTTGTGTTTTGAGTATTCAGATTTTGTATTCAGAATACTATTCGGCTTATTACGCCCCCAAGATGGCCCCATATGAGAAAAGTTCCTACACGGATTGTCTTCGTCTCGTCGAGACGATCGATTTTGATATAAGAAACGTCTAAATCGGAGTTCGTATGCAAAAGTTACAGCCGAAAATGCGCGGCTGCATCAGGATGGCCAGACACTCCGGGAATGATCATCCGGGTTTTGGATTTCTCCGTGGACGGCCGGACACTCCGGGGTTGTTTGTCCGGATTTTGGATTTTTCTGCCGCAGACTTCGGAAAACAGCCTAAAACCCCCTCAATATGGCCTCTGATCAAAAAACGTTCAACATGAAAGTTGTTCGTCTCGTCAAAACGGTCAAGATTGCTTTTGGGCTCGTTTCCGTCCGAGGTCGTTTACCACCACAAAAAAGACCCGCAAAGTGCAGCCAGTTTAAACCGAACAGTTTTGGAAAGTTTGGACAAAACCAATCCGAATTTGACTAGGGTTTTGGACGTGAATCCAAGCCTTTTCCTTGCACGGGAAGTCCAGCCGCCTCTTATATATCTAAGGGGTGACGGCCGATTGAACAACACACAATCGATCAAATCATCTATCACTTTTTATCTTTTATCTTTTCTCCTTAACCCTAGTTCTTCTTCCTCGTTCTTCGTTCGTTCTTCTCCATTGCAGGGCGGCGAACCTCGAGGCCCTAGGGGCGGTCAGGCCGACCTAGGGCAGCCCATAGCCGCCCTTGGCACCGACGGGTCCCTCCGGGCGTGTGGGTTTCGGGTCTACAAAAGCGCCCGCCGGATTGTCTTGCGTATCGCGCTTCCGGCGGGTCTCCTTCGACGTGAGCTGCGGTGCATCACCCCCGGCGTCGAGGGTACACGGTGACGTGTTCGTGTGCGAACACACTTTTTGGCGACTCCGCTGGGGACGAAGCTTTGAACGGTCGCCAGCCCGTTCTTGCTACGAAGAGATCGTCATCTAGGGTTTGCAATCTACAAAGGTAACATGAATACCCAATTCACTTATGTGGATGCAAATAATGCATATGCTGTTGCTAGATCGTTTGATGAGCATAATGTGTCGGCTAGCCCTAGCTTTATCAATCATGCATCTAATTATGTGCAAGAGCCGATGCAACAAAATCTCCATGCTTCTACCTCATATAACTTTAGCAACATGGGACATATGTATACGAACTTCCATGCATCGGCAGCCCCACAAATCCATATGCCGATGAACAACATGATGAGTTCCGTTAATCAAGTTGAAACACTTCACATAGGAACTTCTGATAGTATGCAACAAAGTGCTTCACCTTTTTATACATCGGCAACTAGCTTGCAATATGTTAATCAAAACAAGCCGGTGGATACGGGAATTGGCCATGCTACTACTAGTTATCCGGCCAATTACCCTCAATCATCATATGCTACACCTCATGCTACTAATTGTTTGGCACCGTATGCAACTATGGGTATTCATAATTCGGCTTCGCACCTTCATGCTAATAGCCGAATAAGTGAAAATTCTATACGATCACATGTGTCTTCACCTAGTATCGTAGCATACAATGTTTCCCCTGCAAAATTACAGAATTTTGGTGACATCTAGTTACCAAAAGAGTCTAAAAAGTGTCGGGGAAATTCTATCCAGATTGGGTCATTAAGAAAAATCTTACGTCTTTTGGGACGAATGCAATGTTGTTCTACATGAATTAATAAAAGAGGGAAAGCCTATTAATTCTGCTGCAATTCAAGCTAGATTATGTCAAAAAGAGAAAGCATTGGGTGTGGATAGAATTATAAAAAAAGATGGTGATTCGGATAACAGTGTTAATTCGGCTATTGAAAAGACCGAATCAAATATTACACATGCCGAATCTATTCTAGAAAAACAGGATGACAAGGTGTTGGGGAGCTATTCGAAAGAGGAACAACCTATCATTCAAGTAATGCAACCATCATGCTCTCCCAACGTGTTTGAAAAGGTATGTCTAGCAAGTGATTTACCAATCTTCCGATTTGGTCGCAACTTTATTGTTGATGCTTCTATAAGAGAAATTATCATAAGTAATTTTGAAAGACCAATGACGAAGGGAAATTTACTTGTTAGCATTAAAACTGTTATAGAACATATCGGTCAATCTATTGTGCCATTTATAAAGACCGATAGTGACTTATTACTGCAGCCAAAGCTTTTCCCATTGCTTTATTTAAAGTTCATATCTAATTTGGTAGCTTTGATTGCTTCATGCTTGGCTTACGCATGGTCTCAATTGAGACGTGTATGTTCTAACTACTTTGATTTCAGAAATTTAAAGCCAAGGATAAAATCTTTTGGGAAAACCGATGCTAGTATAGTTTCTTATTTAAGGACATCAGAAAAAGTATGCGAAAGAGAATTCATAGCCGAATGGGAAGATGCCAAATCTGAACCATTCGTTTTTAACTCAAAGCCGTTCTCACAACAAGATCGGCTAGAAAACAAAAGGTATACCTTGATTCAAACATGTGTGATCAAATCTTTGATTTGTTGTTGAAAAATAATTACATTAGAATTCTTGATCACCATGTCAAGCCATCTGTCCAAGGACGAATGTATTGTAAGTTGCATGATTCGTCCAAGCATAATTTTGAGGACTGCCACATGTTTCGTCAAATAGTTCAATCGGCCATTGATAAAGGATGATTGAAATTTGTTGAGACACCAAGAGCTGACCAATCTATTCCGATTGGTCCCGATGGCAAAAAGTTTTTGCATCGGCTCCTTCAAGCCGATCCATTTAAAGAGAAGGTAAAAACTGCGGGTGATGGGATCAAGCTTTCAAGTAAAGAAGTTGTTGAAGAGCATAATGAACATAATCTTGAGGGCGAAAATTCCATCGAAGCTACAATGGAGACGCCAAGGACTAGGGGGCAGCAAGCAAATCCAATGATCAATGAAAGCAAACCGAAAGAAAACAAGGGCCGGAATAAGCGCAAGTGTAAGAGATCAAAAATCACCTTCACTGAACTATTGGATAAATATCGAAAGAAGAGTGAAGAGAAGATTGCTTATCGGCTAAATCATGCAAAGAAACCAAGATCACCCCCAAGGCGCAAATATGAGGATTGGTATTGGCAAAGTGAGAATTTTAATGCAACATATTCATATCCTTATTTTGGGCCGCCAATGCCAATGTCGTGGATGCCTCCCTATGCTCATATAGATACATATTCATCATGGGACAGGTATGATACAAGGGCACATTCTCCATCTTATTCTAAACCATCTCACCAATACTATGCAGCTCCAAGAAGATCAACATTTGAACAATCATGCGTCAAAGACCGTTTCAATCATAAGGAATCGGTCCAGAGCTCAAGGAAGAAGAAAGAGATGGTAAAGCAAGTTTACCGCGTGAAAAGAGATGGTCGGAAGTGTGCCACTTCAGATTTGATCTCAAATAACAAAGAGCCAATTAAAGTGTTGACATTGGCTACAAAAGGCAAAGAAGTGAAGCAATCAATTGATAAAAATCAGAGTGCCAAATCTGAAGAAAAGAAGTTGAGGGTGCACAAGGCCCAAAAAGAATTGCCATTGGTTGAAACAAAATCACAGTCGAGGTGCTCACTCGGCTTATCGTGATAACAAAGAAGGAATTACAAAAAACTTAGTGCACAAGAACTTGAAGAAAGGAACCTGGCATGGGTTCCCAAAGGAAGTGCTCAAAATAAGAATTATGTGCAAGCTTCCATACAAGAAGTGCGACAAAGGTGAAGAAGGAAAAGAGTGAAAAATACGAAGGACCAAGCCGAAGGTTTCAACATCTTCGGTCTACACATTATCCATATTCTTCAACTATGCCATTGACGCCTATGCCATGGAATTCATCGATAGGTATGATCAATTACCCTCCATGGATTTATTTTGATCCATGGATGCAACATAATTTTCTATATCATGAGAGGGTATTACCAAATCACTATACATTTGGTTAGTTGCATTTTTGTTGCTAATACAAGGGGCCGAAATATTTTATTGCTATTTTATTTGTTTGTTTCGGCTATACATAGTTTGGTGGGTGAATTCTACGTGGACCTCATGGTAATGGCCGATACTTAACTATCGTCCTAAGAAACTATCTTATCATGGCCGGTGTGGAATTCTAACATCGTCCTTAGTTCAATTGGAGACCGAGACAAGGTACATGTTAAGTGATATTAGCCTTGTCTCTCTAGTACTATGGAGATTATATTTTGATGGTTCAGTTTGTAGCAATGGCCAAAGTGTTGGTGGTGTTTATTTATCTCCATATGGAGCTAGTTTGTGAAGCCTCATGCCGCTTAAGATATTCTTGCACAATGATCAAAGCCGAATATGCATTGTTATTCGGATTGGAGCTTTGCCTTGCTATAGGTGCTATACATATTGAGGCTTCGGTGATTCGTTATTAGTAGTGCAACAAATATCTAAGGGTTATCAATGTTTTGTCGAATCACTTATAGTTTATCTTGAGGTATGTCTAGATGCAAGATTAACCTTGGGTTGCTTTAAAATTGTTCATATATCTGGACATGACAATTCGAAAGAGTTGGCACAACAAGCATCCGGCTACTATGTTAACCATGGTGTATTGCATTTCTATCAATAGCCGATGCTAGGTCTTGTCAACATAGGTAAGGCCGAATCGAAGCCCACCGCTTCGGCCACTAATGAAACTTTTATGCAGGCGAAGTAAGGATTGGAGGAAGTTTATTCTTGATTATCTGCGACATCCTAGCGAAAGGGTGAAGATTATGGTTCGGAGGTTGGTTTTGATCTACGGAACCTTATCACCGGATTGTTATAAAAGCTGAGAAGTTTTCACCCAAGTTTGCATCAAGAGGTTCAAATAAGCAATGGCCGATATATAATTATCGTCCTAAGAACATGCAAAATAGCCGATGGAGTGTTGACATCGTCCTTATAACAAGCTATGCGGAAGTTATTTTTCGGCACACAAGCTTTGCCGAAAAACAGGGGGGCATGTGTTGACACCAGATTTTGGCATGGTCAAAAACATAATTGAGAAGGCCTCAAATGAAGAAGTGCTCAAAATGATAAAGTTCCGTATTGTTAAAAGGAGAAATTTTGATATTTGGGCCGTAGCCATCCGATCTCATCTTTAAGGCCGAAGTTGTGTTTTGAGTATTCAGATTTTGTATTCAGAATACTATTCGGCTTATTACGCCCCCAAGATGGCCTCATATGAGAAAAGTTCCTACACGGATTGTCTTCATCTCGTCGAGACGATCGATTTTGATATAAGAAACGTCTAAATCGGAGTTCGTATACAAAAGTTGGAGCCGAAAATGCGCAGCTGCATCAGGATGGCCAGACACTCCGGGAATGATCATCCGGGTTTTGGATTTCTCCGTGGACGGCCGGACACTCCGGGGTTGTTTGTCCGGGTTTTGGATTTTTCTGCCGCAGACTTCGGAAAACAGCCTAAAACCCCCTCAAGATTGCCTCTGATCAAAAACCGTTCAACATGAAAGTTTTCGTCTCGTCAAAACGGTCAAGATTGCTTTTGGGCTCGTTTCCGTCCGAGGTCGTTTACCACCACAAAAAAGACCCGCAAAGTGCAGCGAGTTTAAACCGAACAGTTTTGAAAAGTTCGGACAAAACCAATCCGAATTTGATTAGGGTTTTGGACGTGAATCCAAGCCTTTTCCTTGCACGGGAAGTCCAGCCGCCTCTTATATATCTAAGGGGTGACGGCCGATTGAACAACACACAATCGATCAAATCATCTATCACTTTTTATCTTTTATCTTTTCTCCTTAACCCTAGTTCTTCTTCCTCGTTCTTCGTTCGTTCTTCTCCATTGCAGGGCGGCGAACCTCGAGGCCCTAGGGGCGGTCAGGCCGACCTAGGGCAGCCCATAGCCGCCCAGCATCTACCGAGGGTCCCTCCCGGGCGTGTGGGGTTTCGGGTCTACAAAAGCGCCCGCCGGATTGTCTTGTGTACCGCGCTTCCGGCGGGTCTCCTTCGACATGAGCTGCGGTGCATCACCCCAATGTCGAGGGTACATGGTGACGTGTTCGTGTGTGAACAGTGTGTTTGGTTGATGCATGGCCTGTAAATTATTTAATAGCCCATAATATCACCAAACCAAGATGCAACGATTGATCACCATGGAATCAAACGCCAGGCAGCTGCCCAGGCTACCCATCTTGGACGCCTGGTCCAGGCTAAGCAAAATAGCATGGGTAAATAGTCAAGCTAAGTAAGCTACGCGGAAACTAGCCGAGGCATGCATGGTTTCTCCAGGACACCAAGCAAACACACACTAGGCAATTCCCAGGCAGGCTCCAGGCCATGCATTTTTTCAGCCAGGACTCGATCAAAACTGGCCCGTAGTCCTGAAGTTGGAGCAGTTTTGGGGAGTAGATCGACTAAGGATAGATCTGAAAAACAACTCACAAGTGAGACCAAGTATAGAGTAGTGAGAGAAGATGCAAAATATCAGCAGGATTGCATTTTTCTGTGTCTGCCAACAAGCTCACTGTGAGACCAACAAGCTCACTGCCCAAATTGACGGAGATAACAAAGCCATCAGCGTTCCAATTTCAGGGATTTGGAGCTGAGTTGTGCCCTAGGGCTTAGATTTTTTTTTTTTTTTTGAAACAAGGCAAAAGGCATCCCATTTGCATTGAATAAGAAGAAGGTTTTAGAGTCTATGCCATCGGCCGAGTTACAATCCTCACTCTCGCGGCATTCCAGTATACAAATGTTTCGCCCCGGCATGGCGTCACCCAGTAGAATTGTGTTGTTACGGAACACATGTGCATTTTGCTCTTTTCATATTTTCCAAGAAATCAGTAGCATAATGAAAGTCAGCGCCCTTCGTGGTCGTGAGGTCTCAGAAGCATTGACGCGCCACCACTCCTCGACAGAAGCCAAGCCACCCCAGTCCGCCAGATGTACATATTGTGTAAATTGAGCCAAGATTTAATCATTCCCCACACACAAATGGTGTAGCGGCATTGGAAAAGAAGGTGTACCGCCGATTCCGGAGTCTGCTTGCAAGGAGGGCAAATGTTACAATTTGGCCAACCCCTCTGCTGAAGCCTGTCAGCCATCCAAACTCTGCTGTTGATGACGAACCAAACAAAAAAAAGAAAAAAAATGCATTTGGGAGGAGCCCAGTTCTGCCACACTAACAAAGGCATGTCTGTGTCCATAAGCCCAAGAATTGTGTACTATAAGCTGCCGCTGCAGAATATTGGCCATCATTGGTGAGCTTCCAGGTAATTGAATCGATCTCCTCCGGTTGAGATTGACGAGCGAGAGCTTTCCTCAAAGGTTGACGAGCTCGGATATGTGGCTGACAGTGAGGTATCCACCAATACCCACTTTGAAAACCCGGAAGTTATTGTGCAAGCCTTCTCCACAGGGCAGTTTTTTCTTGCAGAGAGGTCAGTAAAAGATTTACTTTTGCATTTGAGCTTGATGACCAGACAAAAAGATCTTAACCGGCGGTACCGGGTGAAAATGGCTTGAACACAGATTTTTGTTTGCGGTTCCAGGTCCCAGTGAGTTAATCTTCTTCCCTTGGTCAAAACGGAAGTCTCTCGAGATATCGCCGCACCATTAATCCCTAAAACATCTTATCACATAACCTCTTATCACATGTTTCACGTCGATGGACCGATCGGCATCAGCATGATAGACAGATACAGACAGATGCAACGTACTCATGTCCTCCGGGTACATGCTTGTACATGGTACTTGTCTGCAAGACTAATTAGCTCGCGTGACACGCCAAACTTCCTCGTAAGCTTCACCTGCTGATTGTACGTGCTTCGCTGTAGGGCCGGCATTGCATTGCATCGTCATTCGTCAAACATAACTTAAGTACTCCGGCCCCGGGGACGGCGGGGAGGGCCACCTAACCGTGCGAGGATTGACTTCAGATCGGCCGGCCGGCGAGCCAATCAGTCCATGGATGGAGCCGGTGGGCGTGGAGGAACAAGGCTTCGGCTGTCGGCCGAGCTGCCATTGCTGGCGTCTGAGTCAACCGGGAACAGTCTAATTACAGTCGTTTGACCGCGCCGGCAGGGCCAGGTCTGCGACTGCATGGCATCTCGAAACAGTACTCCGGGAACAAGGCGGCAGATGAGATGCGTTTGTCGACCGTGCGTGCGTGTACTGTCCACATGTACTCACTAGTCACTACGTCGTACTACTAGAGCACGACGATGAATGCACGCACTGTACGCGCGGATGGTCACCGGAAACACGTTGTCCTGACGCTACTGCTGCGTGAGATCGATCTCCGGGAACAATGTGCGGAGAAGCAGGATGAAAATGAAAGAAAAATAACACAAATGATGACAAAATTTGCACGAAACTTACACACAAGTTTGTGTGTTTTTTTATAATATGCAAGAATGCTGCAAAAAAAGCATACAACAGTGGCATTTTCATAAAAAGAGTTTCCTAAGAAGGTCTGAATTAGTTGAACTTATATCAACTTTAAACAAGAAAGAAGCTAAAATACAAATCAAAACAAAATTAAAATAATAAAGTTTTCTAAGTAAGAATGAATTAGTGGAATTGGAATTACCGCTTAAGAAGAAGGAAACTAAGAAAAATAAAAAATGCACAAAATTGACACTGAAGTCACTTCTTTAGAATATGCAAGAATAAGCATATAATAGTGAAATTTTCACAAAAAATAAGTTCCCTGATAAGGAATGAATTAGTCGCAATGGTATTACTCTTAAAGAAGAAATAAAATAAACCTAAAACTAATCAAAATAATGAAGATTTCTAGGGAAGAATGATTTCTGGCATTGGTGTTACCCTTTCCGAATTTGCACCAAGGAAACAAATCGCCAAAATTTCTGAAATTTCATGGATTTTCGATGGTTTCGAGTGCAAGCGGATTTTTTATGTTTCATTTGCATTTTTTGGTATTTAAATTGTTCTCATATAAATATGATGGGATTCTCTTTAACACATGACCCCACGCCTAAGTTAGTGGTACGCTGCACTGTTCAAATCCTATAAGGTCTACATTTGAAACCAATGACAACCCTATTATCATTTTTATCTAAATATATGTTTGATGCAGGGAAAAAATTATAATGCATCTCATTGTTTTTAATTCAAAATTATACAAACTTAAATGAACATTTCACTGATTTGTCCAAAATGAGAGTCAAATTTATGAAGTTTCTATTCATTCGACGGTGAGCGTTTTTTTTTCTTTGCACTAAAATTATACTTTTTGTTATATGCAAAGAATAAGCATATAATGCTGCAATTTTCACAGACATTATATAGTACTCATGTGTATGTATTTACATACACCCAACATCCGAAAACAACCTAGATAGAAAAAATAAAAAAAGAAAAAGAAAAAGAAAAACGCATACAAATAGAAAACAAATCAGACAATAGGTAACGGGCTTCGGGCCAAATAGGAAAATCAACTGACCCCATACAGGGGCAACTCAAAAATTCGATCCAAGAAGCAATGAAACAACAAAGAGAGAAAAATAGATGAATAATAACAAAAAATTCAACGGTCAAAAGATTGACTTACACAAATTTAAGAATCAGGCAACTTACATATAACTAAGTGACAAAGAAACATATAGATGATAGAGAGAGTGCAAATGAAGATCGTAGAGTGATGATACCTATTGAGCAGAATACCATGGTATACTCTTCGTACAACAGCCATGTAAGAGAGGTCTATTTATAAACTGTGATGAAAAATCATGACAATTATTCTCGAAACATCCTAGAATATTACGTGCATCATGGTACTTGATCCATGTTTTCTTCTATAAAAGTGGGACTTGATCCAGGGCGCGGCTATGTCTCTCTTTATGCGAGACAGCAGCTCGGCTCGCCTATACGGAGATGGTATTGGGCTGGCCCAGAGCCATGTAGGAATGCACGCATGTGTTTTCTTATTTCGAAAAATAAATACTAAATACATATGCTAAGAAATTTAATTTAGTTAATTTTTTAAAGTGTTCATCTTAATTTAAAACATGTGCTCTAAAAAACTGTTCACTCAACTTTTAGAAACTATTTGTACCATTTGAAAAATGCATTTACATTTAAAAATGTTCACGTATTTCAGAAAATGCACAGTATATTTTTTAAAGCTGCTGTATAATGTAAAAAAATGGTGTAATTCAAAAATTGTTTCATACCATTCAAAAAATGGATGTTACATTTAATAAATGTTCACCCGTTTCAGAAATATTGAGATTAATAAAATGATAATTCAATTTAGAAAATGCTATAGAGTTTAAAAAGTATCAACTTGTATTTGAAAAGAAATTAACACGTATTAGAAAATGTTCAAAAATATATTCATTAAAATGTTAATCATGTATTTGAAAAAAGTAAACATGTATAAAATATTTAAGATGTATACAAAAACGTAGAATATGCATAAACAAATGTAGACATCAGAACATACATTTTAAAACAAATATTAATCATGTACTTTAAAAATGTTAGACGTGTATTAAAAAATGTTCCTAGGGTATAAAATGTACAATATGTATGAAAAATAATACACGTGTTAAAGAAAGTACAAATAAAATCAATCAAACAAAAATGGCGAAAGTTATAGAAAAAACAAAGAAAATGAAAGAAAATCTGAAGAAAATCGACGCAAAAGAATGAAAAAATGATAAAGAAAACCACATGAGAGATAAAAAACTAATGCGGAAACTATAATACTAGGCCAGTAGTGCCATGCCAGAGACGACACCTACTTACGTCTCGCAACGGTCGAGAAATAGTTCTTGCGCTTGATCCATGTAGATGTGGGTACTTAGGATAAGGCCATTTACCAGGCCAAGATAATATGGGTTGGGCCTTCCCTAATATTTTAACACACCTGCTTCAAACATGGCCGGCCCAACCCAAGATTTTTAGGACATGTTTTTTTTTCATAGGATGGATTGGATGTAGTTCTACGTTGGTGGGGGCTAGCTAGAGCCCATTGTAAACGGTTTAGAAGAAAGATGGATGGTATGGATCTCTCAAAGAAAGGTGGAAGGTCGGATTTAAATACGTGGCACATTCTCACTCTAAGATTATATCGTTTGGCCACTCTTGGTCCTCCATTTGTATTCATTTGCCTCTCGTCTCAGTATGCTTCTAGGCACAAGTTAGATGGGTTAACAAAGGAAATTTTACATTGAGTCTGTGTCTACATGGTGGCTACATCCTGATTCTGAAGGCGCGGTGCCACATGGAGTTAAAGGTGGGTGGCTCTAACATCGTCCAGGGGTCGCTTCATATATTGCTGACACAATTGACACCATGAGTCTGTGATATTTTGGTCCGGCAAATCAACAACTCTTGGTCCTTTGGATTATCATCCAACAATTCAGTCTATCTTGGTTGGTAGTGTCAAGGATGATGGTGTTATGTTATATTGTGCTTTCTGTCCATGGGTTCTTGTGTTTCAATCCTCTGTCCTCTCACCCTTCTTTAGAATGGCCCTGATGGACAAGAACTTTTCAGGGAAAATGTATATCCCGACCACGACAACAGTGTGTTCAGTGACCTTGGATTCTCACTCGACTTATAATTCATGCATCTTTTCAAATTTACGAGCTTTGTGGAAGTCAATCTTGTGCATTTGCTTACTTAAATCGTGATGGACCATCCGGACGCAAAATCTGAATCTAGAGAGGTGAATTCGTACAACTTTGATGTAAAATTCAGTTTTATCATGGACCTTTGCAATTTATGTTTGTTTCAGTTCTTTTGATCTGATGTGTTTTCTAATAAAAAAGTTTGATTGTTTGCTAGAAGAATAGTCAAGGTTTAGCCACTCATGCTAAGTGATGAGGCCATGCCCCCAGGGTGTACTAGACTACCAGGGGAAGACTAGAATAGAATCTGCCCTTTAGGTGAGATCATAGGATCAACCCGAAAAAAAATCATATTTAGATAATTCAAAATATTCTAACATTATTTGACAACATACCTATGATGTACTCCCTCCGTCCAGAAATACTTGTCGGAGAAATGAGTAAAAATGGATGTATCTAGAACTAAAATACATCTAGATACATTCATAGGGAGTATGTCTACAACTTCAAGAAAAATCAGCTCAAAACTCGATCTACAATTAGAGATACAAAAATGACAAATTCAACTATGAATAGAGTCAGCTTTTGTTGAATAGTATTTGACACTATTCATGTCTGATTTTGTCTTTCTTTTTCTATAAGTGTAGGTTGAATTAGTAGCTGGAACTTTTCGAGGTTGTACATCAAACATTAATGTGTATGCAAAAAAATTCAGAATTTTTGAACATGTTTTATATCTTAAAAAATTGATCTCATTGATCTCACATAGAGCCAGATCCTACGTTGCCCCCCCCCCCAACCCCCGATAACCACGTGGTGGTCCAAGCCCATGACTTGACCTACGACACACACCAACTCACATCATCATCATCATCATCTCATCTAAAAAACAAGGCACATCATCACCTTGGTGTAGAATACAATAGTACCCGGCGATCTAGGGGTATCTGGTGAGGATAGATCAGAGCATAACCTACCAAGGAATTATGTAAACCTAGCCTTGTACCCCTATATTGTTGGGAACATAGTAATTTTAAAAAAATTCCTACGCACACGCAAGGATCATGGTGATGTATAGCAACGAGAGGGGAGAGTATTGTCCACG
This sequence comes from Aegilops longissima, assembly GCA_021605205.1. NCBI lineage: Eukaryota > Viridiplantae > Streptophyta > Magnoliopsida > Poales > Poaceae > Aegilops > Aegilops longissima. Next base: position 229,794,464 of record CM038682.1, read on the forward strand.
TACCCTCGTAGACCGTAAACGGAAGCGTTATGACAACGCGGTTGATGTAGTCATATGTCTTCACGATCCGACCGATCCAAGTACCGAACATACGGCACCTCCGAGTTCAGCACATGTTCAGCTCGATGACGATCCCCGGACTCCGACCCAGCAGGGTGTCGGGGATGAGTTCCGTCAGCACGACGGCATGGTGACGATGATGATGTTCTACCGACGCAGGGCTTCGCCTAAGCACCGCAACAATATTATCGAGGTGGACTATGGTGGAGGGGGGCACCACACACGGCTAAGGAACGATCACGAAGATCAACTTGTGTATTTATGGGGTGCCCCCTGCCCCCGTATATAAAGGAGTGGAGGAGGGGGAGGGCCGGCCCTCTCTATGGCGCCCTAGGGAGTCCTACTCCCACCGGGAGTAGGATTCCCCTTCCTAGTAGAACTAGGAGCCCTTCCAAGTAGTAGGAGTAGGAGGAAGGAAGGGAAGGAAAAGGAGAAGGAAGGAAGGGGGCGCCCCCCTCCCTAGTGCAATTCGGACCAGCTCATGGGGAGGGGTGCGGCCACCCTTTGAGGCCTTTCTCTCCTTTCCCGTATGGCCCATTAAGGCCCAATACGAATTCCCGTAACTCCCCGGTACTCCCGAAAATACCCGAATCACTCGGAACCTTTCCGATGTCCGAATATAGTCGTCCAATATATCGATTTTTACGTCTCGACCATTTTGAGACTCCTCGTCATGTCCCAGATCTCATCCGGGACTCCAAACTCCTTCGGTACATCAAAACTCATAAACTCATAATAAAACTGTCATCGAAACCTTAAGCGTGCGGACCCTACGGGTTCGAGAACTATGTAGACATGACCGAGACACGTTTCCGGTCAATATCCAATAGCGGAACCTGGATGCTCATATTGGCTCCTACATGTTCTACGAAGATCTTTATCGGTCAAACCGCATAACAACATACATTGTTCCCTTTGTCATCAGTATGTTACTTGCCCGAGATTCGATCGTCGGTATATCAATACCTAGTTCAATCTCGTTACCGGCAAGTCTCTTTACTCGTTCCGTAATACATCATCCCGCAACTAACTAATTACTTGCAATGCTTGCAAGGTTTAAGTGATGTGCATTACCGAGAGGGCCCAGAGATACCTCTCTGACAATCGGAGTGACAAATCCTAATCTCGAAATACGCCAACCCAACATGTACCTTTGGAGACACCTGTAGAGCTCCTTTATAATCACCCAGTTACGTTGTGACGTTTGGTAGCACACAAAGTGTTCCTCCGGTAAACGGGAGTTGCATAATCTCATAGTCATAGGAACATGTATAGGTCATGAAGAAAGCAATAGCAACATACTATACGATCAAGTGCTAAGCTAACGGAATGGGTCAAGTCAATCACATCATTCTCCTAATGATGTGATCCCGTTAATCAAATGGCAACTCTTTGTCCATGGCTAGGAAACATAACCATCTTTGATTAATGAGCTAGTCAAGTAGAGGCATACTAGTGACACTCAGTTTGTCTATGTATTCACACATGTATCATGTTTTCGGTTAATACAATTCTAGCATCAATAATAAACATTTATCATGAAATAAGGAAATATATAATAACTTCATTATTGCCTCTAGGGCATATTTCTTTCAGTCTCCCACTTGCACTAGAGTCAATAATCTAGTTCACATCGCCATGTGATTTAACACCAATATTCATATCTGTATATGATTAACACCCATAGTTCACATCGTCATGTGACCAACACCCAAAGGGTTTACTAGATTCAATAATCTAGTTCACATCGCTATGTGATTAACACCCAAAGAGTACTAAGGTTTGATCATGTTTTGCTCGTGAGAGAAGCTTAGTCAACGGGTCTATCATATTCAGAGCCGTATGTATTTTGCAAATATTCTATGTCTACAATGCTCTGCACAGAGCTACTATAGCTAATTGCTCCCACTTTCAATATATATCCAGATTGAGACTTATAGTCATCTAGATCGTGTAAAAGCTTGCAATTGTTGTAACTCTTTACGACGGGCTCTTTTATCACCTCCATAATCGAGAAATATTTCCTTAGTCCTCACTAAGGATATTCTTGACCAACGTCCATGATCTACTATTAGATCAAAATTGTATTCCTTTGCCAAACTCGAGCAAGGTATTCAATAGGTCTGTTCACAGATAGCATACTTTATAGAACCTATGGTGAGGCATAGGGAATGACTTTTCATTCTCTTTCTATTTTCTGCCGTGGTCGGGCTTTGAGTCTTACTCAATTTCACACCTTGTAACACGTGCAAGAAACTCTTTCTTTGACTGCTCCATTTTGAACTACTTCAAAATCTTGTCAAGGTATGTACTCATTGAAAAACTTATCAAGCGTCTTGATCTATCTCTATAGATCTTGATGCTCAATATCTAAGCAGCTTCACCGAGGTCCTTCTTTGAAAAATCCTTTCAAATATTCCTTTATGCTTTGCGAATAATTCTACATTATTTCCGATCAACAATATGTCATTCACATATACTTATCGTAAATGTTGTAGTGCTCCCACTCACTTTATTGTAAATACAGGCTTTCCAAAAGTCAGATAAAACCATATGCTTTGATCAACTCATCAAGCATATATTCCAACTCGAGATGCTTGCACCAGTCCATAGATGGATCATTGGAGCTTGCACATTTTGTTAGCACCTTTAGGATTGACAAAACCTTCTGGTTGCATCATATACAACTCTTCTTTAATAAATCCATTAAGGAATGCAGTTTTGACATCCATTTGCCAAATTTCATAAATGTGGCAATTACTAACATGATTCGGACAGACTTTTAAGCATCGATCTGAGTGAGAAAATCTCATTGTATTCAACACTTTGAACTTTGTCAAAACCTTTTCGACAAGTCTAGCTTTGTAGATAGTAACACTACTATCAGCGTCCGTCTTCCTCTTGAAGATCCATTTATTTTCTATGGCTTGCCGATCATCGGGCAAGTCAATCAAAGTTCACACTTTGTTCTCATACATGGATTCCATCTCAAATTTCATGGCCTTAAGCCATTTCGCGGAATCTGGGCTCATCATCGCTTCCTCATAGTTCGTAGGTTTGCCATAGTCAAGTAACATGACCTCCAGAATAGGATTACCGTACCACTCTGGTGCGGATCTTACTCCGGTTGACCTACGAGGTTCGGTAGTAACTTGATTTGAAGTTACATGATCATCATCATTAGCTTCCTCACTAATTGGTATAGGAATCACATGAACAAATTTCTGTGATGAACTACTTTCCAATAAGGGAGTAGGTACAATTACCTCATCAAGTTCTACTTTCCTCCCACTCACTTCTTTCGAGAGAAACTCCTTCTCTAGAAAGGATCCGAATTTAGCAAAAAAAATCTTGCCCTCAGATCTGTGATAGAAGGTGTACCCAATAGTCTCTTTTGGGTATCCTATGAAGACACATTTCTCCGATTTGGGTTCGAGCTTATCTGGTTGAAGTTTCTTCACATAAGCATCGCAGCTCCAAACTTTAAGAAACGACGACTTAGGTTTCTTTGCTAAACCATAGTTCATACGATGTCGTCTCAAACGGATTTAGATGGTGCCCTATTAAACGTGAATGCAGCTATCTCTAATGCATAACCCCAAAACGATATTGGTAAATCAGTAAGAGACATCATTGATCGCACCATATCAAATAAAGTGCGGTTTATGACGTTCGGACACACCGTTACGCTGTGGTGTTCCGTGGCATGAGTTTGCGAAACTATTCCACATTATTTTAATCAAGGCCAAACTCGTAATTGAAATATTCATCTCCACAATCAGATCGCAGAAACTTTATTTTCTTATTACGATGATTTTCCATTTCACTCTGAAATTCTTTGAACCTTTCAACTATTTCAGACTTATGTTTCATCAAGTAGATATACCCATATCTGCTCAAATCATCTGTGAAGGTCGAAAATAACGATATCCGCCACGAGCCTTAATACTCATTGGTCTGCATACATCGATGTATTATTTCCAACAAGTCAAGAGCTCGTTCCATTGTTCGAGAACGGAGTTTTAGTCATCTTGCCCAAAAGGCACGGTTCGCAAGCATCAAATGATTCATAACCAAGTGATTCCAAAATCCATCTTTTATGGAGTTTCTTCATCGCTTTACACCGATATGACCCAAACGGCAAGTGCCACAAATATGTTGCACAATCATTATTAACTTTGCATCTTTTGGCATCAATATTATGAATATGTGTATTACTACGATCGAGATCCAACAAACTATTTTCATTGGGTGTATGACCATTGAAGGTTTTATTCATGTAAATGTAACAACAATTATTCTCGACTTAAATGAATAACCGTTTTGCAATAAACATGATCAAATCATATTCATGCTCAACGCAAACACCAAATAACATTGATTTAGGTTTAACACTAATCCCGAAAGTATAGGGAGTGTGCGATGATGATCATATCAATCTTGGAACTACTTCCAACACTCATCGTCACTTCCCTTCAACTAGTCTCTGTTTATTCTCAGAATTCTGTTTGAGTTACTAATCTTAGCAACCGAACAAGTATCAAATACTCAGGGCTACTATAAACACTAGTAAGGCACACATCAATAATCGTATATGAAATATACTCTTGTTCACTTTGCCATCCTTCTTATCCACCAAATATTCAGGGCATTTCCACTTCCAAAGACCATTTCCTTTGCGTGTAAGCACTCGGTTTCAGGCTTTGGTCCAGCTTTGGTCTTCTTCACGGGAGTGACAACTTGTTTGCCATTCTACTTGAAGTTTCCTTTCTTTCCTTTGCCCTTTCTTGAAACTAGTGGTCTTGTCAATTATCAATACTTGATGCTCTTTCTTGATTTCTACCTTCGTTGATTTCAACATCACGAAGAGCTCGGGAATCTTTTTCGTCATCCCTCTCATACTATAGTTCATCACAAAGTTCTAGTAATTTAGTGATGGTGACTAGAGAATTCAGTCAATCACTATCTTATCTGGAAGATTAACTCCCACTTGATTCAAGCGATTGAAGTACCCAGACAATCTGAGCACATGCTCACTAGTTGAGCGATTCTCCTCCATCTTTTAGCTATAGAACTTGTTGGAGACTTCATATCTCTCAACTCGGGTATTTTCTTGAAATATTAACTTCAATTCCTGGAACATCTCATATGGTCCATGACGTTCAAAACGTCTTTGAAGTCCCGATTCTAAGCCGTTAAGCATGCTGCACTAAACTATCAAGTAGTCATCATATTGAGCTAGCCAAACATTCATAACATCTGCATCTGCTCCTGCAATAGGTCCGTCACCTAGCGGTGTATCAAGAACATAATTCTTTTGTGCAGCAATGAGGATAAACCTCAGATCACGGATCCAATCCGCATCATTGCTACTAACATTTTTCAACATAATTTTTCTCTAGGAACATATCAAAATAAACATATGAAAGCAACAATGCGAGCTATTGATCTACAACATAATTTGTAAAATACTACCAGGACTAAGTTCATGATAAATTTAAGTTCAATTAATCATATTACTTAATAACTCCCACTTAGATAGACATCCCTCTAATCCTCTAAGTGATCACGTGATCCATATCAACTAAACCATGTCCGATCATCACGTGAGATGGAGTAGTTTCAATGGTGAACATCACTATGTTGATCATATCTACTATATGATTCACGCTCGACCTTTCGGTCTCCGTGTTCCAAGGCCATATCTGTATATGCTAGGCTCGTCAAGTTTAACCTGAGTATTCCGCGTGTGCAACTGTTTTGCACCCGTTGTATTTGAACGTAGAGCCTATCACACCCGATCATCACGTGGTGTCTTAGCACAAAGAACTTTCGCAACGGTGCATACTCAGGGAGAACACTTCTTGATAATTAGTGAGAGATCATCTTAAAATGCTACCATCAATCAAAGCAAGATAAGATGCACAAAGGATAAACATCACATGCAATCAATATAAGTGATTTGATATGGCCATCATCATCTTGTGCTTGTGATCTCCATCTCCGAAGCACCGTCGTGATCACCATCGTCACCGGCGCGACACCTTGATCTCCATCGTAGCATCGTTGTCGTCTCGCCAATCTTATGCTTCTACGACTATCACTACCGCTTAGTGATAAAGTAAAGCATTACAGGGCGTTTGCATTTCATACAATAAAGCGACAACCATATGGCTCCTGCCAGTTGCCGACAACTTCGGTTACAAAACATGATCATCTCATACAATAAAACATAGCATCACGTCTTGACCATATCACATCACAACATGCCCTGCAAAGACAAGTTAGACGTCCTCTACTTTGTTGTTGCAAGTTTTTACGTGGCTGCTACGGGCTGAGCAAGAACCGTTCTTACCTATGCATCAAAACCACAGCGATAGTTTGTCAAGTTAGTGCTGTTTTAACCTTCGCAAGGACCGGGCGTAGCCACACTCAGTTCAACTAAAGTTGGAGAAAGCAGACACCGCCAGCCACCACTGTGTGCAAAAGCACGTCGGTAGAACCAGTCTCGCGTAAGCGTCTGCGTAATGTCGGTCCGGGCCGCTTCATCCAACAATACCGCCGAACCAAAGTATGACATGCTGGTAAGCAGTATGACTTGTATCGCCCACAACTCACTCGTGTTCTACTCATGCATATAACATCTACGCATAAAACCTGGCTCGGATGCCACTGTTGGGGAACGTAGTAATTTCAAAAAAATTCCTACGCACACGCAAGGATCATGGTGATGTATAGAAACGAGAGGGGAGAGTGTTGTCCACGTACCCTCGTAGACCGTAAGCGGAAGCGTTATGACAACGCAGTTGATGTAGTCGTACGTCTTCACGATCCGATCGATCCAAGTACCGAACGTACGGCACCTCCGAGTTCAGCACACATTCAGCTCGATGACGATCCCCGGACTCCGATCCAGCAGGGTGTCGGGGATGAGTTCCGTCAGCACGACGGCATGGTGACGATGATGATGTTCTACCGACGCAGGGCTTCGCCTAAGCACCGCAACAATATTATCAAGGTGGACTATGGTGGAGGGGGGCACCACACACGGCTAAGGAACGATCACGAAGATCAACTTGTGTATCTATGGGGTGGCCCCTGCCCCCGTATATAAAGGAGTGGAGGAGGGGGAGGGCCAGCCCTCTCAATGGCGCGCCCTAGGGGAGTCCTACTCCCACAGGGAGTAGGATTCCCCCTTTCCTAGTAGAACTAGGAGCCCTTCCAAGTAGTAGGAGTAGGAGGAAAGGAAAGGGAAGGGAAAAGGAGAAGGAAGGAAGGGGGCGCCCCCCTCCCTAGTCCAATTCGGACCAGCTCATGGGGAGGGGTGCGGCCACCCTTTGAGGCCTTTCTCTCCTTTCCCGTATGACCCATTAAGGCCCAATACGAATTCCCGTAACTCCCTGATACTCCCGAAAATACCCGAATCACTCGGAACCTTTCCGATGTCTGAATATAGTCGTCCAATATATCGATTTTTACATCTCGACCATTTCGAGACTCCTCGTCATGTCCCCGATCTCATACGGGACTCCGAACTCCTTCGGTACATCAAAACTCATAAACTCATAATAAAACTGTCATCGAAACCTTAAGCGTGCGGACCCTACGGGTTCGAGAACTATGTAGACATGACCGAGACACGTTTCCGGTCAATAACCAATAGCGGAAACTGGATGCTCATATTGGCTCCTACATATTCTACGAAGATCTTTATCGGTCAAACCGCATAACAACATACATTGTTCCCTTTGTCATCAGTATGTTACTTGCCCGAGATTCGATCGTCGGTATCTCAATACCTAGTTCAATCTCGTTACCGGCAAGTCTCTTTACTCGTTCCGTAATACATCATCCCGCAACTAACTAATTAGTTGCAATGCTTGCAAGGCTTAAGTGATGTGCATTACCGAGAGGGCCCGTAGATACCTCTCGACAATCGGAGTGACAAATCCTAATCTCGAAATCGCCAACCCAACATGTACCTTTGGAGACACCTGTAGAGCTCCTTTATAATCACCCAGTTACGTTGTGACGTTTGGTAGCACACAAAGTGTTCCTCCGGTAAACGGGAGTTTCATAATCTCATAGTCATAGGAACATGTATAAGTCATGAAGAAAGCAATAGCAGCATACTATACGATCAAGTGCTAAGCTAACGGAATGGGTCAAGTCAACCACATCATTCTCCTAATGATATGATCCCGTTAATCAAATGACAACTCTTTGTCCATGGCTAGGAAACATAACCATCTTTGATTAATGAGCTAATCAAGTAGAGGCATACTAGTGACACTCAGTTTGTCTATGTATTCGCACATGTATCATGTTTCCGGTTAATACAATTCTAGCATGAATAATAAACATTTATCATGAAATAAGGAAATATATAATAACTTTATTATTGCCTCTAGGGCATATTTCCTTCATATATAAGGCAAGGTAGGGTACCTTCCTTTGACAACTCAACTCATACCTACATGATCCTTGCGATATCTCTATTGTACACAAACCATATCTCTCATACAAGACCAATACTCCATTATACATCAAAACAGGAGTATGGTGTTAACTCGGTCGCGAGGGCCTAAAAATGGATAAATTGCCTCGTGTGATATCAATCCAGCCAACCAATTACGTCCACAACCGCATCATGATTTTATCAGGATCGTGAGATGACACTAAGTATCTAAAGAGACCATTTATCTTAGAAACTGGACAGTATAGAACTGGACGCAAGCCACAAAACCCTATCCTCTGATGAACCACTCTATTTTGTTTATTTCTTGTGTTTCCGTCGGAGTCTTCTACGAACTCTCTAGTACTCCCTTCAGTAAAATAGAAGCACGACCTTTTTACATTTCCCTAACATCACAAGATGTATTGGGAGATCAAAACGCATCTCATGCAGACGGTCAACAACTACAAGAGTCAATGCATGAAGCCCAAACAACCCTTCTAAATCATCGCTGCTATGTGAATTGTCTTGCTAAGATCAGATCACGAGTGGCACGCATTGCCGCGCCCCTTCGTTTTATGCTATAGTGTTAGGTATTGGTGCAAATATAAGTATGAAATTTTGCTTTGTTCTAAAAATGGCATTAGCTAATATGTATATATTTTTTAGTAATGTTTTGAGTTGATTTGTTCAATTGTACACGTGTGTGAGCCTTCCCTTGAGCTTGTTTTTTTTTCATTTCACACATATGATTTGGGATGTGTTTTTCTTTCCATTGCAGGCATTTTCGATTCTATCAGTCAATGATGTGACTGCTCACATAAGTTGCTTCCACAATTGGACTCCGTTCTGTGGTGTAGCTACTCAAATAAGTTGCTTCCGTGATTGGGCTTTATACATAGAACATCTAACATGGCCAATTAATCACAATACTCAAAAAAGTTGAACTATGGGAATAGCTGCCCTTAGAATGTTAAGCCCATGTAGCGGGGACTGAAGGAAATATGACCTAGAGGCACTAATAAAGTTATTAGTTATTTCCTCATATCATGATAAATGTTTATTATTCATGCTAGAATTGTATTAACCGGAAACATAATACATGTGTGAATACATAGACAAACATAGTGTCACTAGTATGCCTCTACTTGACTAGCTCGTTGATCAAAGATGGTTGAGTTTCCTAACCATAGACATGAGTTGTCATTTGATTAACAGGATCACATCATTAGGAGAATGATGTGCTTGACTTGACCCATTCCGCTAGCTTAGCACCTGATCGTTTAGTTTACTGCTATTGCTTTCTTCATGACTTATACATGTTCCTATGACTATGAAGTTATGCAACTCCCGATTACCAGAGGAACACTTTGTGTGCTACCAAACGTAACAACATAACTGGGTGATTATAAAGGTGCTCTACAGGTGTCTCCGATGGTACTTGTTGAGTTGGCATAGATCAAGATTAGGATTTATCACTCCGATTGTCGGAGAGGTATCTCTGTGCCCTCTCGGTAATGCACATCACAATAAGCCTTGTGAGCAATGTGACTAATGAGTTAGTTGCGGGATGATGCTTTACGAAACGAGTAAAGAGACTTGCTGGTAACGATATTGAGCTAGGTATTGAGATACCGACGATCGAATCTCGGGCAAGTAACATACCGATGACAAAGGGAACAACGTATGTTGTTATGCGGTTTGACCGATAAAGATCTTCGTAGAATATATGGGAACCAATATGAGCATCCAGGTTCCGCTATTGGTTATTTACCGAAGACGTGTCTCGGTCATGTCTACATAGTTCTCAAACCCATAGGGTCCGCAAGCTTAAAGTTCTGTGACGATCGGTATTATGAGTTTACATGTTTTGATGTACCGAAGGTAGTTCGGAGTCCCGGATATGATCACAGACATGACGAGGAGTCTCGAAATGGTCGAGACGTAAAGATCAATATATTGAACGACTATGTTCGGACACCGGAAGTGTTTCGGAAGGTTTCAGACATATACCGGAGTACCGGGGGGTTACCGGAACCCCCCGGGGAGTATATTGGGCCTAATGGGCCTTAGTGGAGAAGAGGAGGGGCGTCCAGGACAGGCCGCGCCCCCCCTCCCCCTCTAGTCCGAATTGGACAAGGAGGGGGGCGCCCCCCTGTCCTTCCTCATCTCTCCTTCCCTTCCCCCTTCTCCTACTCCTACTAGGAAAGGAGTCCTACTCCCGGTGGGAGTAGGACTCCCCCCTGGCGCCCTCCTCCTTGGTCGGCCGCCCCCCCCTAGATCCTTTATATACGAGGGCAGGGGGCACCCTAAGACACACAAGTTGATCATTGATCTCTCCCAGCCGTGTGCGGTGCCCCCCTCCACCATAATCCACCTCGATCATATCGTAGCGGTGCTTAGGCAAAGCCCTGCGTCGGTAGCTTCATCAACATCGTCACCACGTCGTCGTGCTGACGAAACTCTCCCTCGAGCTCTATTGGATCGTGAGTTCACGGGACGTCACCGAGCGGAACGTGTGCTGAACGCGGAGGTGCCGTACGTTCGGTGCTGAGGATTGGTCGATCGTGAAGACGTACGACTACATCAACCGCCTTGTCATAACGCTTCCTCTTAACGGTCTACGAGGGTACGTGGACGACACTCTCCACTCTCGTTGCTATGCATCACCATGATCTTGCATGTGCGTAGGATTTTTTTTAAATTACTACGTTCCCCAACAGTGGCATCAGAGCCAGGTGTATGCATAGATGTTATATGCACGAGTAGAACACTAGTGAGTTGTGGGCGATATAAGTCATACTGCTTACCAGCATGTCATACTTTGGTTCGGCTCTATTGTTGGATGAAGCGGCCCGGACCTACATTACGCGTACGCTTACACAAGACTGGTTCTACCGGCGTGCTTTGCACACAGGTGGCTGGCGTGTGTCAGTTTCTCCAACTTTAGTTGAACCGAGTGTGGCTACGCCCGGTCCTTGAGAAGGTTAAAACAGCACTAACTTGACGAACTATCATTGTGGTTTTGATGCATAGGTAAGAACGGTTCTTGCTCAGCCCGTAGCAGCCACGTAAAACTTGCAACAATAAAGTAAAGGATGTCTAACTTATTTTTGCAGGGAATGTTGTGATGTGATATGGTCAAGACATGATGCTATATTTATTGTATGAGATGATCATATTTTGTAACGGAGTTATCGGCAACTGGCAGGAGCCATATGGTTGTCGCTTTATTGTATGCAATGCAATCGCCCTGTAATTGCTTTACTTTATCATTAAGCGGTAGCGATAGTCGTAGAAGCAATAGCTGGCGAGACAACAACGATGCTACGATGGAGATCAAGGTGTCGTGCCGGTGACGATGGTGATCATGACGGTGCTTTGGAGATGGAGATCAAAGGCACAAGATGATGATGGCCATATCATATCACTTATATTGATTGCATGTGATGTTTATCCTTTATGCATCTTATTCTGCTTTGTTTGACGGTAGCATTATAAGATGATCTCTCACTAAATTTCAAGGTAAAAGTGTTCTCCCTAAGTATGCACCGTTGCCAAAGTTTGTCGTGCCGAGACACCACGTGATGATCGGGTGTGATAAGCTCAACGTTCATCTACAACGGGTGTAAGACAGTTTTACACACGCAGAATACTCAGGTTAAACTTGACGAGCCTAGCATATGCAGATATGGCCTCGGAACACTGAGACCGAAAGGTCAAGCGTGAATCATATAGTAGATATGATCAACATAGTGATGTTCACCATTGAAAACTACTCCATTTCAAGTGATGATCGGTTATGGTTTAGTTGATATGGATCGCGTGTTCACTTAGATGATTAGAGGGATGTCTATCTAAGTGGGAGTTCTTAAGTAATATGATTAATTGAACTTAAATTTATCATGAACTTAGTACCTGATAGTATTTTGCTTGTCTATGTTGTTGTAGATAGATGGCCCGTGCTGTTGTTTCGTTGAATTTTTGTAGCGAGCAGACCTCAAACGGTCAAGTCTCTATGCTTCAGTGTCATCCCTGGATCGGTAATGCTGACACACACAGTACTCGAAGGATTTATAACAGAGTAGCAATCACACACTTATTACATCGAATGTCTCAAAAGAGAACTTATTACAATAAATATGGCTTAAGGCCATCCAATATGATAACAGCGGAAGGCTTGGAAGATAAAGTGAGTCCATCAACTCCAACGGCATAGCTAAGCTGCACGGCAACAACCTAACGAACCTTACTCCTTGTCTGAAAAGTCTGCAACATAATACGTTGCAGCCCGAAGACGGGTCAGCACATGGAATATGCTGGCAATGTAACACAGTAGAGCAAGAACAGAATAATGCTATCACTACATGCATATTTGGCTGGTGGAAAGTTCTATGGTTATAGTTTTTGTGAAAAGCCAATCTTTCCCTACAACAAAGGAATAGATTTTAATTTAACTATCATGGTAGTTGAAACATCATTGAGAAGGTTCCTCCAACTCAATCCCAACTAAAGTAATTATCAACCCAACAATATTAAATTAAGAGTGATGAGATACTTAAGATACTCCAAGTAATAGATACTCAAGATTGTCCATAACCGGGGACACGGCTAACCATGATTAGATTGTACACTCTGCAGAGGTTTGCACACTTTTCCCCACAAGACTCGACCGCCTCCGTTGGATTTCTCGCACTACATGGTGTTTGAGAAACGGATGACCGAGGCACGGTCTTTCAGAAACATTAACTCTCTACTCCGGGCAGACCATACCAAACCTACAACCCACTACCTAATGATCTACATCTTCGAGAGCTTCACGTAACTTACTCAACTATGCTAGAGCCCATAATAGCTTGTGGCTGCACACGGAAGTTTCTAGCATGAATCATCTCAGTTCCCTTTGAGCCTGGGTGGCGGTCCATAGGAAGATCACACGGAACCCCGGGATTTCCAAAATTACAGGCAACACTGGATTCTCCAGGTGCCTCAATCCACCCAGATGTGTATTTAAGTTGCCACCTTAAGTTGAACCATTAATTAACAATCTCACATCTGTCGTGGATTTCACTCACCCAAACCACGTCTACGAGCATAGCATAACAATATAAACAACACGTAGAAGTAACTCCCAAGGTTTGAATATAACAGGGCAATAGGTTCTACCTCATCAACTACTTCCCAACCCATATGTTAATGACATCCTAACCATGCAATGTTTGAGGATTGAAACTAATGCATAAAAACTGGGTATGGAAAGAGTATGATCAATGTGTTACTTGCCTTGCTGACGATCCGCGAAACCTAGAGACTCGTAGCAGCACGCTTCGCACTCCGGGAATTCTATCGCAAACAAATAATAGCATACATAAGCAATCAAGCGAAGATGCACAAGCAAAACTCAAATAAGAAGACATGACCAGAAAGTTCAACTTAATAACTCCGGTTTGCAAAAAGAATCAAATCAAACGGAGCAACAAAACTCAAACGGCAAAAGAAACAAGATCCGTTTACTAATCTGAACTAAAGTCAAATTTTACATTACAAAAATCTTGTTTGAGTTGATTAAACAGAAAGAGGGTCTCGAGACGAAGATCTAGGCGCTTGAATCACCTGATTCCGATAAACGAGCGAAAAGATAAACTGAAACAAAAATCGGATCAGAAATCGCGATCGAAAATAATCGCGGAAAGTCCGAGAAAAAGAAAACTGACGAACAGGCTAACGAACGAGTGTTCGTCGTCTGTAACTATCGAGCGAAAACCGTTCGTTAAAACAAATGTACGGACGAACGTCTGCTAAATAGAAGAACCGGCAAAAACCGGCGAACCGATCTAAAAAAAGGACTAGGGTTTTTCTAAAAAAACCGAATCGATTTTCTAAAAAAACCGGCGGCGGCTAACGGCGCGTTACCTCTCCGGCGAGGCTCTAGTGAGGCGGGCTCGGGCGGCGGGCGGCGGGCTTATGGGAGGCGGCGGCGCGGCTCGGGAGGCGGGGCTGCGGGCGGCGGGGTTGGTGGTGGTGGCGGGGGGCTCGGGGGTATTTAAAGAGGGGGAGGGGGTGGCTTGGAGGAGGGGGCAAGGCGGCGGGGAGGCAGAGTCGGGCTCGGACTCCGGTCCGAGTCGGCGGCGGCGGCGCGCGCGGTCTCCAGGTGGGAGACGGCGGCGAGGGGGAGATGGGCCGGCTCGGCTGGGCCTTGGCCTAGTCGGGCGCTGGACACCTTTTTTTAAACAATTCCGCCGAACATAAAAAAAATCCTAGAAAATAAAATAAAAATCTAAAAATGCCAAAACAAATGTTCACCGTCTAAATAAAATATTTAAAACGAGATGAACATTTTCTTGGCCCTAAAATGCAACTTTGAGAATGTGCAATTTTTCTAATGCAAATAAAATTGCAATAAAATCCAAATAAAATCAAATATTTGATTTTAATATTTTTCCTCCAATATTTCAATTGTTTTGGAGAAGTCATATTATCTCCTCTAATATATTTTAATATGAAATATTTTGGGAGAGAAAAAATAATTAAAACCAAAATCCTCGTTTCAATATTTGATAAAAATCAAATATGAAAACCGGGAAATCCCCAACTCTCTCCGAGGGTCCTTGAGTTGCTTAGGATTTCGAGGATCGCAAAACGAAAATGCAATAAAATATGATATGCAAGAATGATCTATGTATAACATTCCAAATTGAAAATTTGGGATGTTACAAACCTACCCCCCTTAAGATGAATCTCGCCCTCGAGATTCGAGTTGGCTAGAAAATAGGTGTGGGTGGTCTTTGCGAAGGTCATCCACTCGTTCCCAGGTGGCTTCATCCTCGGTATGGTGGCTCCACTGAACTTTGCAAAACTTGATGACCTTGCTGCGGGTTACTCGACTGGCAAACTCAAGAATCTTGACTGGTTTCTCTTCATAAGTCAAATCACTGTCCAACTGAATCGCCTCCAAGGGTACTGTATCTCTTAACGGTATATCGGCCATCTCAGCATGGCACTTCTTCAACTGTGAAACGTGAGACACATCGTGAACTCCTGACAGTCCTTCAGGTAACCCCAACTTGTAGGCAACTTCTCCCATACGTTCCAAAACACGATACGGTCCTACAAATCTCGGGGCTAACTTTCCCTTAACTCCAAAACGTTTCACTCCTTGCAAGGGTGATACTCGCAGATATGCTCTATCTCCAATCTCATAGGTTACCTCCTTGCGTTTCAAATCTGCATAACTCTTCTTCCTGGACTAAGCTACCTTCAGTCTATCTCAGATCAGCTTAACTTTCTCTTCAGACTCCTTGATCAAGTCTGGTCCAAACAACTGTTGGTCTCCTACTTCATCCCACATCAGTGGTGTTCTGCGCCTTCATCCATACAGGGCTTTGAACGGTGCCATCTTCAAACTGTCTTGGCAACTATTGTTGTATGAGAACTCTGTGTAAGGCAAATTGTCATCCCAACGAGATCCATAGTCTAGCGCACAGGCTCTCAACATATCCTCCAGAATCTGGTTGGCTCTCTCGGTCTGTCCATTCGTCTGCGGGTGAAACACTGTACTGAACTCCAATCTCGTTCCCAAAGTCTGGTGCAGCTGATGCCAAAACTTTGAGGTAAACTGTGTTCCTCTATCTGATACGATGGTCCTCGGAACTCCATGCAGACATACGATCCTAGTCATATATATCTTGGCCAACTTCACACTTGTATAAGTTGTTTTCACTGGGATAAAGTGTGCCACTTTGGTCAAGCAATCAACTACTATCCATATAGAATCATATCCTGATTTGGTCCTGGGCAATCCGGTGATAAAATCCATGCCAAGTTTATCCCACTTCCATTCGGGTATCGGCATAGGCTGTAACAATCCTGCTGGCTTTTGATGCTCTGCCTTCACTCTCTGACATACATCACATACGGCTACATACTCGGCAATATCCTTCTTCATACCTGTCCACCAGAAACGTTCCTTCAAATCCAAATACATCTTGGTGTTTCCGGGGTGTATCGAGTATGGTGAGTCATGAGCCTCCTGAAGTATTAACTTCCTGATCTCTATGTTATTGGGCACATAAACACGGTCCTCAAACCATAAGGTGTCGTGCTCATCCTCACGAAAACCTTTGGCCTTTCCTTTGCTCATTCTCTCTTTTATCTCGGCAATCTCTTTGTCATCCTTCTGAGCTTCTCGAATATTTCCTAACAATGTCGACTGAACCTCCATTGTTGCAACAAAACCTCTGGGAACAATCTCCAATCGAAGTTCTCTGAGATCCTCTGCTAACTCCTTTGGTAATCCCATAATCTCTAGGATATTAGCATAACTCTTCCGGCTCAAAGCGTCAGCTACGACATTGGCCTTTCCTGGATGATAGTGCAGCTTCATGTCATAATCCTTTATAAGTTCCAACCATCTCCTCTGCCTAAGGTTCAATTCCTTCTGTGTGAAGATGTACTTCAAACTCTTATGATCCGTGTACACATCACAACGGTTTCCAATAAGGTAATGTCTCCAAGTCTTCAACGCATGCACTACGGCTGCTAACTCCAAATCATGCGTGGCATAATTCAATTCGTGCGGTTTTAGTTGTCGTGAGGCATACGAAACAACTCTTCTGTCCTGCATAAGCACACTTCCAAGTCCTAAGCGAGAGGCGTCGCAATACACTTGGAAATCCTTACGTATGTCTGGCAGTGTCAGCACTGGGGCTGTAGTCAAACGTTTCTTCAACTCCTGGAAACTTGCCTCGCAATCTTCTGTCCAATTAAACTTGGTATCCTTCTTCAATAACTCCGTCATTGGCTTCGCAATCTTGGAAAAATTATCAATGAATCTCCGGTAGTATCCTGCGAGTCCAAGAAAACCGCGGATCTCGCTAACTGAAGTGGGTGCCAACCATTCAGTGACTGACTGGACCTTGTGGGGTCTACTGCTATACCTTCTCCTGATATAACATGTCCAAGAAATCCGACTTCCTTCAACCAAAACTCGCATTTGCTGAACTTGGCATACAACTGGTGTTCCCTGAGTTTCTCGAGAACTAAACGCAAATGCTCCTTGTGCTCCTCTTCATTCTTCGAGTATACCATTATATCATCAATAAACACCACAACAAACTTGTCCAAATATTCCATGAACACCTTGTTCATCATGCTCATGAAATAGGCAGGGGCGTTAGTCAGTCCAAACGACATGACCGTATATTCGTATAACCCGTACCGTGTGGTGAATGTTGTCTTTGGTATATTCTTCTCTCGAATCTTCAACTGGTGATATCCTGATCGCAGATCAATCTTCGAAAACACCTTAGCTCCTTGCAGTTGATCAAACAGATCATTGATCATCGGCAGCGGGTACTTGTTCTTAATCGTCACTTCATTCAAGGACCGATAATCAACAACCATTCTTAGGGACTTATCCTTCTTCTCAACCAAAAGCACTGGGGCTCCCCATGGTGATGAACTCCGTCGAATGTAACCTTTCTCCAATAACTCCTTGATCTGCTTCTTAATCTCCTCCAGATCATTTGCGGGCATCCGATAGGGTCTCTTGGATATTGGCCCTGTACCTGGCAATAGCTCTATCAAAAATTCGATGTCTCAATCCGGTGGCATGCCTGGTAACTCCTCTGGGAAAACATCCGGGTAATCCTTCACTACAGGCACTTCCTCCTGAACAACTCCCGTGAGGGCATTCACTTGGCTCCTCCTAGGCACATGCCTAGATACATACTTAATCCTTTTTCCCTCCGGGGTGGTGAGATAAATCAACTTACTAGCACAGTCAATGCTTCCTCCATACTTTGACATCCAGTCCATGCCTAATATCACATCCAGTCCTTGTGACTCCAAGATAATTAGATCGGACGGAAAAACATGGTTACCAATGGTTAGGGGTATCTGGTTAAACCATCGACTAGCCATATACTCTGCTCCCGGTGAACTCACTAACAGAGGGGTCCTAAGGGTTTGGGTTGGTAGTCTAAACTTATCCACGAATCCCCTTGATATGTATGAATGCGATGCACCAGTATCAAAAAGAACAAGAGCGGTAAATGACTTAACCAAAAACTTACCTATAACCGCGTCAGGCTGCTCTTCAACCTCCTCCATGTTAACGTGGTTCACTTGTCCTTTGTTGAATGGATTGGGCTTCTTCGCAGCGCTCCCATTTCTGTTTTCATTCTTCCCTTCAGGGCACTCTGTGGCATAGTGTCCAGTCTTCCCGCACTTATAGCAAGTAATGTGACTTAGATCTCTTTTGGCGGGTGTGGCTGGATTGGGGCGGTTCTGATTGTTGTTAGTTCTGTTCCATTCCCGTTCTTAGAACCATTGTGGTTATGCGAACCTCCCCCGGTGTGGTTATGACCTCCATGGTTATGAACAAGTCCTCCCGAGTTCGGGGTTAGGCGAGGCTTCTGCTGAGCTCCTGAATTATACCTCCCTTGTACATACTTCCTCTTACGGCTCTCATTCTGCTGCTGCTTCCCTTCAATCATAAGAGCCTTATCTACCAACTCCTGGTAGTTGTTGAAGGTTGCTACCATCAACTGCATGCTCATCTCATCATTCAGCCCTTCCATAAACTTCTCCTGCTTCGCGGCATCTGTGGCCACATCGTCAGGGGCATAGCGACATAACTTGCTAAACTCATCCACGTACTGAGCCACAGTACGGTTTCCCTGGCACAAATTGCGAAACTCACGCTTCTTCATATTCATGGCTCCAGTTGAGACATGGGTTGTGCGGAAAGCTTGCCGGAACTGGTCCCAAGTGACGTTGGCTATGGGGAAAGTGGCTGTATAATTCTCCCACCATGAGGTTGCTGGTCCGTCCAATTGATGTGCGGCAAAGCGCACCTTCTCAGCATCTGTGTAACCTGCGGTGGTCAACTCCCTTCCAATACGGCGTAGCCAATCATCAGCAACTATAGGCTCGGTGCTACTGGAAAACAACGGCGGCTGTAACCTCAGAAAACGGGCTAGGTTATCAACTGGAGGCGGGTTGTTGTTGTTGTTATTGTTGTTGTTGTTGTTGTTGTTGTTGTTGTTGTTGTTGTTGTTGTTGTTGTTGTTGTTGTTGTTGTTGTTGTTGTTGTTGCCTTGGTTCTGGACTAACAATTGCATCAAGGCATTCTGCTGCTGGATCAACTGAGTGAGCTCTGGCGGGAAGGCAAATCCAGTGTCACGTCTCGGAGGCATCTGATGGGTTGAGATGGAAGAGATCAGAATAGAAAATGCGTCTAATGAGAAAACACTACCCATATGCACATGAGACAAACACAAACATTTCACTCAATCAATCAAGCAAGGGCATACAAACGGTCTAGAACAATCGTAAAAGTGCTCAACTACTACTAAATACATGGGGAAATACTACTAATTATTTGGTGGTCATCTAGAAATTTTGATCGGTGGAAGACTCCATGATATCTGCTCCAGCTTCCTCTTCAAAGTCATCATCACTAGGGTCGAAGTCGGTGTCGTCGATGATGATGTAGTTCTCCGGGCAAGTGGAATCGTTGTCTTCTCTTCCCGGCGTTGGATCTCCCATGAATACTCCGATCTTCTTTACCAGGTCGTCATTCTTCTCCAATAGTGTCTTAATTTCCTCCTCATATCCATCACGTATAAACTTGAGTTCTTCTTCCAGCTCGATGATCCTTGTCTTCGCCTTCTTCAAATCTATCATATCTGCACACATCTGGTTCTCCTGACGTCGAATGTGCTGGTTTAACTCCTGGATGAAAGCTGCAATAGATCTGTCCTTCTTGGTGCTGATCATCTCCCATTGCTCGTCTCGGCGCCCACATATCTGGTAGATAGTGTCCTTAAGATCCTTGTTGTAGACTTCTCCAATGCGTCCCATGGTAATGTGGGATGCCATGCTCTTGCCTAGACTCCAGGTGGGTGCTTCAAAAGAAAATTCTATGGGCTTAGAGGTTGGCGAGAACGTCCTTCCTGGAACTTGTACTTGAATCATCCAGCGCTCCTCTTCTGGTAAGGTGGCGTTGTACGTCCCGATGAAGCTTGGTATTCCAATGTTCAAGTACCTAGTGACTTCCTTCAAGTGGCGTCCAAAGGGTGTGTCTTCATCCGGTTGTGCAAACTTGTTCTTCAACTCCGCCATCCTAAAGAGTAGAAAATGGAGAGGAGTCGGAAATGAGTAGAGAAGGGTGACCTAGGGTTTATCTTAGTGGTCGTGTCCTACACTCAGCGTGTGCTCTGATACCATCTTGTAGCGACCCGACCTCAAACGGTCAAGTCTCTGTGCTTCAGTGTCATCCCTGGACCAGTAATGCTAACACACACAGTACTCGAAGGATTTATAACAGAGTAGCAATCACACACTTATTACATCGAATGTCTCAAAAGAGAACTTATTACAATAAATATGGCTTAAGGCCATCTAATACGATAACAGCGGAAGGTGTCGAAGATAAAGTGAGTCCATCAACTCCAACGGCATAGCTGAGCTGCACCGCAACGACCTAACGAACCTTACTCCTTGTCTCAAAAGTCTACAATATAATACGTTGCAGCCCGAAGACGGGTCAGTGATAACCCACAAGTATAGGAGCTAAAGGTAAAACAAATATTCCCTAAAGTTCTATCGACCACCGATACAACTCTACGCACGCTTGACGTTCGCTTTACCTAGAACAAGTATGAAACTAGAAGTACTTTGTAGGTGTTTTTGGATAGGTTGCAAGAAAGTAAAGATAGCGTAAAAAAACTAGGGGATGCTTAGATAAAGATACAACTAAAGTAAATATGGCGAGAGTGGAGAAGTGGTGGTAGGAGTTGTGGAATTGTCCCTAAGCAACTGACTATGTTACTAGACCGGTAATCACTATTGCAATTTTATTTGAGGGAGAGGCATAAGCTAAGATACCTTCTCTACCTGGATCATATGCACTTATGATTGGGACTCTACCAAGCATCCGCAACTACTAAAGATTCATTAAGGTAAAACCCAACCATAGCATTAAAGTATCAAGTCCCCTTTATCCATACGCAACAATCCCCTTACTCGGGTTTGTGTTTCAGTCACTCACGCAACCCACCATAAGCGAATCATGAACGCATTGCAACACCCTATAGCGGGAATCCCTCACGCTTGCGCGACACGGAGGGCACCATAGGACAGCACCAATAATAAAACATGCAACTCAAACCAATCATAGCAATTCATCAATCACCGATAGGACAACAGAAATCTACTCAGACATCATAGGATGGCAACACATCATTGGAAAATAATATGAAGCATAAAGCACCATGTTAAAGTAGAGGGTACAGCGGGTTGCGGGAGAGTGGACCTCTGAATATATATGGGGGAAGGTGATGGAGATGTTGGTGGTGTTGGTGAAGATTGCGGTGATGATGATGGCCCCCGGTGGCGTTCCGGCGCCACCGGAAGCAAGGGGGAGAGAGCTCCCCTTCTTCTTCTTCTTCCTTAACCTTATCCCTAGATGGGAGAAGGGTTTACCCTCTGGTCCTTGGCTCCCATGGCGTGGGAGGGGCGAGAGCCCCTCCGAGATTGGATCTATCTCTCTGTTTCTGCATTCTCAGATTCTACCCCTTCACCGTTTCTTAAATATCTGGAGATCCGTAACTCCGATTGGGGTGAATCTTTCGCCCAGATCTTTCTCATAAACTTATCTTTCTTGTGCCAAAAGAAGAGCGTCAACCGCCTTACGGGTGGCCCACGAGAGCCCAGGGCGTGCCTGCCTCCCTGGGGCGCGGCCCCCTGTCTCCTGGCCACCCCGGACACCGTTTTGCGCTGATTTTACTTCCCAATAATCATAAATATTCCAAAAAAAAATCTCCGTCCGTTTTTATCCCGTTTGGACTCCATTTGATATTGGGTTTCTGCGAAACAAAAAACATGCAACAGATAGGAACTGGCACTGGGCACTGGATCAATATGTTAGTCCCAAAAATAGTATAAAAAGTTGCCAAAAGTATATGAAAGTTGAAAAATATTGGCATGGAACAATCAAAAATTATAGATACGACGGAGATGTATCAGTATCCCCAAGCTTAATTCCTGCTCATCCTTGAGTAGGTAAATGATGAAAAAGATAATTTTTGATGTGGAATGCTACCTAGCATAATCTTGATCATATGTCTAATCATGGCATGAATATTAAGATACGAGTGATTCAAAGCAATAGTCTATCATTTGACATAAAAACAATAATACTTCAAGCCTACTAATAAAGCAATCATGTCTTTTCAAAATAACATGGCCAAAGAAAGTTATCCCTACAAAATCATATAGTCTGGCCATGCTCCATCTTTACCACACAAAATATTCACATCATGCACAACCCCGATGACAAGCCGAGCAATTGTTTCATACTTTTGATGTTCTCAAACCTTTTCAACTTTCACGCAATACATGAGCGTGAGCCATGGACATAGCACTATAGGTGGAATAGAATATGATGGTGGAGGTTGTATGGAGAAGACAAAAAGGAGAAAGTCTCACATCAACTAGGCGTATCAACGGGCTATGGAGATGCCCATCAATAGATATCAATGTGAGTGAGTAGGGATTGCCATGCAACGGATGCACTAGAGCTATAAGTGTATGAAAGCTCAAACTGGAAACTAAGTGGGTGTGCATCCAACTTGCTTGCTCATGAAGACCTCGGGCGTTTGAGGAAGCCCATCATTGGAATATACAAGCCAAGTTCTATAATGAAAATTCCCACTAGTATATGAAAGTGATAACTCAAGAGACTCTCTATATGAAGAACATGGTGCTACTTTGAAGCACAAGTGTGGTAAAAGGATAGTAACATTGCCCCTTCTCTCTTTTTCTCTCATTTATTTTATTTTATTTTATTTTCTTCTTCTTTTTTGGTGGGCTTCTTTGGCCTCTCTTTTTTTATTTGGGTTCTTTGGCCTCTTTTATTTTTTGTAATGTCCGGAGTCTCATCCCGACTTGTGGGGGAATCATAGTCTCCATCATCCTTTCCTCACTGAGGCAATGATCTAATAATGATGATCATCACACTTTTTATTTACTTACAACTCGATATCTAGAACAAAGATATGACTCTATATGAATGCCTCCGGCGGTGTACCGGGATGTGCAATGATCTAGCATAGCAGTGACATCAAAAAATGGACAAGCCATGAAAACATCATGCTAGCTATCTTACGATCATGCAAAGTAATATAACAATGAATGCTCAAGTCATGTATATGATGATGATGAAAGTTGCATGGCAATATATCTCGGAATGGCTATGGAAATGCCATGATAGGTAGGTATGGTGGCTGTTTTGAGGAAGATATAATGAGGCTTATGTGTGATAGAGCGTATCGTATCACGGGGTTTGGATGCACCAGAGAAGTTTGCACCAACTCTCGAGGTGACAAAGGGCAATGCACGGTACCGAAGAGGCTAGCAATGATGGAAGGGTGAGAGTGCGTATAATCCATGGACTCAACATTAGTCATAAAGAACTCACATACTTATTGCAAAAATTTATTAGTCATCGAAACAAAGTACTACGCGCATGCTCCTAGGGGGATAGATTGGTAGGAAAAGACCATCGCTCGTCCCCGACCGCCACTCATAAGGAAGACAATCAATAAATAAATCATGCTCCGACTTCATCACATAACGGTTCACCATACGTGCATGCTACGGGAATCACAAACCTCAACACAAGTATTTCTACAATCCACAACTACCCACTAGCATGACTCTAATATCACCATCTTTATATCGCAAAACTATTGCAAAGAATCAAACATATCATATTCAGTGATCTACAAGTTTATGTAGGATTTTATGACTAACCATGTGAATGCCCAATTCATGTCATCTCTCTAAATAGATATAAGTGAAGCAAGAGAGTTTAATTATTTCTACAAAAGATGTGCCCGCGCTCTAACAAATATAAGTGAAGCAAAAGAGCATTCTACAAATGGCGGTTGTCTATGTAAAGAGAAACAGGCAATCCAAACTTCAAATGATATAAGTGAAGCACATGAAGCATTCTATAAAGCCATACTCAAAAGATTTAAGTGAAGTGAAATGAGCATTCTATAAATCAACCAAGGACTATATCATACCAGCATGGTGCATAAAAGAAAAATAAAAACTAAATGCAAAAGACGCTCCAAGACTTGCACATAATGCATGAACGAAACGAATTCGAAAACATACCGATACTTGTTGAAGAAAGAGGGGATGCCTTCCGGGCATCCCCAAGCTTAGACGCTTGAGTCTCCTTGAATATTTACTTGGGGTGCCTCGGGCATCCCCAAGCTTGAGCTCTTGCCTCTCTTCCTTTTCCTCATATCGAGACATCCTCGATTAGACACTACATCCACACAAAACTTCAACAGAAAACTCGGTAAGATCCGTTAGTATAATAAAGCAAATAACCACTCTAAGTACTGTTGCAAACCAATTCATATTTTGTTTTGCATGGTTTCTACTGTAATATAGCTTTTCCATGGCTTAATCCACTAATATAAATTGATAGATTCATCAAAACAAGCAAACTATGCATCAAAAACAGAATCTGTCAAAAACAGAACAGTCTGTAGCAATCTGAACATTCACCATACTTCTGCTACCCCAAAAAATTTACCAAAATTAGGAAAAATAAACAAGTTGTACACAAAGACAGTGCAAAAATAATCAGAACCATTTGACGTTCCAGTAAAAAATTGAAATTCGCTCACTACAGCCAAAGTTTCTGTCCTGCACCGTACAAACCAACAAGCATTGTAAACATCCTAAAGGCAAACCTTGGCACATTATTTTTATAATACTATGGAATTATACAATGGGATAATTATTTTTATTGAAAAGTTTCTATAATTAAGATTCACAAAGTTCCCATGGGCCTGAACAAGTTTAAGGACGTCCCCCACTTTCACAATGCTCGTCTCTCTCACTTTCACTTTTCTTTTTGAAAAAGTTTTGGGTTCCCCTCTTTATTTTTGTTGTTTTTAAACTATATGAAAGCACTCAACAGAAATAAATGACTCTCTAAAACTTCCGGGTTGTCTCCCTGGCAGCGCTTTCTTTAAAGCCATTAAGCTAGGCATATAGTGCTCAAGTAATGAATCCACCCGGATCCCAAGGTATATCAAAGCCAATTTTAATTAGCAATGATTTAGCATTTATTAGTGAGCACAAAGCAACATATATCAAGCAATGACGACTTCTAACTCTCTTCCTATGCATCGGCATGTCATAAAAGAACAATTCATGCACACATAGTAAAGGCCAATGCATATTATAAATAGTTTCTTGCAATTTTATCGTGTGGGAAACATAGAGAGGTGGAGATATAGTTCCTCTCTCATAATAATTGCAAGTAGGAGCAGAAAGCACATGCATATTATATTTATCAAAATCATCATGTGCAATGGTAAAAGGCAACCCATCAATATAATCCTTAATAAGCACAAACTTCTCCGATATAGTGTAGTTTGGAGGATTCAAAAAGATAATAGGACTATCATGCGTGGGTGCAATAGCAACAATTTCATGTTTAACATAAGGAACTATAGCAAGTTCATCTCCATAAGCATAATTCATATTGGCATCTTGGCCACAAGCATAGCAAGCATAATCAAAAAGGGATATTTCAAGAGAATCAACGGGATCATGACAGTCATCATAGCAATCATCCTTCGGTAAGCACGAAGGGGAATTAAATAATGTATGAGTTGGAGTGTTACTCTCATTAGAAGGTGGGCACGGGTAGCTAATCCGCTCTTCCTCCTTTTGTTCTTCGCTCTCCTCATCATGTTTTTCATCCAATGAGCTCACTGTTTCATCAATTTCTTCTCCCATAGCTTCCTGCAAAATATTAGTCTCTTCTTGGACAGCGGAGAATTTCTCAATATATGGTTTAACATAGGCATTAGAAGCATAATTATCATAACAATATTCAAGTATGGCAAAACTTTCAGATTTGTAAAGAGTAGCATCATACTTTTCAATCAAAGAAGCAATTTCAAAAGCACCCTTAAAAGCAACAAATTCTTCAATTTGTTGAACATCATAGTAATTATAAACACCCTTAGCATACGAAGATACGATTCCATTATCAAACTCACATTGGTAGGGAAGGTGTTTCTTAGGGTTTTCAGAACAACAAGTAACATCATATATTTCACATAAATTCCAAGCATAGCATTGCAAACATTGAATTTGATCCCATAATAGTTTCCCTTTTTCAGATATACGGTGTCGCACATAACAAGCATGCTCATCTAAAGATTTGCCCTCAACTAAGCTAGTTGGGATTTCAGCACGAGCACAAAGGGATCGAAGATGATCCAAGTAAAAAGCTTCAGTAGTGTGATAGATTTTGAGTGGTTCTTCAACCATTGGAGCAGTAGGTACAACTAATTTTTTTGGTATTTTGCGTTTCCTACCCATAACTAAAGATAGAAAACAACTAAGAACAGCAAATAAAAATTACTTAGTGATAAAGCAAACAAGCACACACGAGAATATCCACCCCACACTATGACTCCCCGGCAACGGTGCCAGAAAAAGGTCTTGATAACCCACAAGTATAGGGGATCGCAACAGTTTTCGATAAGTAAGAGTGTCGAACCCAACGAGGAGCTAAAGGTAGAACAAATATTCCCTAAAGTTCTATCGACCATCGATACAACTCTACGCATGCTTGACGTTCGCTTTACCTAGAACAAGTATGAAACTAGAAGTACTTTGTAGGTGTTTTTGGATAGGCTTGCAAGAAAATAAAGAGAGCGTAAACATAAACTAGGGGCTGCTTAGATAAAGACACAACTAAAGTAAATATGGCGAGTGTGGAAAAGTGGTGGTAGGAGTTGTGGATTGTCCCTAAGCAACTGACTACGTTACTAGACCGGTAATCACTATTGCAATTTTATTTGAGGGAGAGGCATAAGCTAACATACTTTCTCTACTTGGATCATATGCACTTATGATTGGAACTCTAGCAAGCATCCGCAACTACTAAAGATTCATTAAGGTAAAACCCAACCATAGCATTAAAGTATCAAGTCCCCTTTATCCCATACGCAACAATCCCCTTACTCGGGTTTGTGTTTTAGTCACTCACGCAACCCACCATAAGCGAATCATGAACACATTGCAACACCCTACAGCGGGAATCCCTCACGCTTGCGCGACACGGAGGGCACCATAGGACAGCACCAATAATAAAACATGCAACTCAAACCAATCATAGCAATTCATCAATCACCGATAGGACAACGGAAATCTACTCAGACATCATAGGATGGCAACACATCATTGGAAAATAATATGAAGCATAAAGCACCATGTTCAAGTAGAGGGTACAGCGGGTTGCGGGAGAGTGGACCTCTGAATATATATGGGGGAAGGTGATGGAGATGTTGGTGAAGATGACAGTGGTGTTGGTGAAGATCGCGATGATGATGATGGCCCCCGACGGTGTTCCGGCGCCACCGGAAGCAAGGGGGAGAGAGCCCCCCTTCTTCTTCTTCTTCCTTGACCTTCTCCGTAGATGGGAGAAGGGCTTACCCTCTGGTCCTTGGCTCCCATGGCGTGGGAGGGGCGAGAGCCCCTCCGAGATTGGATCTATCTCTCTGTTTCTGCGTTCTCAGATTCTACCCCTTCACCGTTTCTTAAATATCCGGAGATCCGTAACTCCGATTGGGGTGAATCTTTACCAGATCTTTCTCATAAAATTAGCTTTCTTGCGCCAAAAGAAGAGCGTCAACCGCCTTCTGGTGGCCCACGAGAGCCAGGCGCGCCTGCTCTCCTGGCGCGCCCCCTATCTCGTGGCCACCCCGGACACCGTTTTGCGTTGATTTTACTTCCCAAAAATCATAAATATTCCAAAAAAATCTTTGTCCGTTTTTATCCCGTTTGGACTTCGTTTGATATTGGGTTTCTGCGAAACAAAAACATGCAATGATGAGAACGCAACTGGCACTTTGGATCAATATGTTAGTCCCAAAAATAGTATAAAAAGTTGACAAAAGTATATGAAAGTTGAAGAATATTGGCATGGAACAATCAAAAATTATAGATACGACGGATACGTATCAGTCAGCACATGGAATATGCTAGCAATGTAACACAGTAGAGCAAGAACAGAATAATGCTATCACTACATGCATATTTGGCTGGTGGAAAGCTCTATGGTTATAGTTTTTGCGAAAAGCCAATCTTTCCCTACAACAAAGGAATAGATTTTAATTTAACTATCATGGTAGTTGAAACATCATTGGGAAGGTTCCTCCAACTCAATCCCAATTAAAGTAATTATCAACCCAACAATATTAAATTAAGAGTGATGAGATGCTTAAGATACTGCAAGTACTAGATACTCAAGATTGTCCATAACCGGGGACACGGCTAACCATGATTAGGTTGTACACTCTGCAGAGGTTTGCGCACTTTTCCCCACAAGACTCGATCGCCTCCGTTCGATTTATCGCACTACATGGTGTTTGAGAAACGGATGACCGAGACACAGTCTTTCAGAAACGTTAACTCTCTACTCCGGGCAGACCATACCAAACCTACGACCCACTACCTGCTGATCTACCTCTTAGAGAGCTTCACGTAACTTACTCAACTATGCTAGAGCCCATAATAGCTTGTGGCTGCACACGGAAGTTTCTAGCATGAATCATCTCGATTCCTTTGAGCACAGGTGGCGGTCCATAGGAAGATCACACGGAACCCGGATTTCCAAAAATACAGCAACATCGATTCTCCAGTGCCTCAATCCACCCAGATGTGTATTTAAGTTGCCACCTTAAGTTGAACCATTAATTAACAATCTCACATCTGTCATGGATTTCACTCACCCAAACCACGTCTACAAGCATAGCATAACAATATAAACAACACGTAGAAGTAACTCCCAAGGCTTGAATATAACAGGGCAATAGGTTCTACCTCATCAACTACTTCCCAACCCACATGTTAATGACATCCTAACCATGCAATGTTTGACGATTGAAACTAATGCATAAAAACTGGGTATGGAAAGAGTATGATCAATGTGTTACTTGCCTTGCTGACGATCCGTGAAACCTAGAGACTCGTAGCAGCACGCTTCGCACTCCGGGAATTCTATCGCAAACAAACAATAGCATACATAAGAAATCAAGCAAATATGCACGGGCAAAACTCAAATAAGAAGGCTTGACCAGAAAGTTCAACTTAAGAACTCCGGTTTGCAAAAAGAATCAAAACCAACGGAGCAACGAAACTCAAACGGCGAAAGAAACAAGATCCGTTTACTAATCTGAACTAAAGTCAAAATTTACATTACCAAAATCTTGTTTGAGTTGATTAAACAGAAAGAGGGTCTCGAGACGAAGATCTAGGCGCTTGAATCGCCTGATTCCGATAAACGAGCGAAAAGATAAACTGAAACGAAAATCAGATCAGAAATCACGATCAAAAATAATCGCGGAAAATCCGAGAAAAAGAAAACTGATGAACAGGCTAACGAACGAGCGTTCGTCGTCTGTAACTATCGAGCGAAAACCGTTCGTTAAAACGAACGTACGGACGAACGTCCGCTAAATAAAAGAACCGGGAAAAACCGGCGAACCGATATAAAATAACGAACTAGGGTTTTTCTAAAAAATCGAATTGGTTTTCTAAAAAAATAACCGGCGGCGGCGACACGCGTTACCTCTCCGGCGAGGCTCGGCGAGGCGGGCTCGGCAAGGCGGCGGGCTTATGGGTCACATGGCCAGAACGGCGGCGGCGAGGCGCGGAGGCGGCGGCGCTGGCTCGGGAGGCGGGCTCAGGCGGCGGGGTTGGTGTTGGTGGCGGGGGCTCGAGGGTATTTATAGAGGGGGGTGGCTTGGAGAAGGGGCAAGGCGGCGGGGAGGCGGAGTCCGGCTCGGACTCAGACTGAGTTAAGCGGCGGCGGCGTGTGATCTCCAGTGGGAGACGCAATGGCGAGGAGATGGGCGGCTCGGTTGGGCCTTAGCCCGATCGGTAGGCCGAAACTTTTTAAAACAATTATGCCGAACAGAAAAAATCCTAGAAAGTAAAATAAAAATCTAAAAATGCCAAAACAAATTTTCACCGTCTAAATAAAATATTTAGAACGAGATGAACATTTTCTTGGCCCTAAAATGCAATTTTGAAAAGTGCAATTTTTCTAATGCAAATAAAATTGCAATAAAATCAAATATTTGATTTTAATATTTTTCCTCCAATATTTCAATTATTTTGGAGAAGTCATATTATCTCCTCTCATATATTTTAATATGAAATATTTTCGGAGAGAAAAATAATTAAAACCAAAATCCTCGTTTTAATATTTGATAAAAATCAAATATGAAAATCGGGAAATCCCCAACTCTCTCTGAGGGTCCTTGAGTTGCTTAGGATTTCGAGGATCGCGAAACGAAAATGCAATAAAATATGATATGCAAGAATGATCTATGTATAACATTCCAAATTGAAAATTTGGGATGTTACAATTTTAATGTGTTTCTTGAGAAAGCAAAGTTGAAAGATGATGGTAGCAATTACACGGACTGGGTCCGTAACTTGAGGATTATCCTCATTGCTGCACGGAATAATTACGTCCTGGAAGCACCACTAGGTGTACCACCTGCACCGGCAACTGCAGACATTGTGAATGCCTGGCAGTCGCGTGTTGATGACTACTCGATAGTTCAGTGTGCCATGCTTTACGGCTTAGAACCGGGACTTCAACGACGTTTTGAACGTCATGGAGCATATGAGATGTTCCAGGAGTTGAAGTTAATATTTCAAGCAAATGCCCGGATTGAGAGATATGAAGTCTCCAATAAGTTCTACAAGCTGCAAGATGGAGGAGAATAGTTCTGTCAATGAGCATATACTCAGAATTTCTGGGTACTGCAATCACTTGATTCAACTGGGAGTTAATCTTCCGGATGATAGTGTCATTGACAGAATTCTTCAATCACTGCCACCAAGCTACAAGAGCTTCATGTTGAACTATATTATGCAAGTGATGGATAAGACAATTCCCGAGCTCTTCGCAATGCTAAAGGATGCGGAGGTAAAAATCAAGAAGGAGCATCAAGTGTTGATGGTCAACAAGACCACCGGGCCAAGAAAAGGGTAAAGGGAAGAAGAAGGGAACTTGAGAAGAACGGCAAACAAGTTGTCGCTCAGAGAAGAAACCCAAGTCTGGACCTAAGCACGAGGCCGAGTGCTTCTCTGCAAGCGATCGTCACCGAAGCGGAACTGCCCCAAGTATTTGGCGGATAAGAAGGATGGCAAGGTTAACAAAGGTATATGTGATATACATGTTATTGATGTGTACCTTACTAGAGCTCGCATTAGCACTGGTATTTGATATCGGTTCATTGCTAATATTTGCAACTCAAAGCAGGGACTACAGATTAAGCGAAGACTGGCTAAGGACGAGGTCACGATGCGCGTGGGAAATGATTCCAAAGTCGATGTGATCGTCTTCGGCACGCTACCTCTACATCTACCTTCGGGATTAGTTTTAGACCTGAATAATTGTTATTTGGTGCCAGCGTTAAGCATGAACATTATATCTAGATCTTGTTTGATGTGAGACGGTTATTCATTTAAATATGAGAATAATGGTTGTTCTATTTATATGAGTAATATCTTTTATGGTCATGCACCCTTGAAGAGTGGTCTATTTGTGTTAAATCTCGATAGTAGTGATACACATATTCATAACGTTGAAGCCAAAAGATGCAGAGTTGATAACGATAGTGCGACTTATTTGTGGCACTGCCGTTTGGGTCATATTGGTGTAAAACGCATGAAGAAACTCCATACTGATGGACTTTTGGAATCACTTGGTACTTGCGAACCATGCCTCATGGGCAATATGACTAAAATGTCGTTCTCCGGAACAATGGAGCGAGCAACAGATTTGTTGGAAATCATACATACTGATGTATGTGGTCCGATGAATATTGAGGCTCGCGGCGGGTATCATTATTTTCTCACCTTGACAGATGATTTGAGCAGATATGGGTATATCTACTTAATGAAACATAAGTCTGAAACATTTGAAAAGTTCAAAGAATTTAAGAGTGAAGTGGAAAATCATCGTAACAAGAAAATAAAGTTTCTACAATCTGATCGTGGAGGAGAATACTTGAGTTACGAGTTTGGTCTACATTTGAAACAATGCGGAATAGTTTTGGAACTCACGCCACCCGGAACACCAGAACGTAATGGTGTATCCAAACATCGTAATCGTACTTTACTAGATATGGTGCGATCTATGATGTCTCTTACTGATTTACCGCTATCGTTTTGGGGTTATGCTTTAGAGACGACTGCATTCACGTTAAATAGGGCACCATCGAAATCCGTTGAGACGACGCCTTATGAACTGTGGTTTGGCAAGAAACCAAAATTGTCGTTTCTTAAAGTTTGGGGCTGTGATGCTTATGTGAAAAAGCTTCAACCTCATAAGCTCAAAACCAAATCGGAGAAATGTGTCTTCATAGGATACCCAAAGGAAACTGTTGGGTACACCTTCTATCATAAATCCGAAGGCAAGACATTTGTTGCTAAAAATGGATCCTTTCTAGAGAAGGAGTTTCTCTCGAAAGAAGTGAGTGGAAGGAAAGTAGAACTTGATGAGGTAACTGTACCTGCTCCCTTATTGGAAAGTAGTTTATCACAGAAACCGGTTTCTGTGACACCTACACCAATTAGTGAGGAAGCTAATGATG
The DNA here is from genome assembly GCA_021605205.1 of Aegilops longissima. Classification (NCBI taxonomy): domain Eukaryota; kingdom Viridiplantae; phylum Streptophyta; class Magnoliopsida; order Poales; family Poaceae; genus Aegilops; species Aegilops longissima. Next base: position 229,827,704 of record CM038682.1, read on the forward strand.
TTGATCATGAATCTTCAGATCAAGTTACTACCGAACCTCGTAGGTCAACCAGAGTAAGATACGCACCAGAGTGGTACGGTAATCCTATTCTAGAGGTCATGTTACTTGACCAAGGCGAACCTACGAACTATGAGGAAGCGATGGTGAGACCAGATTCCGCAAAATGGCTTGAGGCCATGAAATCTGAGATGGGATCCATATATGAGAACAAATTATGGACTTTGGTTGACTTGCCCGATGATCAGCAAGCCATAGAGAATAAATGGATCTTCAAGAAGAAGACTGACGCTGACGGTAATGTTACTATCTACAAAGTTCGACTTGTTGTGAAAGGTTTTCGACAAGTTCAAGGAGTTGACTACGATGAGACTTTCTCACCCGTAGCGATGCTTAAGTCTGTCCGAATCATGTTAGCAATTGCCGCATTTTATGATTATGAAATTGGGCAAATGGATGTCAAAACTGCATTTCTAAATGGATTTCTAGAAGAAGAGTTGTATATGATGCAACCGGAAGGTTTTGTCGATCCAAAGGGAGCTAACAAAGTGTGCAAGCTCCAGCGATCCATTTATGGACTGGTGCAAGCCTCTTGGAGTTGGAATAAACGTTTTGATAGTGTGATCAAAGCATATGGTTTTATACAGACTTTTGGAGAAGCCTGTATTTACAAGAAAGTGAGTGGGAGCTCTGTAGCATTTCTAATATTATATGTGGATGACATATTGCTGATTGGAAATGATATAGAATTTCTGGATAGCATAAAAGGATACTTGAATAAGAGTTTTTCAATGAAAGACCTCGGTGAAGCTGCTTATATATTGGGCATCAAGATCTATAGAGATAGATCAAGACGCTTAATTGGACTTTCACAAAGCACATACCTTGATAAACTTTTGAAGAAGTTCAAAATGGATCAAGCAAAGAAAGGGTTCTTGCCTGTGTTACAAGGTGTGAAGTTGAGTCAGACTCAATGCCCGACCACTGCAGAAGATAGAGAGAAAATGAAAGGTGTTCCCTATGCTTCAGCCATAGGCTCTATCATGTATGCAATGGTGCCTTGCTATTAGCTTAGCAGGGAGGTACCAAAGTAATCCAGGAGTGGATCACTGGACAGCGGTCAAGAACATCCTGAAATACCCGAAAAGGACTAAGGATATGTTTCTCGTTTATGGAGGTGACAAAGAGCTCGTCGTAAATGGTTACGTCGATGCAAGCTTTGACACTGATCCGGACGATTCTAAATCACAAACCGGATACGTGTTTACATTGAATGGTGGAGCTGTCAGTTGGTGCAGTTCTAAACAAAGCGTCGTGGCGGGATCTACATGTGAAGCGGAGTACATAGCTGCTTCGGAAGCAGCAAATGAAGGAGTCTGGATGAAGGAGTTCATATCTGATCTAGGTGTCATACCTAGTGCATCGGGACCAATGAAAATCTTTTGTGACAATACCGGTGCAATTGCCTTAGCAAAGGAATCCAGATTTCACAAGAGAACCGGGCATATCAAGAGATGCTTCAATTCCATCCGGGATCAAGTCCAGGTGGGAGACATAGAGATTTGCAAGATACATACCGATCTGAATGTTGCAGACCCGTTGACTAAGCCTCCTCCACGAGAAAAACATGATTAGCACCAAGACTCCATGGGTGTTAGAATCATTACTGTGTAATCTAGATTATTGACTCTAGTGCAAGTGGGAGACTGAAGGAAATATGCCCTAGAGGCAATAATAAATTTATTATTTATTTCCTCATATCATGATAAATGTTTATTATTCATGCTAGAATTGTATTAACCGGAAACATAATACATGTGTGAATACATAGACAGACATAGTGTCACTAGTATGCCTCTACTTGACTAGCTCGTTGATCAAAGATGGTTGAGTTTCCTAACCATAGACATGAGTTGTCATTTGATTAACGGGATCACATCATTAGGAGAATGATGTGATTGACTTGACCCATTCCGTTAGCTTAGCGCTTGATCGTTTAGTTTACTGCTATTGCTTTCTTCATGACTTATACATGTTCCTATGACTATGAGGTTATGCAACTCCCGATTACCAGAGAAACACTTTGTGTGCTACCAAACATCACAACGTAACTGAGTGATTATAAAGGTGATCTATAGGTGTCTCCGATGGTACTTGTTGAGTTGACATAGATCAAGATTAGGATTTGTCACTCGATTATCGGAGAGGTATCTCTAGGCCCTTTCGGTAATGCACATCACAATAAGCCTTGCAAGCAATGTGACTAATGAGTTAGTTGCGGGATGATGCTTTATGGAACGAGTAAAGAGACTTGTCGGTAACGAGATTGAGCTAGGTATTGAGATACCGACGATCGAATCTCGGGCAAGTAACATACCGATGACAAAGGGAATAACGTATGTTGTTATGCGGTTTGACCGATAAAGATCTTCGTAGAATATGTGGGAATCAATATGAGCATCCAGGTTCCGCTATTGGTTATTGACAGGAGACGTGTCTCGGTCATGTCTACATAGTTCTCGAACCCGTAGGGTCCGCACACTTAAAGTTCTGTGACGATCGGTATTATGAGTTTATATGTTTTGATGTACCGAAGGTAGTTTGGAGTCCCGGATATGATCACGGACATGACGAGGAGTCTCGAAATGGTCAAGACGTAAAGACCGATATATTGGACGACTATGTTCGGACACCGGAAGTGTTTCAGAAGGTTTCAGACATATACCGGAGTACCGGGGGGGTTACCGGAACCCCCCGTGGAGTATATTGGGCCTAATGGGCCTTAGTGGAGAAGAGGAGGGGCGGCCAGGGCAGGCCGCGCACCCCTCCCCCTCTACTCCAAATTGGACAAGGAGGGAGGGGGTGGCGCCCCCCTTTCCTTCCTCCTCTCTCCTTCCCTTCCCCCTTCTACTACTCCTACTAGGAACGAAGGAGTCCTACTCCCGGTGGGAGTAGGACTCCCCCCTTGGCGCACCCTCCTCCTTGGCCGGCCGCCTCCCCCCTAGCTCCTTTATATACGGGGGCAGGGGGCACCCCAAGATACACAAGTTGATCATTGATCTCTCCCAGCCGTGTGCGGTGCCCCCCTCCACCATAATCCACCTCGGTCATATCGTAGCGGTGCTTAGGCGAAACCCTGCGTCAGTAGCTTCATCAACATCGTCACCATGCCGTCGTGCTGACGAAACTCTCCCTCGAGCTCTATTGGATCGTGAGTTCGTGGGACGTCACCGAGCTGAACGTGTGCTGAACGCGGAGGTGCCGTACGTTCGGTACTGAGGATCGGTCGATCATGAAGACGTACGACTACATCAACCGCGTTGTCATAACGCTTCCGCTTAACGGTCTATGAGGGTACGTGGACGACACTCTCCCCTCTCGTTGCTATGCATCACCATGATCTTGCGTGTGCGTAGATTTTTTTTTGAAATTACTATGTTCCCCAACAGGGACCGGTTTGCTTAGGCGTCCACTTCGAACGGCAGTGGTGAGCAAACCGTGAAATTGTACTGCTCCTAAAATACTTGTTTTTAATGCCTCTAAAAATTTGTTTCCATTTCATACATAGTGGGTACCTAGAAGCGACGCCTTAATGGTTAAAACAACATTGTGTATACGTGATAATAACCTTACGATTCTATTTATGTCTTGGTTGACTATCTTGACAATTTGTGCGGGCAAGATGTGGTAAAAACCTGAGTGCTCCTCTATTTCAAAGGGGGAAATGAAGGAATAAGAAATTTTTCTATGGTGCCACTGTTATGTCTTTGGTTCAGAAGAACCGGGCAAAGGAAAATGAAGAAGTTTTTTGTTTCATCTCAGTTTTAAATGAAAACACATAAATTTTGACATCCACTTGGACCTATTCTTCAAATTTCTATGCATAAAGAATGAGAATAAGATTTTTTAAATGGCACTTGATAATTGCCCGTGCATCGCAACGGGTATACAAATTTTAGTTCATTAGCATGCCATTTACATGTCCATATTATAGTGATTGTGTAAATAAACGTTTAACAGATTCTGCCCCTGATTTACCTACGTATATATATTTTAAGATTTTAATTTGATAAAAAACTTATTTCGTAAGCACTTATTGGCTTATAAAAACATAATTTTATTTGGTAAATAAATAGAAGGCAAGGCAGTTAAGGCGTTTTTAAAGGTAAACCGATGAAAAACCAGAGATATAAAGAAAAAGGTTTAAAGCGAAGAAAGGAAAGAGAGAATGTATGTAAAGTTGGACGATAGAACCTTATGTTCTTTTTAAATAGGAGAGAATAATAATATTCTAATTGTTCACTTTCATGTGGTTTAACTTTCATTTGACCATGTTTATAGTAAAGTTGACATAATTCTATATTTACCAATTCATGTCCACTTTTAATGAGCTCATAATAATTATTTCTTGGCCTTGTTCGAGCCACGCATTGTACATTGCATTCGAGATTATTAATTATTTGGGATGACCCTACAATTTCTTTTCATGTCATTTCTTGACGATTAGTGCCATTGACACAAATAGTTTCCGAAGGTTAACAAAGGCCACTTGGGAATTCCAATGTCTGCTTTTAGATATATGCATCTAACTTTGGAGTACATTCATGTAATGATGAGGTCTTCTGTTAGGATAATTTAAATTAGGGAGCTTTACTAAATAATAGTACAAAGATGGTACCAAAGGAGGCTTTGCAACTAGCAAGGTACTCTGTTCACAATCTGATAGTGGCATTTCTTAAAAGATGTCTAGATGTTCTGTTCTCAGACAATATAAAGCATGGTTCTATATGCTCTGCTAATTTTGCAACTTCCAATGTTTTGTGGGGCTTTTCCCCTCAACTGTTGGGATTTTATCTAAAGGTTCATCTCTGATTTTTCTGCGTGTGACTCTAGCTATTTTACTTCATTTATGTTGTTTGTTTTGTCAATTCTGTTGAAGTTACTGCATTTCACTGATCGGAATCATTGATCGTCCACCTTGAAGGTTATAGTTGCTAAATAAGCAGCAGGAGATTTAGAATATTTTGTCTGACAACTTTCACCTGATCAGTTTGAGAATAAAAGAAGAAGAATGCATCCCGCAAACAATGATTAAGCATATTCATCCAAGAAAGCATTAAATATACAAAGTTCTCCACAAGGTTTGCATAAGAAGGTATTGTCCCATCTTTAAATCGTCCGAGTTTGTGGTACGGAGCCAAATTTCTTATTGGAGATCTATATCATGCAAGTTTACGGCCTTGTCTCTATATTTTTTAATGTGAATCGCTGAGTAATATGTGAATAACATTTGCACTGGTGTAAGCTTGCACGTTTTCTACAATAGGACAGAGCAGGTGTAGCATCATTAGTTTCTTTGTTGATATACTAACAAGTTACCTTATGTGATTTCTCGACTGTTTTGCACCCTGTTTGCATGCAAGATTACTAGGAGCGCCATACTCCTCGACTGTTTGACATAGCGAGCATCGAATAGGGGACTCCCAGGGGATGCACGACCATCAAGGGCATCTCCTTCGTTTGGCTGTCGCTTCCCTTTGACACCGGTGAAGTGAACAACAGACGCGGCACCGCATCATTCACTTGCCTACCATAAATTGACCGCTGATGCGGGTGCTCTGCTCCACTACTCCATCTGATGATCTATGTTTTCCCTCTTTATATCCATATCCTAAAGTTTAACATGTAAAAATGTTTAAATTCAGAAATAACGTTTTGCCTTCTAACTTCATTTGTACTGTTTGGGTTAGTAAAAACTAGCCATACCCGCGCGGCGGCACGCCGCGCCCCGTTGATACGGTACATGTGTATACGCTTTTGTTGGCTCATGTGATAAAAGGTAACAGCCCCATGTGTGTAAGTTTGTAGTTATAATATGTAGTCACAAGAAAGCAAGCTATGGACAAGAACAATTTGGAAATGAAACATTATTATCACCATGAGTGTTACATCTTTCAAGATAGAAATTATAAAAGTGGAGCTGGGGGGAACCCCTTTCATTCAAAAAAAAGATGGAAATTATAAATCTGGCATTCTAGAAATACTAAAATGAAATGATTTTTAACAACTTTTTTACACATGAAAACTCAAAAATGAACAGAAAATACGCATGAAATGATTACCTACAGTCACACTCTTTGAAAGAAAAAATATCAAATTGCTCTACTCCCTTGCTCGATGACCGTGGCTAAACCCATCAATCCATTTGGAACCATAATCAATTTGTGATAATGTTTATTTAGGGGAAGTCTTTGCAAACATAAAAAATCAAATCACTTATCGGTGAAATTAGGAAGTGGCAAACGGCAAAGAAGACATAGTGGTCCTCCAACACATGAGCTAGTAAATTAGTACTACATAATGAAATTATTGGTATCAACACAACGCAACATCAACCATTCACTAATGCTAGGAAATTTTCATAAGCTTCGTTACCACATGTAAATCAGAGCTGCGCTACAATTTTACAAACAAATAGAAAACACATGTACAGAATTCTAGATCTGATTTTCTCCATTCGAAATGCAGGCTGAATATCAATCAAGTTCATTAGATGCATAGCATGACAATCAGAGCTCTAATTTACACTCATTTCTAGTTGTTGGTATGATCTAAATGCTGATTTACAATTAGAATGCAATATTCTACTACCCTTTTGTGTTGTTTGGCATTTCAGTTCCTCATCTAGTGACAGCGTGCCAAGTTAGCAGCATGAATGAGTTAAAATAAATAAATATGGTTAGCAGCATAGATAGTTACGAAAAGGAAAATAATTAGCAGCATGAATAATGGAGCTAATTATGGGATGTACCCTCATAACTAACAACATACTCATCTATCTTATTCGAGTGTCCCTTTACAGAATATCTTGTAATGTGATAGCTGTCTTCTTCCCTCTAGAACCACAATAATTACGTTGTTCAGATTGAATGCGGAAAATTCTTCACCTCATTTTTACTAAGTTGGTTTACCTCCCTATGGAATACGAGAGAATCTTTTTAGATATGAGACATCCTCTCAAACATTAGACATAAACAATACGAAGCAAGCACACTTAGCACTATTGTATATCTGGAAAAAAATGTTTTTATTGTTTCTTGAAAGATAATGACAGCAGCAAGATGAATTCAAGACAAACGATGCTAGTAATGTCTAGAGACCAGAAAAGTATGAGTTAAAATAACTGACACACCGCCCATGCTACAACGAATTGCTCTGTTGGCGCCTCCTCCACATCCACAGTGGCCATAGGAAATGACCAAAGTGGTGTGGTGTGATGGTTTCTGCGCCCAACAATGGTTGGGGCTCCAGCAAGCAACGACGAAGGTGTGGTGGGGAAGGCGATATTTTGCGCCAAAAAAGAGTGGGGATTGCGAGATAGCAAGCTTCGCAGTGGAGGTGACCGAATGCTGGGTGGAGGGGGGAGGAGAGGCATCTTGTAGAAGTATATAGCGGCAAGGCGGTGATGAGCCGTACACATAACTTGATGGAGTTCTCCAAAAAGAGGGAGAGACTCGAGAGATTTCGGGATGGCTCAGCGGTAAACATAATTAAACAGCGGCACGACACTCGTAACAGGAAAAAAGAAAGTATCAGAACGTGACACATCAATGGTAATACCCACGCATCAAACACAGTAGTGGTTCATGCAAAATGCCGAAGAAAAAACGCGTGCAAGAGTGCATGCACATAGTCACATCACAACTAATCCGGTGCATGCGAACAGCAGAAGCGAATCACGGACCAGCCAATCCATATGCCATTGCAGTGCAGCACAGCATCTCCGACTCTCAACTAATCAGGAACTAAACATTTTCTCCCTGCACCTCGCAAAAATAAAAACATTTTCTTCATGTGCATGATGATCACGATGGGCCGGGTACGGCAACATGAAAGAACTGATAAGGCTCGGGCATGTCTGACGTGGCTGCCTCGGAGTCGAGTCAGGCGGAGGAGCAGGCTGGCCAGAGCGTCGTCAATGGATTGTCGAAGAGCTGAGGAGAGATGTGCATGAGAGAGATAAAGGGAGAAGATATCGCCTCGATTTGGCCGCTGTAGAGCATGCAACCAAGCATGCAACCAAGCACACAAACGTGCACCCGCACCCGCCATGCATCGAGCAAGCGCACACACATACACCTAGCGTTATTTCACGAAAGAACCAAGAGAGCGAGCAGGATGCAACCGTCCTGTGCTCAGCATCCTGCAGTTGACGCTCGTAATGTAAATACTTATTGCCCAATATTGGGGCTGTTAAAAATCTGGTTACTATTAGTACAGCTTGTGATAATCAATGGACAATTGGTAATGGTGAGAAGGAGCACGACAGGCGACACTCACCATTATTAGACGAACAACTGCAGCTACACCGTGCGACCAGGCACCCTCACCAACGCGGCTGCCGCGCAGCAGCCCACCACCGGTTTCGTGCTTTCCCGGGGCCAGTTGCGCACCGTGGCCATCACGAATGGCTGGTCCAGCCGCATTTGGGGACGCGCCACCGACGACTGCGGCCCTGGTGCCATCGAGTGCTCTGCCCGCGGCTCCGCACCACCGGCCACACTGGCCGATTAATTCTCACTTCCAACGGGGCAAACTACCTCTACAACGTGAGCTTCGTGGTTGGCTACAACATGCCGATGGTGGTTGCGGCGCCGAACGCGAACTGCGAGCAAACGGGCTACCCCGCCGACCTGAACGGGCCATGCCCGCCGGAGCTCCGAGTCATCGTGGGAGATGTGAAGGTGGCATGCTTGGACCTGGAGCGCATGCATGCGAGACGTTTGGGGTGGAGGCGTACCGCTGCGGGCCTGCGGCAGCGCCCACGACACACCGGCGGCCGCACTCAATCATGTTCTTCTCCTCCTCCCCGGCCTCCATGGAGCCGAGCCGCCGCGCTCTGCGCCGGCCGTCGCCATGGCGTCCTCGTACGTCATCTTCGGTAGCGCCATGAACACCCTCTTCTTGAGTCTCTTATTCTCCGCTGCCTCCCGGCGTAGATAGTGCCGCCGAGGCCGTACCGGGAGCACGCGCATCCGCTGATGGTGATAAGGACAATGACGCAGAGAAGCGCGGCCAGGAAGACCACAATGTTGGGGTCGACGAAAAGGGCGTCGGGGGGCTCGGCGCGCCGACGCCATCGATTCCCGGATCATGCATGGCAGGGCAGAGTGGCAGTGACGGGCTGGAGGCTTAACAGAGGAGGAAAAGAAGATGATGGACGCGTGCTGGGTGCGGTGAGCCCTCTGCATGTTGGGCATTAACTCAGTAACACACGCCCTGGCAACTGGCGCTCCTCCCACGCGCGCTCGCCAGGGCGTTGTACTGGAGTAGCCGACGGCGCCACGAAGGGCTACCGTCAGGCCGGCAACATGTGGCGGCGCTCCCCATTCCGTGCTGGCGCCAGACCTGCACCAGCACGCCACCGCAGCCTTCGTCGGCATTGTTAGACTCCCTATGTAGTGCAGCCCTTGCCCGATCCGCTCCTTCACCGTGCTGCTCCCGCCGGTTATGTATGTTGTTGTGTACGCGAATCGCTGCAACTGGACTGGTCGACAACAAAACGAAACACGTATTTATAGGCGTCCAAAGGAGGAAAAAAATGCACATCGCGAGCAGCCGAGAAGAGCGGCATCCAGAAGTATACAGCAGCACCGCGTAGCTCCCGGAATGTGCATATGTGCCGATCTGCCGTAAGCACACGATAGCAAACTGCAACGTGACTGCCGTCAAGCAGGACAACACAAGGAGGCCCACCAATCACACGCGTGCAGATCGCAGTCTATCCAGAAACGCCCATCGAAATCACAAGAAAAGACAAATGCGGTCAAACCGACATGCCAAAAACTAAGCGAAGACAAATAGAATGTCCTGAGTCCATGTGGATTGGCTGCGTACACCCTAAAACGTACCCAGCCAGATTCCAGACGTTAAGAAAATTTACGCAAGGAACCTACGGCCACCAAAACATTTCTACACACCTACATCCCAAAGTATTGCACGTGTCGGCAGCCTGTACGCCCACAAGTTACTTTCAACCAAGTGGCCAAACATGAGAAGGTAAACTTCCTCTGAAATAGAGGTTTGGGTATGTAACTAAATTCAGCAGATGGTGTTATTTGAAGCCAGATTATAGGATTTTTCCTCTGGTGTTATTGTTGGTTTCATCTAGAATTTGGTATGATGTATAACCATCATTCTCGGTTCAGTAGATGATTCCACAGTTCATTATGTGCTCTCAAAACAATGTATAACCATCAGTTCATTAGATGATTCCTTTATATATCCAAAGGTTTGCCAATGAATAACCTCTGGTCTCTTTCTTTTTTTCTAAGAGGGATTAAAGTTATGAACATGATTCACTGAAAAATTGGCAGAAGAACGTCCTGGATTTGTAAGTATAGGAAGTTGTACTTTCTAGGGCTGTTTCTCTATGGTCTTGTTTCTTAAATTCGATCTATGTTGTGTGGATTCTTAATTCGATTCTACCTTGTGTGGATTTTCAAAGCAAACATGAGTGTTAACCTTTGTGTTTAGCATGCCTTCTTTACTGGTAAAAAAAATACATTACATATATTTGAATTTTAGTTGAGTAAATGACTACGAGTAAAAATAATTCAAACATGAAGAAAAAGCTTTATCGTTTCATTGCTTATGCAGAAGGTTGCCCAGAATCACGGAAAACCAAGAAAAACAAAGCAAAAGGGCCAAGCCCACTGTAGAACACCCTAAACACACGGGGCTGCGCCCACTCTCGACAGTGTGCCAAGTGCCACAACATACGCCAACCAAACACACACTAGATGGGGTACTCGCAACCAACACACACTAGCTGGGGGGCTCACTCTGTTGAATAAGTCGCTCTTCCATCACTGCCAGAAAGAAATCATGAGGCACTCTCCCGTGGCGATGAAGAGACAAGCATTCCACACGCCTACACGAGGTCCATGTCGTTGAAGTTACAAAGGTCTTATGGCCGCCGCCCCGACATCTACTGACCTTGCACACTCAACCGGTATCGCTTCTTGAGTTGTCACTTGACATGCCATTGTAGAGACGTGCGTTGTACGTGCAAGCTTACTAGTTTTTTCTTATGTTTTTATCCTATGTTTTGTGGTTTTAGAATCATGTGAACCAAATGAACCCTTTTTTTGACAAAAACTGTCTTGGCACGGCACGACGTCTCAATGGCTGTTCGGCCGGCGAGTGTTGCGCCAGCCTCCAACTGGTGGCCCGGTACGACCGTCCGGTTGCTATTTTTCTTTCTGGTTTGTTGTGTATCTATACTTGTCCCGTATCAGGCCGGTGTAGACTGTACTCTCGAGAGAAAGAAGACAAGCGTTAGTACCAATCAGGAAAAAAGAGCGCTACTGATCGCCAGGGTGTCCCGAAGGTGGAGTAGTGTACAAGGCTTTTGTCTCGGTAACCACTTTAGAATCATGCAATCACCTACAGAGCGATGGTCCTTCTAATGTACACGCTCGATGGAAACCTTTTTCTCTCTCGAGCGTACCGGATGAACAGTTGTTCTGTGCAATGTATGTATATTACGCTAGAAAAACGTGCATAAGAGCATCTACAACCGGACCGGACCCCAATATCTATCCCAAACGCCCGAACGAGCTGACGAAAAAACGCCACCCAACCGAGCACCCCATTTTCAGCCCAAACGCCCGAAATGACTGGCACACCTCATATCTGGCCTATATCTAGGGCGGATATGGGGAGTCCGGACACGCCCGCCATGTTGGCTCTATCAAGGCGGACCCATCCTAAATCGGAACCAAATTGACTCGTCCTCTGCATCGACCGAACTCCTCCCGCCTCCCTCCTCCATTTCTCCCGCAGCCTCCCACCCCCTCCTTTCTAGTCGTCCTCGCCTGCCTTCACCGATGTCGTCACCAACGATCGTGTGCCTCCATGGCCACGGACGATGCCTCGACGGAATCAATCGGGGTCCCCGACTTGGCTTTGGATGATTGAATCCTTGCCAGTCGAAGAACCTTGCCCGGAAGGAGCGCCGCCGGAGGCAGCGTGGGCGTGAGGCAGTGGAGAAGATAGCGGCAGCGAAGGCAGCTGCGGACACGGTCTTGGTGACAGCTGCCGAGGACATGGACGCGACGCAACCCAATCCGTCGGTCGTGGCCATGGAGCTCAAACTACATCGAGTGTCCTTGATCAACGCCAGCTGCGGTCCTGCCCACTTCGTGTTCGACGGAATGCCCGACCAAGATTCAGTATAATTTTGACCCTTTCACATTTGCATTCATAGTTCCTTCTGTTGCAAATATCATCAGATCATATTAGTAGGACGATAGTTAAATTGTGATCCATATAGTTGGAACAAATATTGCATGACATGATAAATCATGGTTAGGAGTCTTCGCAATTTACTATGGAAGATACCAATTCCTAGATGTTTGAAGTTGGGAAAACATCACACACTAAAAACAAGAAAAAAGTTGTTGAAGTTGTGAAGCCTAGGGTCCGAGATTCACACAATTTGAGGATGTTTTGTTGTGTAAAAGTTGGTGCAATACTAGCATGGATCCGATTTGGGAACCGAGCAAAAAAGGCGAGAAATATTAAGACTTATTTTGGAAATTTTGTCATCAGCAAAAACACTATGTGAAGCCACACCCAATATGCACCAACCGTGTCGTGTGCTCTCTTCAACATAGATGGCCGTCCATCCAAGAGGCAGATACAAATCTGTTGGTTATCTTGAACAAGTCGTAGGCCAGAACCAAAGTGGCATTGAAGTTCAAACCTATGCAACTTTGGCGGCGGCTTTGTACCATCAAGTGAAGAAGAAGCCATTCACTTTTTCTCATTGTTGGTTGAAATTGGATGGGAAACCCAAATGGTAGACTGTCCTTAAGGAGATTGAAAATGGCACGAAGAAGATGAAGAAAATCGATGGGTTAAGCTCGGCTCAATTAATTAGATTGGATGAGGAAGAAGAAGAAGAAAATGGTGCGTCCAACTTACAACCATCCGTGCCAAAAAGAAACCGACAAGTGATGAGGAACGAGTGGGAGAAGGAACGGGTGGTGCGTGAAGGTGCGACAAGCAAAATATCCGCCACTTGGACGGGCATTTTGGATGCTAAGTAGGTAAAGAAGGAGGAGAGGTACAAGATGTTCATTGTTGTGCAAAGGGAGAAGATAGAGTTCGATCGGGAGAGGTTGTCCTTGCAGAAGGACAACGTAGAATTGGCGAAAGAGAGGCAAGAGTGTGGTCTTGAGAGAGAGAGAGAGAGAGAGAGAGAGAGAGAGAGAGAGAGAGAGAGAGAGAGAGAGAGAGAGAGAGAGAGAGAGAGAGAGAGAGAGAGAGAGAGAGAGAGAGAGAGAGAGAGAGAGAGAGAGAGGATCATGTTGCAGGACATCAACCTCTTGGATGACAAAGAGAAGAAGCGAATGCTTTGTATGAACAAGAGGATCAATTACCGCGAGGAGTGAAGGTATTGATTCATTTGTGTATCCTTTATCTATGGATCAACTATTGAATTTTATTTTGGCATAACTGAATTTATTTGGGCTACACTATCTTTGTATCGTTGAATATATGATGAATTTGCGTTGTATGATCGTCGTGCATGGATTTGGGTATTGAGATTTGGAGAGTGTGGCTGTGGAGAGGGCCAAATGAGGGCCTACCCAGCGCTGTCCTCGGACGCGCCCATAGACGTATAGGGACCTGGATTAGACAAATTCTAGTTGTAATGGGAAACATGGCTTTCATCAAATGTTATGTGTAGTCACGTAAGATGACCGCCGACTTGAAAGGGATAAACTATTGTGGCGCCTTCGTAAATCTTAAGATGCTATGCCAGTTAGTCTCTCGAATATACTCATAAGGTAAGGTGTGCGTGCGTGTGTTCATAGAGATAAGTATATGCTCATGTATGTGAGCTACTTCGATTACACCGTGTCTAAAAACAAAAAGACCCGTTGACTTGAAAACAATAAAAAATTAAAATAGATTTTATTCACTCAACTAAGAAATATTTTCTTGATGTTTTTTTGAAAAGATCAAAATATATTATAAAAAGCTCATTGGAAGTATAAAGCATCTCAAACAATATAAAAATACACCGAGATTCCGATGTCATGGAACGACCATTACTGCCGCCAAAACGAGCGGCTAACGCATTGCTCGCTGCTCCTTTACCGGAGCTGGTTTGACCTTATCGGTGACAGTCGAGAAGTCCTCGTGCACGCCGTTGAACTCTTGCATAGATCTAAAGTATCTGACACCAAATCTCGTCACACGATGATAAACCCTAACCTCACCTCACCGCCCAAAGAGACAACGGGAACCTACGCTGGAGCTCTGTTGACTATGTCCAAACAGACGAACTCAAGAAGGATCAAAGCCTAATATTGGACGAACTCGAGGAGTTCCGTCGACTATGTCCAAAAGACGAACTCAATATGCACATATATTCCTCATAGAATTTGTTTAAGTTGAGCTAGCCGATATTCGGCATCTTTTCGGAAATCTTGGGCTAGCTATTTTCGCCCACTGATCGTGCTCTTGGCGAACGGTGGACTAGCTAGTTCGAGTTTTTTTTGGAGATAAATGAAGGGCCCTCAACTCCTTAATTATTCTGGTCGTTTGGTCCATCTGGCAAGTTAGGAAGAAAAGAGTGTTTCACAAGATAGACACCCCAATTTAGCGTAGTATCTTGGATCAAATTGAGGCGGAAGCACAACTATGGGTCATCGCAAGCAATCATATATTTAGCGCTCTTGGGTGCTTAATTAACTGAATGTGTGTTTTGTCGTCGGTTAGTAGTTGTGTTCCTAGAGCGCTTAGCTGAATGTGCGTTCTGTTTTCATTTTGTTTCCCTATGTTGTGGTGTTGTGGTTTGTGTTTGAGACTTCTGTTGGCCGTTTGTACCATTTCTTTATCTTTTTTTAGTGCGGTACACATTTCTTTATCCTATCTATATATTCATATGCAACCCTCCTACATGGTTCGGAAAACATTCCGTATAGACACAAGAAAATTATCTCATTGTGTGACACTGATCCAAGCATGCCATTACTAATATAATCTCCACATGTAAACATATTTATTGCCTTGGATCAGGTAGCTACACTTAATATTCGGCCCACGCCTTGATCAGGTAGCCGAGATTGACTCTTTATCTTAAGATTGTCTCATTTCGTTTCCACTACTTCATCTATCCTGATTTTTAAGTCTCACACATATTTTAATCAAAAACAATGACCATTAATTTAGTATATAAAATATACATTATATATATGCAACACAAAACAATACACCATTGAAAACTTTTCTTGAAATTGAATGTATATACGCTTTACGGCATATAACTAATGTTTTATTGACCAAATCCATGGTCAATTTTTTTTACCGAAACATGTGCTAGACTTATAAATAAGGATGAAGTGATTAGTACGTAACACTCCCTCCACATTTAGATGTTCTAGTTTTTTCTTTGAATCAGATATATATTGGCACATTTTAAATGTATTTGTTCACCCATTTCAGTTCGTAGGTAGTCCATATTAAGACATCTACAACAGCTTATATTTTGAAGATCTTATATTTGTGAACGAAGGGAGTACATTATTAAAAAAAAAGACAAGACCCTTATAGAAGAAGAAGAAGAAGAAGAAGAAGAAGAAGCAATTCCATCTAGTTTCCACTTGCATGAACCACACACCAGAATCATTAGCCAAAGCGTGGCGCCTCTTTGGCCCCTCTCTCCCTTTCCCAAAGCACGCATTTTCCAGCCAGGACTCCGCCCGCACCGCACCAAGAAGCCTCGTAAAAGCGGCCCGGTCGGAATCAACACCCCGACCGAACCCAGCGACCCGGAGAAGCCGCGCGGCCTTAAACCCCGACCCAACCACCCGCCCGACCCGACCCTCTCGTCTATTCCCAGCCGTTTCCCGTTCCCAAATTCCCAACCCGATTCCATTCCGCCCCACTCCCACTCGTCGCCCTCCCGATTCGGTTTGAAAAGAGACAAAAGCAATGCTCGACCGGTCCCTCCGGCCGGCGGAGGCCGGCGCCGGCGCCGCCGGCCCAGGCGAGGTCCGCGGGAACGTGGATCGGGTCCTCTTCAAGGACCTGGTCGACATGGTGCCGCTCGTCGAGTCCCTCATGGTGAGCGCGCGCGTGGGCGAGCCGCGGTGCAGATCTCGCCGGGGTTGGAGGGATTTCATGCTCCCTCTGCCGGAGCTTGTAGATTCGGGTTGTTCTAACTATCGCGGTTGCTTTGTCTCTGGATGCAGGATCGGAGGACGAACCCGTCGTACTCGCGGCGCGCCTCGCTGGTGTACACGCCGGCGCCGGCCAAGAAGGTGACACGCTTCTTTCTTCCGCTTTGGCGCTTTGCCTCTTGGATGTGGGGATTTTTTGCATTAACAAAAAAGCTATAGTGACAGTTGCTGATGTTTCGGTTTCCCTGTGTACTTTTCTGAACTGCGACCCCGGGAGTGGTTCAGATGTCGTGGTTCAGTAGATAGGTTGTGCAAGAAAGTTCAGATTAGGGAATTTCATTGTCATTTGCATGGTTTACAGGGGTAGATCTCGTAAGTTTGTCGGTTTCTGTTAAGTTTTTGTAGCCTTGTTGAGATGGCATGGCGTTGATAAATCTGTTTTGTTACTGTCATGAGCTTTTGTAACGGTGAACGTGGGATGCATGATTTTTTCTTATAGGGTGGTGATTTGAAAAGCGCAAAGACACCACAAACCGCGTCGGCAAAAAAGCGGAGGGATCCTGGAGACACAGGAAATAAAAGCACACCTGATTCAAATGGAGAGAACGGGTCGGTTGCCCCGATGACTCAATCGGGAGCAGAAAATAAACCCAAAGACAAGGATGAGATTGGCTTGCTGCGTGAGCAGGTCGATGAGCTCCAAAAGCAACTTGTCGAAAAAGAGGAGGCTTTGAGGTCAGCCGAGAATACTGTTAGTGAGATGAATGCGGTATATTCGACAGTTGATGGGTTGAAACGCCAAGTTGCTGAGAAAGAAGCTTTAATCAAGTATGCGAATTCTCAGTTACAAAATGCAAAGGTGAATTGCCCGCCTGCCTGCAACTACATTGTGCTATATATATTTCTTTAGTGGAAATTGTGCTATATTATGGTTCTGTGAGCCAAAGTTTCCTCTTTCTTTCTGAAGCTTATTTGCTGTTATTGTTTTAAATTTTGTTCTACAAATGGCACACTAGTTGCTACGTTTCAGATTTTTGGTTGTCACGCCCTTGGTGCTCAAATCATAATGATCCTAACAAGCACATAAAATACATTTTTAACCATTAGAGCAGCAGGAGAGGCTCCTTTCTGCTATTTTAAATTAAATAAAGAATATACAGAGTCATGGAACAAAGTCCAGAATTATACAAAGGCCATAAGGAGAAAGAAAAGTGACACTACATGACTATCACTAAAGCTAGTCAAGAATTCAGCTATATTAGGCTGCACCCTCAGTAGTCTCAGGCAGTCCACCAAGGAGGCAGGTATCCTGTCAAAGTAGCATCATCTGTTTCTAATCTTCCATATGTTCCAAGCAGCCAAAATGGTTATTTCTTTGAAAAAAGCATGTGGTCATTTCCTAGAAGCTTCATCAAACATTTCTCGCAATTACAACATAAAATTAGGGAATGATATGCTTATGTTCACCACTTCACCACCATTTAGTTCACAATATGCGAAGTTGATTTTAAACTGAAGAAACTATGGTACGAATAGCAGACAGGCCATATGCAGCAGTTTCCACTTTCCAGTTATAATCTGGATTGCAATGCATTTAATCATTGTACCAGGCTTTATTAGTGAATTTCAAATCTCTGTAGCCTAGATTTTTTTCCAGTACTATGCTATGCGGCCCCAAAGTTATAATCCTCCTTTTGGCCATAATGCAAACTGAACTGTGGCCCTGTTCTCGTGCACATAATTGATCTGTGCATTTACGCAATTCCACTTTTTGCAATTTAGTTGAATAAAACATGTTTATTTCATATACATTTCCCTTACCAGATGATAATAGCATAGCTCAATTTCAGAGTGGGTGTTCTGTTCCCTTCGTTTCTTGTATTAAATGTTTGGTTTATAGTCAAATCAACAGACCATACTATGGCATTTATTTGATTTTTTTTTTTCTGAAATTTCTTCTACAGATTATGCTTGCAGACAAGCAAGCATCTTTAGAAAAATTGGAATGGGAGGTCAAGACCTCAAATGAGAAGGTGGAAGATCTTCAAGGGGATGTCTCCAGTATGGAGTTTGAGATAAGTTCATTCGTGACATTATTTGAGAAAATCTCGGAGAATGTTTCAGATGATTGTCACGATGGTAGCATACCATCTTATGATCTAGAGGCACTTCAATCAGTGGTGAGTAATCCTTGATTGCTGTGTCTCTACCTTTTGTTGTAAACCTTCTTGAATCCCTACAAGTTTTACAGGTGTGATCAATGATGACGCTGTTATCTGTACTACTAATTTTCTGCGAAAGATCTAATTGCAATGTTTATTATTCCATTTTTGGCAACTGTGTAAAATGTATGGTACTCTAGCTTATCATTTCTGGCTTGAAAATCATGTAATGTTTAAGATTTGGATTCTACAATGGAATTCGCTAACAATTTAGGCTATCAACATAATCAGGGTAACACTTTTAGGATATTGTTAATAGTGCGGCCTGTGCCCTGCCATGCAAGATCACTATGAAAGCTGCTACGGAAACTTCAACAAAAGTAAAACTGAGAAGATGTCATGCCTGCATATTTACCCTCTTTAACTAACCATCAAATGTTGCTCTTTCAGAGTGAAATCGACAAGATTGAAGTGGACAAGATAGAGCAGGAAAGAGTTACATATGCTGAAGCTCTTGCTGCTGCAAGAGCAAACCCTAACGAAGAACAGTTGAGTTCAGTTGCGAAGGCGCGGTCAAGGCTGCAGGTCCTTGTTGTACAATAATGCACGAGGTGCCAGCTGTAGTGTATGTACGATGATGCACGGGGGTGCCAATTGTAGTGTATGTACGATAATTTTAAGTCACTGATGTAATTATAATTGTGGGCTTGAGCTGGTTCATGTGTGTGACCGGTGTGACTGTAACCGATCGAGCACTTGAAACTGGACAGTTGTTTTAGTTTTTGAATCACATTTACCTGGTTCTGTGCTCTCCGTTGTTGATTGTATTAGAAGGGAAACTTTGGCTGTTGTTTTGATGATGAGCACAGGGCAGTGCTGCTATCTAGTGTGATTTTAGTGTTTATAGACTTGGTTGAATGTCCAGGCACAGATTGCTGCTAAGTTTTATGATATTGGAATTTTTGAACTGCTGATGCATCTTCTTTTCATTATCCTTTGAATCGTCATATTTGTGCAATCATGATTCACGGTGATGTGGAATCACATAATGTCATCTGAAGAACTGAAAGCAAGTAAGTGCATTATAGTGACAACAATAATTTCCTTTTCGGAGGACCTTGTGAACACAACAAAATCACTTGCAACGAATTCACTCGAACAGTTGCAGCTAGATCATATCCACACTGTAAGTGTAAAGTACAGCCCAAAGCAGGTTTATGCCACTCCCAATGCATGCTCTTAATGCTATATCCTCACAATTGCCCAAACAAACATAGTTTTTTCTCATGAAAAGTCGCCCAGTAAGGCTAAAACAAACACAGCCAAAGTTGAGCGAGTACAACTGTAAAGATACCTCCTCCTATCTGGATGGATTCGCCTACGGAGGCGATGATACCCTTCCTTGTAAATGATGCAATTGTGATTGAATAAAGGAGGAGATTATTGTAAAAAAAATCACAGCCAAAGTTTAGAGAGAACATTATTTGACAACTTGGCTCATTTAACCCGTTCAAATGCCAATTCAACCTTAGTTTTGAAGATTAAACATAAAATGCCCGTTAAACCTTGCAAGTTTTGAGTTTTTTATTTCACTAGAACAATTTTTTCATTTCTGTTCTTTTTCTTGTTATAAAATAATTGTATTATATTTGCCTTATTAGTGAGAAAATACCGTAGACCAATTGTTCTACCTACGGTTTGCGGTTAAAAAAAAGGGGCTGATTTGAGGCCTCTTACCAATTTTTTTTAAGAGCACGCAAAATGCGTACCGTATTAACTTTTTTGTAGAGAGAGAAGGCCTTTTTCCAAGCTAAGCCTGCCAATCAGGTGGGCTGAATATCACGGGCACAAACGGCCCTTTGGGACTCAGGGGCCCGCCCAATTCTGGCGCGCAAATTCCCGCCAAGCCAGGCATCGCACCGGTCTACCCTAAGGCACGGTCCCAACAAGCAATTTCCAGCCACACGACCCGACCCCTCGGGACGCCTTGACCGTCAGATCACGCCGGTCCCTTCTCTTCTCTCCCCGTCCGGAACGACCCACGCACGCCTTCCCTGACTCCTCCGCCCCCTCCCCACCCCCGAAGGTCCTCCACCGCGCGAGCCCCGTCCCCCTCCCGTCCCGCCCTCTCCTCGCGCAGCCCGTCCCGTCCCGCCCCGCCTTCCCTAACCGCGCTGCCGTCTGCCGGGGCAGAGCATTATCAATTAGCCCGCTGCCTCGCGGGGGTGAGCAACCGCCGGCTCGATTAGCAGCCGCCGTGCCCCTCGCCGCCGCGTGGTGCCGCCTCTCCCCTCTGACCGCCGGAGTCATGGGTACACCGTCTCGCGAAGCTCCGCTCACAGCCGCCAACAATATCCAGGCATGTTTCTGCTCAGATGTTGCAGCCTTCGCGTGATCTGCATTTACCCCCCTCTCATGTCAGTCTTCTTTCAGCCGTTCTTTGTCCTTCACAAGGCGTCCGCTGGTGCGTCCGCATCCGTTTCCTCCCCGGCAACTTCCCGGGCTCGGCGGCGAATCGAGGTCTCCCAGCCGTCATCTCCCAACCCCAAATCTGCAAAGAGACCGCGGGACGACGACGATGAGGCGGACATGGAGCTGTACGAGCAGCTCCGCCTGGAGGCCTTCCACTGCACCTGGTCCAAGATCCAGTCCACCATCAATGTCTGCCTCTCTTCACCCCATAATTCGATCGACCAGCCCCGTCCCTCATCATGTGCATACTTTAATGCGTGCTATGTCTCATCTTGGTATTGCTCCGTTTTGGTTCCAGGAGGTCCTCAGAGGCATCAACCTCAAGCTGTTCGACCAGGTGCTGCGGTGGGTCCAGGAATCCTTCTCCGCGGTCCGCTCTATCACGAGACCCTGCCCCGCCGAAATCCAGCAGCCGTACCCTCTCTTAACTGATGTGATCTGCAGAAAGATACCAACGGCATTTGTTCTCACTAGTAAGCAGAACACTGCCATCAAGTGTTTGACTGATTGGTTTCTACTGGCGAGGAATCAGCTGATTTGATTGGATTGGATTTCTCACTTCTGCAGAGAATGCAGAATTTGTTGATGATGTCACGACATTTCGGGATCTCATGGATCATCTGGAGTCTAATGGATGTCACCTGGCCAAGCTCTCGGCAACGGAATTATCATCAAAGAATGGAGTCGGTGGCTGCTTAAGGAGCTTGTTGAGGCAGCTGCTTTTAGATGTTCCAGATGTGAGTGGCATGACTCTGGCTGAAATATTTTAAATCTGCATTGTTGATTCAGACTCAAGTGTATTGGCTCTCTAACTTCATCTGTTGCTGCTTTTCTCCAACAGGTAGCGGATGTATCTGCACTCGCATCTTGGTACTGCAAAGGCGACAATTATGTTCAACCTATCATTATCATAATTGATGATTTAGAGCAATGCTCCGGTGATGTCCTGGGAGAGCTTGTGATGACGCTGAGGTAAACTCTATGTTTCGTCGCTTCAGGCACTTCGCTCTTATCTTTTAGGCACTTCTACGCCAACCCAGGTAAAAGTAAGTGCCATGTTTGAAGAAACTCTGATCTCGGTATGAGATATGCCAAAATCCTGACTACATAAATACTAGTTTCAACTCTTAGCCCACTGTTTAATCCTTACAGCTTAACACTAATTAGTTTCAATGTCAATGATAGCAAGAAGCATATCGATTTATTTGTTCAATAGCTTCTGCTCCTTTTCTTGTAGTTGCATGCTCCATGCCACTTGTTTAGCTCCTCTCTAGAAGAAATGTGTTTACCAGTGATGAAACATATTCTTGTAGTTGCATGCTCCATGCCACTTGTTTAGCTCCTCTCTAGAAGAAATGTATTTACTAGTAATGAAACATATTCTTGTAGTTGCATGAGCATGCCACTTGTTTAGCTCCTCTCTAGAAGAAATGTATTTACCAGTAATGAAACATAATACATACTCCCTCCATTCCATAATGTAGTCCGCCCGCGCTTTTCGAGATTTAAGTTTGACCATAAATTTAACCAACGTGGGCGACTGCGGTGGGAGCAAAAATTATACCATTAAATTTAACCCACGTTGGTTAAATTTATGGTCAAACTTAAATCTTGAAAAGCGCCGGCACACTACATTATGGAATGGAGGGAGTAGTTTTTCTTCTTTCTGTGATTAATTTCAATTAAGAAGCTTGCATTTGTGGATTTGGTTCGACATAGAATTTTTGAAAGCCTAATACTTATCTCTTTATTGTAGTGAGTGGGTAATTAAGATTCCAATCTTCTTTGTAATGGGGATAGCAACTACCCTTGACGCACCAAGGAAACTGCTCTCATCGGAAGCTCTTCATAGATTAGATCCCTGTAAACTCACGTTGGGGTCTCCCTCTGATAGAATGAATGCCCTTGTGGAGGCCATCCTTGTTAAACCATGCGCCGGTTTTTGCATCAGTCACGAAGTTGCAGTCTTCCTCAGAAATTACTTTTTCAGACACGACGGGACAATAACATCATTCATTAGTGCTCTCAAGGTTAGTTTTTCATATTAAGCACTTAAGCTATATTCATGTTAGAAATTCTATTGAATATATTTTCTCCATCTGTTATGGAAAGACTAATCAAAATTGACATAGCTTGCATGCAGTAAGCACTTCTCCGTCGAACCTTTGAGTTTCTTGTGCATGGGAATGCTTGAAGAGGATTCTGAGGTTGCTGCTATTTCCTATTTCCATCATAGTACCATGTTTGCTATTTTTTTGTTACTACTACCAGCTAGAACCTACACTTCAGTTTCCCTTATATTTTAGTATATATATCTCTGTTTGAGTTGCTTCTGATTTACTGCCCTACAGAACTTTTGGCGTGATAAATTTGGTGCACTGCCTGTAGCAATTCAGAAACAAGCTTTTGGTTTACCCTCATGCACTAGGTATAAGATCATCTATAAGATCTGGTTACAATAATTTCTCCCATTCTATAGGTTTGAAACTGTGTATTGCAGGGAAAATAACTCAATCAAGCCTGGCAACAATTTGGTAGAAGGGTTGTCTGAGCTGATGAAGCTGCAAAAGGATTGGAGTTCTGTTCTCTCGGTAAACACTTAACAGCCCTTTGAGAAAACGACAGCTCTCCATCATTATACATAAATGAGCGTTGTGGTAAACACTTAAGATATTGCATGCTCACATGTCTACCTTCATGTGAAGGATACTTAAATAAAAGCTAATGAAAAGTGTAACTGTGTAATTTACTCATTGGTATATATATGGTATAAAACACATCCATACAATTTTGAAATTACAGAAGCTTCTTTAGTTGATTAATTGTGAATATGGTAGGTCCATAATACTGAATATTTGTCTCCCACATTATGACCATCCAGTGCTTGTATGAAGCTGGAAGACATGGCAAAGTGCAACTTCTAGATATTTTCTGCGAGGCAATCAATCCGGATCTGCATACTCAGAATGATTCAAATAATGAACTGCTGTCTAAACTGACAAGTGGGAATTTATCAAGTGGAAAACCAGGTGCTGGTAGAAGATGTATAGCTCAGGCATTGGATACAGTAAGGTAAGATGATCGAATTTGCTTTCAGATTTCTTGATGCACAAAGTCTCTGATTTATTACTGTTATTGATAGTTGTGCATATCTAATCTTGTACTCTCTCCGTTCCTAAGCCTTTTTAGGGATTCCAATATGGACTACATATGGAGCAAAATGAGTGAATCTACAGTCTAAAATATGTCTATATATATCTGTATGTAGTCTGTATTAAAATATCTAAAAAGGCTTATATTTAGAAACGGAGGGAGTATATCAAATGTAGATCCTAACCGATTGTAATTTCTATCATTGCATTGTTGAGCTAATATAAAACCTGTGGCCCTGCGGTATTTGACCGTGCACAGTATTTCCCCAATCACTCTCCTCATACTTTTTTATATCTTTAATTTATAATTTAAGAGAGCTCCAGACTCTTTAATTGAGTCACTAGGCCATGATTATTGTATTGGAAGTAATATGGCCAACTGACAATTACCATGAAAGACAAGTTTCTTTTTTGCAGCGGTTACATACTAGGGCTGATTTTTTCATTTGTCTGAAGGCAATACCCGTTTTTGAAACTTTTATTTAATTTGGTCTTTTAGATTCTGATGAATCCGTTATGTTGGATCAGATACATGCCTATGGAAACATTATTTCGTGTTCTTGAAGTTTGGAGCATCCATTTAGAAGGAATGAATGAGGTATTCTCACTGCTGATTTTGTAATGATGAACACTTTGGTGAAAGAAGTACAAGTCATGTAACGAGAAATTTATTATTTCTCATTAAGTCATTTTGGTCAAGTTTATTCACTTGCTAAATGGTGGATCCAGTTTCTCATCACCAGTTCTCGTACTAGGTTGTTTGTATGGAATCTGGATAGATACTCTGAAAATGGGACATATTATTTTGGTTCTCTGTTTGAAGTTTTTTGTGTTAAAGTAGCTTCTGAATACTTGTGATTGCTGAACTTATCTTTTTACAAAATGGACTGGAAATTCGGCAATATCACTTTACATTGGAGAAGCTAATTATGGGCTTGTAGCAGAAAACCGAAAGACAATAATTGCAATATTTGTATTGGCTGCACTGAGGCGCTAGTTATGAATATGCTCATTCTTTTCTAGATTAATGCCAAGGTCAAAGAGCTTCATTCAACCACAACCAGTGAAGATTGTGTGACAATCACAAAGGATAAGTGGCCTAGGTTTGTACCTCCTTTTATCATCTCTCATGTGCAATTCTATTGATAAAACAAATATTAAGAATGCCAAAATAACCATGCAGTTATTTTTATTTATAATTAATGGATATGTAAGACTTGTGATACTGAATCATGATCATGATTGTAATGTCGAATAGTAATTAGCAGGGGTGTTTCATTCAACGCACCTGCTACCAGTCAGACTAATGTAGTATTTACATTACATACAATGCTATAGTGACAACTGGCAAGATGTGACTGAATATCTTATCCATGAAACTCCAATACAATATTATAAATTTTGCTTAGCTGAAACTGGCTGACCATCACTTCATGCTGTATCAGGAGATCAACAAATAGTACTGCAATTGGAACAGTGCCATTAAACGATAAAGCTACCATGCTATTGGATGATATTACGAGGTAAAGTTATGGTAGGATATATTAGCTCAGCACCATTTTGATCTTGCATTTTGTGTTTGGTAAATTAGCTTAGTATCAGACAAATTTTGTTATCCAGTGTTTGTTCTCACATTTCGTCTCAGTTTGAAACACAGTAATGTATTTGTTTCCATCCTCATTAAGAGAAGCGTCTAGCTAAACACCCAAATATAAGAACCTGGGCCAAATGTGATCACCAGTTTATCATAATCCACCATAATACCAGATAAGCTTACATGTACAATGATATACCATAAGACCCGCTAGGAATAGGTATGATATACAATGAGATTTAGTAATTAACATCTTGACATGACTGATTGTCAAGTTGATGCTGCGAACTGAGAAGTCACTTATCCTATTAACTCTGTTCAGTTTATAATATTAAGTCATTTGAAGTTTCAGCATCTAATGTCTAGATATTCAACAGAAAAATTTTGGTGCCTGTCGAGTGTTTACCTTTTCACGAAATCATTTGCTTCAAGAATGTTGGTGTTCTCCAATCTGTAAGTTTTTCCTTCATACAAAAAATTGTTATTACCGTGTACTCCATCCGTCCCATAATGTAAGATGTTTTTTACACTAGTGTAGTGTCAGAAAACGTCTTACATTATGGGACGGAGGGAGTAGTTCTTAAGTCAAACTTCTTTTAAGTTTAACCAAGACCATGGAAAAAATGAAAAATACATCAACAGCTGCAACACCAAATTAGTTTCACTAGATTCATCATAAAAATATTTTATATTATATATATGTGATGTTGTAGATATTAACACATTTTTCTAGACTCAAATATAGAGAAGTTTGACTTAGGACAAAGTTAGAATTTCAATTAATTTAGAATGGTAAGAGTAACCCATATACTAATAACAATTCTGATTTCCATTTCATCTCATATCATATCTAGGCACTAATTGGAAACCCAAGAAGAATGGTTCAGCTTGATCTCCTGAAGTCACAGAGCCGTCTTAATTGCTCTTGCTGCAGCAGAAATGGAATTGCTGTGTCAGCATCCTTGCATGACACATCAGTTATGTAAGTCCATGCATTAAGATATGATATTCTTAGGAGTACTGATACTTAAGTAGCTGTTACGCTTGGAATCTGAATGGCACCACCATAATATGCCATATTAGCAATGTAAGTCCATGGAGTAAATTTAGCCATGATTAATAGGCTAGGCCTAGGCTCAAGCATTTGCCATATCGTGGGCAAGCAAAGCCTTGGCCAACATTTTATAGCTGATGCCAAACCATTTTATGTTGCAGGTGCAACCTAGCCCAAGAATATGGTGACGTAATTAACCTCCATGACTGGTACCTGTCTTTTGATGGAATCATCAATTCAAAAGGGAAAAGCAAATTGGTTGGTTCTCCCTCAAAAAAGAAATCAAAAGCTACGCCTCAACAGAGTGGAGCCATGATCCAGTATCCTTGACCACAGTTTGACAAACTGAATTCATGGTTTTCATTTACAAATACTAGTCCACAATTGTCTACTCATATTTCAGTCCAGGTAATCCTTGACACGTAATTTTCCAGAGCACGGTTCTGCAGGGCTGTCACTGAGCTTCAAATTACTGGACTTCTTCGGATGCCGAGCAAGAGAAGGCCAGATCTGGTGCAGAGAATTGCGTTCGGTCCTTGAGACCTTCATTTTTCGCGAAGAATTTATGCTAGAAACGAGCAGTGCAGTGAAAGGCTAAGAAATGTTTCTCCTGTAGTCTGTAACATGTAGAGCTCTGTTTGGTTGTACTGTATACTGTAGAGATGCATTAAGCCAATGGAGCCTTTGAGCGCTTCTGCAGGTACTCCCTCCGTCCGGAAATACTTGTCATCAAAATGAATAAAAAGGGATGTATCTAGATGTATTTTAGTTCTAGATACATCACTTTTTGTATATTTTGATGACAAGTATTTTCGGACGGAGGGAGTACCAGTTTATTTGAGTATTTGCATCATTTGATTGTGAAACTGGAGAACTCTGAGTTGCCACACAACAGTTTATCTCCTAGTAGTATAATTTTGATATGGCTGATGTTGATTTTAATTATGCTGGCAACCAAAATAAAGTTCCTCACATCCACGCTAGTAAATTTCCAGAAAATCATGTCTTGGAGCTCCTCACATCTCTTGCGTGGCTAGTGACCGACTATTTCGGCGCCCTTTTGCTGACAATTCAGCAAACTCGTGCGTTTGGGACGGAGTGTCATTGGCCTGGGCCTTGATAAGAGTTTGTCATACTCTTGGGCAGATGCGAGCTGAGCGCATCTCGCCTAGACCCCCCCTATGACGCCTACCTTCACGTCGGCCCCTTTCGTGTTTGGTTGGCATGTCGAGAAGCAGCAGATCACCAGCTTCTTGCTGCAACGTCCTTACATGCCTGGCCCTGTGGCAGTTCTGCCTGGCCCTTGTTGCACATGTATGCGATGATGAGAAGTTGTGTTCTTTTTTTTTTATTGCGGAAAAACTTTCGATCTATTTATCTTCAATCATGACAGGAATAATAAAAGTTACATCAAGCTCCGTAAATCACCTAGCTATCATCGCTCCTCCCTTGCTAAAGCCAGACAAAACTTGTTCTAGTAGACAACCTGGAAGTTGTCGTGCTAAGGCCCCATAGGGCCAGCGCAACAGAACGATGAAGAGTATCGTAGATCAGAAGGATCCAACCTAAAGACACATGAACGTAGACGAACGACGACCAGTTCCAAGAAAATCCACCAAAGACAAATCCGGCGGAGACCCTCCACACGTCCACCGACACTGCTAGACGTGCCACTGGAACCAGGGCTAGGCGGGGAGAACCTTATTCCAGCATGAATGGAGATGATCTCTTCAAAACAATAGATCAAGAACGGCTGTAAGAGAGGACACTGGTAGTTGTCGAGTTTGTTTCTGATGTAGATGATAATGATTGGGCAACATTTTATTCATCTATTATGAGCATGGTCAGAGGAAACAGGGTGATAATCCTACTTCGGAATGAAAACTTAAAGAAATTTGAAACCGCCAAACCTATTCTTTTAATTGTCTTCCATTCGAGGAGTATAGGTACCTGTTCAAGGCACTGGCGTTCAGAAGCGCAAACCCGATGGACCATCCGCGGTTACTAACCATAGTGGAAGAGTTCGCCACTGTGTTGGGAGGATCACTCATCTCAGCAAACTCGATTGCATATGTAGTGAGAAAGAATCCAAATCCTCATTTCCGGCTTTACAAATTAGACAGGGTCAGAGCCACGGTCAAGCTGAACATGTCCAGATCTGGTGTCAATCCAAATGAGCTTTTCAATCGAGGGCGTCCAGTGTGCCCCCACAACGGTCACTACCAAATGGCTTATGACGTGCTAATATTGTTGTATTATATATAATATATCATGACAATAAATGAAGGAAATATGCCCTAGAGGCAATAATAAAGTTATTATTTATTTCCTTATATCATGATAAATACTTATTATTCATGCTAGAATTGTATTAACCGGAAACATGATACATGTGTGAATACATAGACAAACATAGTGTCACTAGTATGCCTCTACTTGACTAGCTCGTTGATCAAAGATGGTTATGTTTCCTAGCCATAGACAAAGAGTTGTCATTTGATTAACGGGATCACATCATTAGAAGAATGATGTGATTGACTTGACCCATTCCATTAGTTTAGCACTTGATTGTTCAGTATGTTGCTATTGCTTTCTTCATGACTTATACATGTTCATATGACTATGAGATTATGCAACTCCCGTTTATCGGAGGAACACTTTGTGTGCTACCAAACGTCACAACGTAACTGGGTGATTATAAAGGTGCTCTACAGGTGTCTCCGAAGGTACTTGTTGGGTTGGCGTATTTCGAGACTAGGATTTGTCACTCGGATTGTCGGAGAGGTATCTCTGGGCCCACTCGGTAATGCACATCACTTAAGCCTTGCAAGCATTGCAACTAATGAGTTAGTTGCGGGATGATGTATTACGGAACGAGTAAAGAGACTTGCCGGTAACGAGATTGAACTAGGTATTGAGATACCGATGATCGAATCTCGGGCAAGTAACATACCGATGACAAAGGGAACAACGTATGTTGTTATGCAGTTTGACCGATAAAGATCTTCGTAGAATATGTGGGAGCCAATATGAGCACCCAGGTTCCACTATTGGTTATTGACCGGAGACGTGTCTCGTCATGTCTACATAGTTCTCATACCCCTAGGGTCCGCACGCTTAAAGTTCGATGACGGTTATATTATGAGTTTATGTGTTTTGATGTACCGAAGGTAGTTCGGAATCCCGGATGTGATCACGGACATGACGAGGAGTCTCGAAATGGCCGAGACGTAAAGATCAATATATTTGACGACTATGTTTGGACACCGGAATGGTTCCGGGAGGTTTCGGACATTTATCGGAGTACCGGGGGTTACCGGAACCCCCCCCGGGAAGCTATTGAGCCTTATGGGCCTTAGTGGAAAGGAGAGAGGGAGGCCAGGAGGTGGCGCGTGGCCCCCGTTGCCCCAATCCGAATTGGGAAAGGGAAGGGGTCGGCGGCCCCCCTTCTCCTTCCTTCTCTCCACCTCCTCCTTCCTCCTTCTCCTACTTGGAATAGGAAAGGGGGGCCAAACCTACTTGGAGTAGGATTGCCCCCCCTGGGCGCGCCTCTCCCCTAGGCCGGCCCTCTCCTCCTCCCCCCTTTATATACGGAGGAGGGGGGCACCCCATAGACACAACAATTGATCCCTTGGATCTCTTAGCCGTGTGCGGTGCCCCCCTCCACCATAATCCACCTTGATAATATTGTAGCGGTGCTTAGGCGAAGCCCTGCGTCGGTAGAACATCATCATCATCACCACGCCGTCGTGCTGACGGAACTCTCCCTCAAAGCTCGGCTAGATCGGAGTTCGAGGGACGTCATCGAGTTGAACATGTGCTGAACTCGGAGGTGTCGTCCGTTCGATACTTGATCAGTCGGATCGTGAAGACGTACAACTACATCAACCGCGTTGTGCTAACGCTTTCGCTTTCGGTCTACGAGGGTACGTGGACACACTCTTCCTTCCCGTTGCTATGCATCAACATGATCTTGTGTGTGCGTAGGGATTTTTTTTGAAATTACTACGTTCCCCAACAGTGGTATCAGAGCCAGGTTTTATGCGTTGATGTTATATGCACGAGTAGAACACAAGTGAGTTGTGGGTGATACAAGTCATACTGCTTACCAGCATGTCACATTTTGGTTCGGCGGTATTGTTGGATGAAGCTGCCCGGACCGACATTACGCGTACGCTTACGCGAGACTGGTTTTACCGACGTGCTTTGCACACAGGTGGCTGACGGGTGTCAGTTTCTCCAACTTTAGTTGAACCGAGAGTGGCTACACCCGGTCCTTGAGAAGGTTAAAACAACACTAACTTGACGAACTATCGTTGTGGTTTTGATGCGTAGGTAAGAACGGTTCTTGCTCAGCCCGTAGCAGCCACGTAAAACTTGCAACAACAAAGTAGAGGACGTCTAACTTGTTTTTGCAGGGCATGTTGTGATGTGATATGGTCAAGACATGATGCTATATTTTATTGTATGAGATTATCATGTTTTGTAACCGAGTTATCAGCAACTGGCAGGAGCCATATGGTTGTCGCTTTATTGTATACAATGCAATCGCCCTGTAATTGCTTTACTTTATCACCGAGTCATAGAAGCAATAGTTGGCGAGACGACAACGATGCTACGATGGAGATCAAGGTGTCGCGCCGGTGACGATGGTGATCATGACGGTGCTTCGGAGATGGAGATCACAAGCACAAGATGATGATGGCCATATCATATAACTTATATTGATTGCATGTGATGTTTATCTTTTATGCATCTTATTTTGCTTTGATTGACGGTAGCATTATAAGATGATCTCTCACTAGATTTCAAGATAAAAGTGTTCTACCTGAGTATGCACCGTTGCCAAAGTTCGTCGTGCCCAGACACCACGTGATGATCGGGTGTGATAAGCTCTACGTTCATCTACAACGGGTGCAAGCCAGTTTTGCACACGCAGAATACTCAGGTTAAACTTGACGAGCCTAGCATATGCAGATATGGCCTCGGAACACTGAGACCGAAAGGTCGAGCGTGAACCATATAGTAGATATGATCAACATAGTGATGTTCACCATTGAAAACTACTCCATTTCACGTGATGATCGGTTATGGTTTAGTTGATTTGGATAACGTGATCACTTAGATGATTAGAGGGATGTCTATCTAAGTGGGAGTTCTTAAGTAATATGATTAATTGAACTTAAATTTATCATGAACTTAGTACCTGATAGTATTTTGCATGTCTATGTTTGTTGTAGATAGATGGCTCGTGCTGTTGTTCCGTTGAATTCTAATGCGTTCCTTGAGAAAGCAAAGTTGAAAGATGATGGTAGCAATTACACGGACTGGGTCCGTAACTTGAGGATTATCCTAATTGATGCACAGAAGAATTACGTCCTGGAAGCACCGGTAGGTGCCAAACCTGCTGCAGGAGCAACACCAGATGTTATGAACGTCTGGCAGAGCAAAGCTGATGACTACTCGATAGTTCAGTGTGCCATGCTTTACGGATTAGAACCGGGACTTCAACGATGTTTTGAACGTCATGGAGCATATGAGATGTTCCAGGAGTTGAAGTTAATATTTCAAGCAAATGCCTGGATTGAGAGATATGAAGTCTCCAATAAGTTCTACAGTTGCAAGATGGAGGAGAATAGTTCTCAAGGAGCATATACTCGTAATGTCCGGTATAACAATCACTTGATTCAACTGGGAGTTAATCTTCCGGATGATAGCGTCATTGACAGAATTCTTCAATCACTGCCACCAAGCTACAAGAGCTTTGTGATGAACTATAACATGCAAGGGATGGATAAGACGATTCCCGAGCTCTTCGCAATGCTAAAGGCTGCGGAGGTAGAAATCAAGAAGGAGCATCAAGTGTTGATGGTCAATAAGACCACCAGTTTCAAGAAAAAGGGCAAAGGGAAGAAGAAGGGGAACTTCAAGAAGAACAGCAAACAAGTTGCTGCTCAAGAGAAGAAACCCAAGTCTGGACCTAAGCCTGAGATTGAGTGCTTCTACTGCAAGCAGACTGGTCACTGGAAGCGGAACTGCCCCAAGTATTTGGCGGATAAGAAGGATGGCAAGGTGAACAAAGGTATATGTGATATACATGTTATTGATGTGTACCTTACGAGCTCACAAGAGCACTGGGTATTTGATACTGGTTCTGTTGCTAATATTTGCAACTCAAAACAGGGACTACGGATTAAGCGAACACTGGCTAAGGACGAGGTGACGATGCGCATGGGAAATGGTTCCAAAGTCGATGTGATCGCCGTCGGCACGCTACCTCCACATCTACCTTCGGGATTAGTTTTAGACCTAAATAATTGTTATTTGGTGCTAGCGTTGAGCATGAACATTATATCTGGATCTTGTTTGATGCGAGACGGTTATTCATTTAAATCTGAGAATAATGGTTGTTCTATTTATACGAGTAATATCTTTTATGGTCATTCACCCTTGAAGAGTGGTCTATTTTTGATGAATATCGATAGTAGTGATACACATATTCATAATGTTGAAGCCAAAAGATGCAGAGTTATGGGGAAGGGGAGCCTTGGCGCAGTGGTAAAGCTGCTGCCTTGTGACCATGAGGTCATGGGTTCAAGTCTTGGAAACAGCCTCTTGCAGAAATGTAGGGAAAGGCTGCGTACAATAGACCCAAAGTGGTCGGACCCTTCCCCGGACCCCACGCAAGCGGGAGCTACATGCACCAGGTTGCCCGAAGCCAAAAGATGCAGAGTTGATAATGATAGTGCAACTTATTTGTGACACTGCCGTTTGGGTCATATTGGTGTAAAGCGCATGAAGAAACTCCATACTGATGGACTTTTGGAATCACTTGATTATGAATCACTTGGTACTTGCGAACCATGCCTCATGGGCAAGATGACTAAAACGTCGTTCTCCGGAACTATGGAGCGAGCAACTGATTTGTTGGAGATCATACATACTGATGTATGTGGTCCAATGAATGTTGAGGCTCGCGGCGGGTATCGTTACTTTCTCACCTTCACAGATAATTTAAGCAGATATGGGTATATCTACTTAATGAAACATAAGTCTGAAACATTTGAAAAGTTCAAAGAATTTCAGAGTGAAGTTGAAAATCATCGTAACAAGAAAATAAAGTTTCTACGATCTGATCGTGGAGGAGAATATTTGAGTTACGAGTTTGATCTACATTTGAATCAATGCGGAATAGTTTCGCAACTCACGCCACCCGGAACACCACAGCGTAATGGTGTGTCCGAACGTCGTAATCGTACTTTACTAGATATGGTGCGATCTATGATGTCTCTTACTGATTTACCGCTATCGTTTTGGGGTTATGCTTTAGAGATGGCCACATTCACTTTAAATAGGGCACCATCAAAATCCGGTGAGACGACGCCTTATGAACTGTGGTTTGGCAAGAAACCAAAGTTGTCATTTTTTAAAGTTTGGGGCTGCAATGCTTATGTGAAAAAGCTTCAACCTGATAAGCTCGAACCCAAATCGGAAAAAATGTGTCTTCGTAGGATACCCAAAGGAAACTGTTGGGTACACCTTCTATCACAGATCCGAAGGCAATATATTCATTGCGAAGAATGGATCCTTTCTAGAGAAGGAGTTTCTCTCGAAAGAAGTGAGTGGGAGGAAAGTAGAACTTGATGAGGTAACTGTACCTGCTCCCTTATTGGAAAATAGTTCATCACAGAAACCGGTTCCTGTGACGTCTACACCATTTAGTGAGGAAGTTAATGATGATGATCATGAAACTTCAGATCAAGTTGTTACTAAACCTCGTAGGTCAACCAGAGTAAGATCCGCACCAGAGTGGTACAGTAATCCTATTCTGGAGGTTATGTTACTAGACCATGATGAACCTACGAACTATGAAGAAGCGATGGTGAGCCCAGATTCCGCAAAATGGCTTGAGGCCATGAAATCTGAGATGGGATCCATGTATGAGAACAAAGTATGGACTTTGGTTGACTTGCCCGATGATCGGCAAGCCATCAAGAATAAATGGATCTTCAAGAAGAAGACTGACGCTGACGGTAATGTTACTGTCTATAAAGCTCGACTTGTTGCAAAAGGTTTTCGACAAGTTCAAGGGATTGACTACAATGAGACCTTCTCACCCGTAGCGATGCTTAAGTCTGTCCGAATCATGTTAGCAATTGCCGCATTTTATGATTATGAAATTTGGCAAATGGATGTCAAAACTGCATTCCTGAATGGATTTCTAGAAGAAGAGTTGTATATGATGCAACCGGAAGGTTTTGTCGATCCAAAGGGAGCTAACAAAGTGTGCAAGCTCCAGTGATCCATTTATGGACTAGTGCAAGCCTCTCGGATTTGGAATAAACGTTTTGATAGTGTGATCAAAGCATATGGTTTTATACAGACTTTTGGAGAAGTCTGTATTTACAAGAAAGTGAGTGGGAGCTCTGTAGCATTTTTGATATTATATGTGGATGACATATTGTTGATTGGAAATGATATAGAATTTCTGGATAGCATAAAAGGATATTTGAATAGGAGTTTTTCAATGAAGGACCTCGGTGAAGCTGCTTATATATTGGGCATCAAGATCTATAGAGATAGATCGAGACGCTTAATTGTACTTTCACAAAGCACATACCTTGACAAAGTTTTGAAGAAGTTCAAAATGGATCAAGCAAAGAAAGGGTTCTTGCCTGTGTTACAAGGTGTGAAGTTGAGTAAGACTCAATGCCCGACCACTACAGAAGATAGAGAGAAAATGAAAGATGTTCCCTATGCTTCAGCCATAGGCTCTATCATGTATGCAATGCTGTGTACCAGACCTGATGTGTGCCTTGCTATTAGTTTAGCATGGAGGTACCAAAGTAATCCAGGAGTGGATCACTGGACAGCGGTTAAGAACATCCTGAAATACCTGAAAAGGACTAAGGATATGTTTCTCGTTTATGGAGGTGACAAAGAGCTAGTTGTAAATGGTTACGTCGATGCAAGCTTTGACACAGATCCGGACGATTCTAAATCGCAAACCGGTTACGTGTTTTTATTGAACGGTGGAGCTGTCAGTTGGTGCAGTTTTAAACAAAGCGTTGTAGCGGGATCTACATGTGCAGCGGAGTACATAGCTGCTTCGGAAGCAACAAATGAAGGAGTTTGGATGAAGGAGTTCATATCCGATCTAGGTGTCATACCTAGTGCATCGGGTCCAATGAAAATCTTTTGTGACAATACTGGTGCAATTGCTTTGGCAAATGAATCCAGATTTCACAAGAGAACCAAGCACATCAAGAGGCGCTTCAACTCCATCCGGGATCAAGTCAGGTGGGAGACATAGAGATTTGCAAGATACATACGGATCTGAATGTTGCAGACCCGTTGACTAAGCCTCTTCCACGAGCAAAACATGATCAGCACCAAGGCTCCATGTGAAGGAAATATGCCCTAGAGGCAATAATAAAGTTATTATTTATTTTATATCATGATAAATGTTTATTATTCATGCTAGAATTATATTAACCGGAAACATAATACATGTGTGAATACATAGACAAACAAATTGTCACTAGTATGCCTCTACTTGACTAGCTCGTTGATCAAAGATGGTTATGTTTCCTAGCCATAGACATGAGTTGTCATTTGATTAACGGGATCACATCATTAGGAGAATGATGTGATTGACATGACCCATTCCGTTAGCTTAGCACACGATCGTTTAGTATGTTGTTATTGCTTTCTTCATGACTTATACATGTTCCTATGACTATGAGATTATGCAACTCCCGTTTACCGGAGGAACACTTTGTGTGCTACCAAATGTCACAACGTAACTGGGTGATTATAAAGGAGCTCTATAGGTGTCTCCGAAGGTACTTGTTGGGTTGGCGTATTTCGAGATTAGGATTTGTCACTCCGATTGTTGGAGAGGTATCTCTGGGCCCTCTCAGTAATGCACATCACTTAAGCCTTTCAAGCATTGCAACTAATGAGTTGGTTGCGGGATGATGTATTACAGTACGAGTAAAGAGACTTGCCGGTAACGAGATTGAACTAGGTGTTGAGATACCGACGATCGAATCTCGGGCAAGTAACATACCGATGACAAAGGGAACAACGTATGTTGTTATGCGGTCTGACCGATAAAGATCTTCGTAGAATATGTTGGAAATATGCCCACGAGGCAATAATAAATTAGTTATTATTATATTTCCTTGTTCATGATAATCGTTTATTATCCATGCTATAATTGTATTGATAGGAAACTCAAATACATGTGTGGGTACATAGACAACACCATGTCCCTAGTAAGCCCTCTAGTTGACTAGCTCGTTGATCAACAGATGGTTACGGTTTCCTGACCATGGACATTGGATGTCGTTGATAATGGGATCACATCATTAGGAGAATGATGTGATGGACAAGACCCAATCCTAAGCCTAGCACAAAGATCGTAGTTCATATGCTAAAGCTTTTCTAATGTCAAGTATCATTTCCTTAGACCATGAGATTGTGCAACTCCGGATACCGTAGGAATGCTTTGGGTGTACCAAACGTCACAACGTAATCGGGTGACTATAAAGGTGCACTACAGGTATCTCCGAAAGTGTCTGCGGGTTGGCACGAATCGAGATCGGATTTGTCACTCCGTAAAAGCGAAGAGGTATCTCTTGGCCCACTCGGTAGGACATCATCATAATGTGCACAATGTGACCAAGGGGTTGATCACGGGATGATGTGTTACGAGCGAGTAAAGAGACTTGCCGGAAACGAGATTGAACAAGGTATCGGGATACCGACGATCGAATCTCGGGCAAGTACAATACCGCTAGACAAAGGGAATTGTATACGGGATCGATTGAGTCCTTGACATCGTGGTTCATCCGATGAGATCATCGTGGAATATGTGGGAGCCAACATGGGTATCCAGATCCCGCTGTTGGTTATTGACCGGAGAACGTCTCGGTCATGTCTGCATGGTTTCCGAACCCGTAGGGTCTACACACTAAGGTTCGATGGCGCTAGGGTTATAAAGGAAGTTTGTATGTGGTTACCGAATGTTGTTCGAGTCGTGGATGAGATCCCGGACGTCACGAGGAGTTCGGAATGGTCGAGAGGTAAAGATTTATATATGGGAAGTCCTGTTTTGGTCACCGAAAAGTTTGGGTTTTATCGGTAACGTCATGAGGGACCACCGGGAGGTCCCGGGTCCACCAAGTGGGGCCACCATCCCGGAGGGCAGCATGGGCCAAGTGTGGGAGGGACCAGCCCGGTGGGCTGGTGCGCCCCACAAGGGCCCAAGGCGCCTAGGGTTTGGGGAGGCGCCCACCTGCTTGGGGGCAAGTTTCCCTCTCCCCCTTGGCCGCCCCACCAGATGGGATCTGGGCTGGCCGCCCCGGGAGGGAACCCTTGAGGGGCGCAGCCCCCCCTTCCCTATATATACTTGAGGTCTAGGGGCTGCCCAACACATGATTTTCACCTCCATGGCGCAGCCCTGCCTCCTCCTCCTCCTCCCCGCGGTGCTTGGCGAAGCCTGCGGGATTTCACGCTCCTCCACCACCACCACGCCGTTGTCTGCTGCTGGATGGAGTCTTCCTCAACCTCTCCCTCTCTCCTTGCTGGATCAAGGCATGGGAGACGTCACCGTGAAGGAAATATGCCCTAGAGGCAATAATAAAGTTATTATTTATTTCCTTATTTCATGATAAATGTTTATTATTCATGCTAGAATTGTATTAACGGAAACATAATACATGTGTGAATACATAGACAAACATAGTGTCACTAGTATGCCTCTACTTGACTAGCTCGTTGAATCAAAGATGGTTAAGTTTTCTAGCCATAGACATGAGTTGTCATTTGATTAACGGGATCACATCATTAGGAGAATGATGTGATTGACATGACCCATTCCGTTAGCCTAGCACATGATCGTTTAGTATGTTGCTATTGCTTCCTTCATGACTTATACATGTTCCTGTAACTATGAGATTATGCAACTCCGTTTACGGAGGAACACTTTGGTGCTACCAAACGTCACAACGAATCGGGTGATTATAAAGGAGTACTACAGGTGTCTCCAAAGGTACATGTTGGGTTGGCGTATTTGAGATTAGGTTTTGTCACTCCGTTTGTCGGAGAGGTATCTCTGGGCCTTCTCGGTAATACTCATCACCTAAGCCTTGCAAGCATTGTAACTAATGAGTTAGTTATGAGATGATGTATTACGGAACGAGTAAAGAGACTTGCGTAACGAGATTGAACTAGGTATTGGATACCGACGATCGAATCTCGGGCAAGTAACATACCGATGACAAAGGGAACAAAGTATGTTGTTATGCGGTTTGACCGATAAAGATCTTCGTAGAATATGTAGGAGCCAATATGGGCATCCAGGTTCCGCTATTGGTTATTGACCGAGAATAGTTCTAGGTCATGTCTACATAGTTCTCGAACCCGTAGGGTCCGCACGCTTAAGGTTTCGATGGCGAGTTATATTATGAGTTTATGAGTTTTGATGTACCGAAGGAGTTCGAGTCCCGGATGAGATCGGGGACATGACGAGGAGTCTCGAAATGGTCGAGACGTAAAGATCGATATATTGGACGACTATATTCGAGTTCGGAAAGGTTCCGAGTGATTCGGTATTTTTCGAGTACCGGGAGTTACGGAATACGGGGAAGAGTATTGGGCCTTAATGGGCCTTAGTGGGAAGGAGCCGGGAGATGGCGCGCCCTCCCAAGCCCAGTCCGAATTGGACAAGGGGTTTGGGCGCAGCCCCTCTCCCTTCCTTCTCCACTTCCCCTTTCCCCTTCTCCTAGTTGGACTAGGAAGAAGGAGTCCTACTCCCGTGGGAGTAGGACTCCCCTAAGCGCCCTCCTCCTAGGGCGGCCTCCTCCTCCCTCCCTCCTTTATATCACGGGGCAGGGGCACCCTAGAACACACAAGTTGATCTACGGATCGTTCCTTAGCCGTGTGCGGTGCCCCTTCCACCATATTCCACTTCGGTCATATCGTCGTAGAGCTTAGGCGAAGCCTGCGCGGAGAAGTCATATCGTCGCGGAGCTTAAGCGAAGCCCTGCGTCGGTGGAGCATCATCATCGTCACCACGCCGTCGTCTTGACGGAACTCATCCCGACACTTTGCTGGATCGGAGTCCGGGATCGTCATCGAGCTGAACGTGTGCAGAACTCGGAGGTGCCGTCGTTCGGTGCTTGGATCGGTCGGATCGTGAAGACGTCGACTACATCAACCGCGTTGTTATAACGCTTCGCTTTCGGTCTCACGAGGGCGTGGGCGGACCTCTCCCCTCTCGTTGCTATGCCATCACCATGGTCTTGCGTGTTCGTAGGAAATTTTTGAAATTACTCGTTCCCTAACAATGGTATCGAGCCTGGTTTTATGCGTTGATGTCATATGCACGAGTAGAACACAAGTGAGTTGTGGGCGATATAAGTCATCTGCTTACCAGCATGTCATACTTTGGTTCAGCGGTATTGTGAGATGAAGCGGCCGGACCGACATTACGCGTGACGCTTACGCGAGACTGGTTTCACCGCTTGAGCACTCGTTGCTTAAAGGTGACCGGCGGTGTCTGTCTCTCACTTTAGTTGAACCGAGTGTGGCTACGCCCGGTCCTTGCGAAGGTTAAAACAACACCAACTTGACAAACTATCGTTGTGGTTTTGATGCGTAGGTAAGAACGGTTCTAGCTCAGCCCGTAGCAGCCACGTAAAACTTGCAACAACAAAGTAGAGGACGTCTAACTTGTTTTTGCAGGGCATGTTGTGATGTGATGTGGTCAAGGCGTGATGCTATATTTTATTGTATGAGATGATCATGTTTTGTAACCGAGTTATCGGCAATGGCGAGAGCCATATGGTTGTCGCTTTATTGTATGAAATGCAAGCGCCATGTAATTGCTTTACTTTATCACTAAGCGATAGCGATAGTCGTAGAAGCAATAGTTGGCGAGGCGACAACGATGCTACGATGGAGATCAAGGTGTCGCGCCGGTGACGATGGTGATCATGACGGTGCTTGGAGATGGAGATCACAAGCACAAGATGATGATGGCCATATCATATCACTTATATTGATTGCATGTGATGTTTATCCTTTATGCATCTTATCTTGCTTTGATTGACGGTAGCATTATAAGATGATCTCTCACTAAAATTATCAAGAAGTGTTCTCCTGAGTATGCACCGTTGCCAAAGTTCGTAGTACCCGACACCACGTGATGATCGGGTGTGATAAGTTCTCGTCCATCTACAACGGGTGAAAAACATGCACACGCGAATACTCAGGTTAAACTTGACGAGCCTAGCATATAACAGATATGGCCTCGGAACACGGAGACCGAAGGTCGGCGTGAATCATATAGTAGATATGATCAACATAGTGATGTTCACCATTGAAACTACTCCATCTCACGTGATGATCGGACATGGTTTAGTTGATTTGGATCACGTAATCACTTAGATGACTAGAGATGTCTATCTAAGTGGGAGTTCTTAAGTAATATGATTAATTGAACTTTAATTTATCATGAACTTAGTCCCGGTAGTATTTTGCAAATTATGTTGTAGATCAATGACTCGCGTTGTTGCTTCCCTATGTTTGTTGCTTTCATATGATATGTTCCTAGAGAAAATTATGTTGAAAGATGTTAGTAGCAATGATGCGGATTGGATCCGTGATCTGAGGTTTATCCTCATTGCTGCGCAGAAGAATTATGTCCTTAATGCACGCTAGGTGACAGACCTATTGCAGGAGCAGATGCGACGTTATGAGCGTTTGGCTAGCTCAATATGAGCGATCTGAGGCGTTATGAGCGTTTGGCTAGCTCAATATGATGACTACTTGATAGTTTAGTGCACCATGCTTAACGGCTTAGAATCGGGACTTCAAAGGCGTTTTGAGCGTCATGGACCATATGAGATGTTCCAGGAATTGAAGTTAATATTTCAAGCAAATACCGAGTTGAGAGATATGAAGTCTCCAACAAGTTCTATAGCTAAAAGATGGAGGAGAATCGCTCAACTAGTGAGCATGTGCTCAGATTGTCCGAGTACTTCAATCGCTTGAATCAAGTGGGAGTTAATCTTCCGGATAAGATAGTGATTGACAGAATTCTCTAGTCACCATCACTAAGTTAGTAGAACCTCGTGATGAACTATAGTATGCAAGGGATGACGAAAAAGATTCTCGAGCTCTTCGCGATGCTAAAATCGTCGAAGGTAGAAATCAAGAAAAACATCAAGTGTTGATGGTTGACAAGACCACTAGTCTCAAGGAAAATGGCAAAGGGAAGAAGAGGAACTTCAAAAGGAACGGCAAACAAGTTGCTGTTCGAGTGAAGAGGCCCAAGTCTAGACCTAAGCCTGAGACTGAGTAATTTTGCTGCAATGGAACTGGTCACTGGAAGCGGAACTACCCCTGAATATTTGGTGGATAAGAAGGATGGCAAAGTGAACAAGGTTATATTTGATATACAGGTTATTGATGTGTGCCTTACTAGTGTTTATAGTAGCCCCAGTATTTGATACTGTTCGGTTGCTAAGATTAGTAACTCAAACAGGAGTTCTGAATAAGCAGAGACTAGTTAAAGGGAAGTGACGATGAGTGTTGGAAGTAGTTCCAAGATTGATATGATCATCATCGCACACTCCCTATAATTTCGGGATTAGTGTGGAACCTAAATAAGTGTTATTTGGTGTTGAGCATAAATATGATTTGATCATGTTTATTGCAATCTGGTTATTCATTTAAGTAAGAGAATAAATTGTTGTTCATTTACATGAATAAAACCTTATATGGTTACACACCCAATGAAAATGGTTCATTGGATCTCGATCATAGTGATACACATATTCATAATATTGAAACCAAAAGATGCTAAGTTAATAATGATAGTGCAACTTATTTGTGGCACTGCCGTTTAGGTCATATTGGTGTAAAGCGCATGAAGAAAACTCCATGCTGATGGACTTTTGGAATCACTTGATTATGAATCATTTGATGCTTGCGAACCGTGCCTTTTGGGCAAGATGACTAAAACTCCGTTCTCCGGAACAATGGAACAAGCTATTGACTTATTGGAAATAATACATACCGATGTATGCGATCCAATGAGTGTTGATGCTCGTGGCAAGTATTGTTATTTTCGACCTTCACAGATGATTTGAGCAGATATGGGTATATCTACTTGATGAAACATAAGTCTGAAATAATTGAAAAGTTCAAAGAATTTCAGAGTGAAGTGGAAAATCATCGTAACAAGAAAATAAAGTTTCTGCGATCTGATCGTGGAGATAAATATTTGAGTTCTGAGTTTGGTCTTCATTTGAAACAATGTGAAATAGTTTCACAACTCACGCCACCGAACACCACAGCATAATGGTGTGTCGAGCGTCAGAACCGCACTTTATTGGATATGGTGCGATCTATGATGTATCTTACCGATTTACCACTATCGTTTTGGGGTTATGCATTAGAGACAGCTGCATTCACGTTTAATAGGGCACCATCTAAATCTGTTGAGATGACACCGTATGAACTATGGTTTAGCAGTAAACCTAAGCCGTCGTTTCTTAAAGTTTGGAGTTGTGATGCTTATGTGAAAAAGTTTTCACCTGATAAGCTCGAACCCAAATCGGAGAAGTGCGTCTTCATAGAATACCCAAAGGTAACTATTGGGTACACCTTCTATCACAGATCCGAAAGCAAGATATTTGTTGCTAAGATGGATCCTTTCTAGAGAAGAAGTTTCTCTCGAAAGAAGTGAGTGGGAGGAAAGTAGAACTTGATGAGGTAATTGTACCTTCTCCCTTATTGGAAAGTAGTTCATCACGAAATCAGTTCGATGATTCTTACACCAATTAGTGAGGAAGTTAATGATGATGATCATGAAACTTCAGATCAAGTTGCTACCAAACCTCGTAGGTCTTCGAGTAAGATCCGCACTGAGTGGTACGGTAATCATGTTCGGAAGTCATGTTACTAGACCATGATGAACCTCACGAACTATGAGGAAGCGATGATGAGCCCAGATTCCGCGAAATGGCTTAAAGGCCATGAAATCTGAGATAGGATCCATGTATGAGAACAAAGTATGGACTTTGATTGACTTGCTCTATGATTGGCAAGCCATGTGAAATAAATGGATCTTCAAGAGGAAGATGGACATTGATAGTAGTGTTACTATCTACAAAGCTCGACTTGTTGCAAAAGGTTTTCGACAAGTTCAAAGTGTTGAATACGATAAGATTTTCTCACTCGTAACGATGCTTAAGTCTATCCGAATCATGTTAGCAATTGCCACATTTTATGAAATCTGGCAAATGGATGTCAAAACTGCATTCCTTAATGGATTTATTAAAGAAGAGTTGTATATGATGCAACCAGAAGATTTTGTCAATCCTAAAGGTGCTAACAAAATGTGCAAGCTCCAGCGATCCATCAATGGACTGGTGCAAGCATCTCGGA
Source organism: Aegilops longissima (assembly GCA_021605205.1). NCBI lineage: Eukaryota > Viridiplantae > Streptophyta > Magnoliopsida > Poales > Poaceae > Aegilops > Aegilops longissima. The sequence goes on from CM038682.1 coordinate 229,871,797, forward strand.
GTTGGAATATACGCTTTGATGTGTTGATCAAAGCATATGATTTTATACAGACTTTTGGAAAGGCCTGTATTTACAAGTGAGTGGGAGCACTACAGCCTTTCTGATAAGTATATGTGAATGACATATTGTTGATCGGAAATAATGTAGAATTATTCTGCAAAGCATAAAGGAGTGTTTGAAAGGAGTTTTTTCAAAGAAAGACCTCGGTGAAGCTGCTTACATATTGAGCATCAAGATCTATAGAGATAGATCAAGATGCTTGATATGTTTTTCAATGAATACATACCTTGACAAGATTTTGAAGTAGTTCAAAATGGAACAGTCAAAGAAAGAGTTCTTGCCTGTGTTACAAGATGTGAGATTGAGTAAGACTCAAAACCCGACCACGGCAGAAGATAGAAAGAGAATGAAAGTCATTCCCTATGCATCAGCCATAGGTTCTATAAAGTATGTCATGCTATGTACCAGATCTATTGCATACCCTACCACTAAGCTTGGCAAGGGAGTGCAATAGTGATCTAGGAGTAGATCAATGGACGGCGGTCAAAATTATCCTTAGTAGAATAAGGATATGTTTCTCGATTATGGAAGTGAAAAAGGGTTAAATAAGTAAAGGGTTACGTCGATGCAAGTTTTAACACTAATCTAGATGACTCGAGTCTCAATCTGGATACATATTGAAAGTGGGAGCAATTAGCTAGAGTAGCTCCGTGCAGAGCATTGTAGACATAGAAATTTGCAAAATACTTACGGCTCTGAATGTCACAGACCCGTTGACTAAAATTATCTCACAAGCAAAACATGATCACACCTTAGTACTCTTTGGGTGTTAATCACATAGCGATGGGAACTAGATTACTGACTCTAGTAAACCCTTTGGGTGTTGGTCACATGTCGATGTGAACTATGGGTGTTAACCACATATAGATGTGAACTATTGATGTTAAATCACATGGCGATGTGAACTAGATTATTGACTCTAGTGCAAGTGGGAGACTGAAGGAAATATGCCCTAGAGGCAATAATAAAGTTATTATTTATTTCCTTATATCATGATAAATGTTTATTATTCATGCTAGAATTGTATTAACCGGAAACATAATACATGTGTGAATACATAGACAAACAAAGTGTCACTAGTATGTTGCTATTGCTTTCTTCATGACTTATACATGTTCCTGTAACTATGGGATTATGCAACTCCCGTTTACCGGAGGAACACTTTGGGTGCTACCAAACGTCACAACGTAACTGGGTGATTATAAAGGAGTACTACAGGTGTCTCCAAAGGTACATGTTGGGTTGGCGTATTTCGAGATTAGGTTTTGTCACTCCGATTGTCGGAGAGGTATCTCTGGGCCTTCTCGGTAATACTCATCACCTAAGCCTTGCAAGCATTGTAACTAATGAGTTAGTTATGAGATGATGTATTACGGAACGAGTAAAGAGACTTGCCGGTAACGAGATTGAACTAGGTATTGGATACCGACGATCGAATCTCGGGCAAGTAACATACCGATGACAAAGGAACAAAGTATGTTGTTATGCGGTTTGACCGATAAAGATCTTCGTAGAATATGTAGGAGCCAATATGGGCATCCAGGTTCCGCTATTGGTTATTGACCGAGAATAGTTCTAGGTCATTTCTACATAGTTCTCGAACCCGTAGGGTCCGCACGCTTAAGGTTTCGATGACGCTTATATTATGAGTTTATGAGTTTTGATGTACCGAAGGAGTTCGGAGTCCCGGATGAGATCGGGGACATGACGAGGAGTCTCGAAATGGTCGAGACGTAAAGATCGATATATTGGACGACTATATTCGGAGTTCGGAAAGGTTCCGAGTGATTCGGGTATTTTTTGGAGTACCGGGGAGTTACGGGAATACGGGGAAGAGTATTGGGCCTTAATGGGCCTTAGTGGGAAGGAGCCAGGAGGTGGCGCGCCCCTCCCAAGCCCAGTCCGAATTGGACAAGGGGTTTGGGGCGCAGCCCCCCTCTCCCTTCCTTCTCCACTTCCCCCCTTTCCCCCCTTCTCCTAGTTGGACTAGGAAAGAAGGAGTCCTACTCCCGGTGGGAGTAGGACTCCCCTAGCGCCTCCTCCTAGGGCGGCCTCCTCCTCCCTCCCTCCTTTATATCTGGGGCAGGGGGCACCCTAGAACACACAAGTTGATCTACGGATCGTTCCTTAGCCGTGTGCGGTGCCCCTTCCACCATATTCCACTTCGGTCATATCGTCATAGAGCTTAGGCGAAGCCTGCGCGGAGAAGTCATATCGTCGCGGAGCTTAGGCGAAGCCCTGCGTCGGTGGAGCATCATCATCGTCCCACGCCGTCGTCTTGTGGAACTCATCCCGACACTTTGCTGGATCGGAGTCCGGGATCGTCATCGAGCTGAGCGTGTGCAGAACTCGGAGGTGCCGTGACGTTCGGTGCTTGGATCGGTCGGATCGTGAAGGCGTCGACTACATCAACAGCGTTGTTATAACGCTTCGCTTTCGGTCTCACGAGGTGCGTGGACGGACACTCTCCCCTCTCGTTGCTATGCCATCACCATGGTCTTGCGTGTTCGTAGGAATTTTTTTGAAATTACTACGTTCCCTAACAACCGGGCTGTACGTGTGTTGAACGCGGAGGTGCCGTCCGTTCGGCACTAGGATCTCCGGTGATTTGGATCACGACGAGTACGACTCCTTCAACCCCGTTCTCTTGAACGCTTCCGCTTAGCGATCTACAAGGGTATGTAGATGCACTCTCCTTCCCCTCGTTGCTAGTTTCTCCATAGGTAGATCTTGGTGACACGTAGGAAAATTTTGAATTTCTGCTACGTTCCCCAACAGTGGTATCATAGCTAGGTCTATTGCGTAGATTCTTTGCACGAGTAGAACACAAAGTAGTTGTGGGCGTTGATGTTGTTCAATATGCTTACCGTTACTAGTCCAATCTTGTTTCGACGGTATTGTGGGATGAAGCGGCCCGGACCGACCTTACGTACTCTTCGTGAGACAGTTCCACCGACCGACATGCACTTGGTGCATAAGGTGGCTAGCGGTGCCGATCTCTCCCACTTTAGTCGGAACGGATTCGATGAAAAGGGTCCTTATGAAGGGTAAATAGCAATTGACATATCACGTTGTGGTTTTATGTGGGTAAGAAACGTTCTTGCTAGAAACCCATAGCAGCCACGTAAAACATGCAAACAACAATTAGAGGACGTCTAACTTGTTTTTGCAGGGTATGCTATGTGATGTGATATGGCCAAGAAGAATGTGATGAATGATATGTGATGTATGAGATTGATCATGTTATTGTAATAGGAATCACGACTTGCATGTCGATGAGTATGACAACCGGCAGGAGCCATAGGAGTTGTCTTTATTTATTGTATGACATGCGTGTCATTGAACAACGCCATGTAATTACTTTACTTTGTTGCTAACCGGTAACCATAGTAGTAGAAGTAATAAGTTGGCGAGACAACTTCATGGAGACACGATGATGGAGATCATGATGATGGAGATCATGGTGTCAAGCCGGTGACGACGATGATCATGGAGCCCCGAAGATGGAGATCAAAAGGAGCAAAATGATATTGGCCATATCATGTCACTATTTGATTGCATGTGATGTTTATCATATTTATGCATCTTGTTTACTTAGAACGACGGTAGTAAATAAGATGATCCTTACAACAATTTCAAGAAGTGTTCTCCCTAACGTGCACCGTTGCTAAAGTTCGTGCTTTGAAGCACCACGTGATGATCGGGTGTGATAGATCCTTACGTTCACATACAACGGTGTAAGACAGTTTTACACATGCAAAACACTTAGGGTTAACTTGACGAGCCTAGCATGTACGCACATGGCCTCGGAACACGAGAGACCGAAAGGTCGAGCATGAGTCGTATAGTAGATACGATCAACATGAAGATGTTCACCGATGATGACTAGTCCGTCTCACGTGATGATCGGACACGGCCTAGTTGACTCGGATCATGTAATCACTTAGATGACTAGAGGATGTCTATCGAGTGGGAGTTCATAAGATGAACTTAATTATCCTGAACATAGTCAAAAGATCTTTGCAAATTATGTCGTGGCTCGCGCTTTAGTTCCACTGTTTAGATATGTTCCTAGAGAAAATATAGTTGAAAGTTGACGATGGCGATTATGCGATCGATAGAAAGCTTATGTCCTTAATGCACCGCTAAGTGTGATGAACCTCGAGCGTCGCTCGTGATGTTGTGAACATCGACATACACATTTTGATAACTACGTGATAGTTCGGTCAAGCGGTTTAGAGTTGAGGCACCAAGACGATTTGAAACGTCATGGAACATATGAGATGTTTTGAGGGCTGAAATTGGGATTTCAGGCTCGTGCTCCACGTCAAGAGGTATAAGACCTCCGGCGATTTTCTTAGCCTACAAACTAAGGGAGAAAGGCTCAATCGTTGAGCTTGTGCTCAGATTATGCGAGTGCAACAATCACTTGAATCGAGTGGGAGTTGATCTTCCGATGAGATAGTGATGTTTCTCCAAAGTCATTGCCACCAAGCTGCTAGAGCTTCGTGATGAACTATAACATATCGGGGATAGATATGATGATCCTTGAGATATTCGCGATGTTTGACACTGCGAAGTAGAAATCAAGAAGGAGCATCAATTGTTGATGGTTGGTAAAACCACTAGTTTCGAAAAGGGCAAGGGCAAGAAGGGATACTTCATGAAACGGCAAATCAGCTGCTGCTCTAGTGAAGAAACCCAAGATTGAACCCAAACCCGAGACTAAGTGCTTCTGTAATAAGGGGAACAACCACTGGAGCAGAATTACCCTAGATACTTGGTAGATGAGAAGGCTGGCAAGGTCGATAGAAGTATATTGGATATACATTATGTTAATGTGTACTTTACTAGTACTCCCAGTAGCACCAGGGTATTAGATACCGGTTCGGTTGCTAAGTGTTAGTAACTCAAAATAAAAGCTACAGAAGAAACGGAGACTAGCTAAAGGTGAGATGACGATATGTGTTGGAAGTGTTTCCAAGCTTGATGTGATCAAGCATCGCATACTCCCTCAACCATCGAGATTGGTGTTAGACCTAAATAATTGTTATTTGGTTGAGCATAGACATGATTGGATCATGTTTGTCGCAATATGGTTATTCACTTAAGGAGAATAATGGTTACTCTGTTTATTTGAATAATACCTTCAATGGTCTTGCACCTAAAGGAATGGTTTATTGCATCTCGATCGTAGTGATACACATTTTCATGCCAAAAGATATAAGATAGTAATGATAGTACCACCTGCTTGTGGCACTGCCATTTGAGTCATATTGGTATAGAACGCATGAAGAAGCTCCATGTTGATGGATCTTTGGACTCACTCATTTTTGAAAAGTTTGAGACATGCGAACCATGTCTATTGGTGTATATGCATGAAGAAACTCCATGCAAATGGACCGTTTGGCCTCACTTGATTTTGAATCACTTGAGATATGCAAATTATACCACATGGGCAAGATGAATGAAAAGCCTCGTTTTCAGTAAGATGGAACAAGATAGCAACTTGTTGGAAGTAACACATTTTGATGTGTGCAGTCCAATGAGTCTTTGAGGCATCTGATGAATATCGTTATGTTCTTACTTCACAGATGATTCGAGTAGATGTTGAGTATATTTACTTGATGAAACACAAGTCTAAATTATTGAATGGTTCAAGTAATTTCAGAGTGAAGTTGAAGATCATCGTGACAAGAGGATAAAATGTCTATGATATGATCATAGAGATGAGTATCTGAGTTACGAGCTTTGGCACGCAATTAAGACATTGTGAAAATTGTTTCACGATAAATACCGCCTGGAACACCATAGTGTGATGGTGTGTCCGAACATCATAGTTGCACCCTATTGAATATGGTGCGTACCATGATGTCTCTTATCGAATTACCACTATCGTTCATGGGTTAGGCATTAGAGACAACCGCACTCACTTTAATAGGGCACCACATAATTCCGTTGAGACGACACCGTTTGAACTATGGTTTGGAGAAACCTAAGTTGTCGTTTCTTAAAAGTTTGGGGCTGCGATGCTTATGTGAAAAGTTTCAGGTTGATGAGCTCGAACCCAAAGCGGATAAAAATGCATCTTCATAGGACACCCAAAACAGTTGGGTACACCTCCTATCTCAGATCCGGAAGCAAAAGTAATTGCTTCTAGAAACGGGTCCTTTCTCGAGGAAAAGTTTCTCTCGAAAGAATTGAGTGGGAGGATGGTGGAGACTTAATGAGGTTATTAAACCATCACTTCAACTAGTGTGTAGCAGGGCACATGAAGTTGTTCATGTGGCACCTACACCAATTGAAGTGGAAGCTGATGATAGTGATCATGATGCTTCGGATCAAGTCACTACCGGACCTCGTGGGTGCGACAAGGACGCGTACTACTTGAGTGGTACGCAATCCTGTCTTAGAGGTCATGTTGCTAGACAACAATGAACCTCGAGCTATGGATAGCGATGGTGGGCCCGGATTCCGACGAATGGCTCGAGGCCATAACATCCGAGAGAGGATCCATGACTTTGGAAGAAATACTTGATGGTCGTAAGGACGTTGGGTAAAGATGGATTTTAAAAGGAAGACAGGCAATGATGGTAAGTATCACCATTAAGAAAGCTCGACTTGTCCTTAAAGATATTTTCCGACAAGTTCAAGGAGTTGACTACGGTGAGGCTTTCTCACTCGTAGCGATGCTAAGAGTCTGTTGGAATTGGATTAGCAGTTACTGCATTATTTATGAAATCTTGCAGATAGGATGTCAAAAAACATTGTTTCCTTGACGATTTTTTGAGGAAAGGTTGTATGTAATACAACTAGAAGGTTTTGACAAATCCTGAAAGACGCTAACAAGTATGCAAAGCTCCAGCAATCCTTCTAAGGACTGGAGTAAGCATCTCGGAGTTGGAATGTACGCTTTGATGAGATGATCAAAGATTTTGGGTTTATACAAAGTTTATGAGAAACTTGTATTTCCAAAGAAGTGAGTGGGAGCACTATAGAATTTCTGATAAGTATATGTTGTTGACATATTGTTGATCAGAAAGGATGTAGAATTTCTGGAAAGCATATAGGGTTATTTGAAAAGTGTTTTTCAATGGAAAACCTGGATTAAGCTACTTGAACGTTGAGCATCAAGATCTATAAGGATAGATCAAAAACGCTTAGTAAGTACTTTCAAATGAGCACATACCTTGACATGATCTTGAAGGTGTTCAAGATGGATCAGTCAAAGAAGGAGGTCTTGCCTGAGTTGTAAGGTATGAAGTTAAGAGTTAAAGCTCGACCACGGCAGAAGAGAGAGTAAAGACGAAGGTCGTCCCCTATGTTTCAGACACAGGCTCTATAGTATGCTATGTTGTGTACCACACCGGAAGTGTGCCTTGCCATGAGTCAGTCAAGGGGTACAAGAATGATCCAGGAACGGATCATTGGACAGCGGTCAAAATTATCCTTAGAGGAATAAGGAAATGTTTCTCGATTATGGAGGTGATAAAGAGTTCGGCGTAAAGAGTTATGTCGGTGCAAGCTTTAACACCTATCCGAGTGACTCTGAGTAGCAAGCCGGATACGTATAGTGGAACAACCATTTGGAATAGCTCCAAGTGGAGCGTGGAAGCAGTATTTACAATATGACCTAGAGATTTATGAAATACATACGGATCTGAATGTTGCGAGACCGTTGACTAAAACCTCTCTCACAAGCAAAACATGATCAAACCCCAGAACTCATTGAGTCTTAATCACATGATGATGTGAACTAGTTTAGCGACACTAGTAAACTCTTGGGATGTTAGTCACATGACGATGTGACCTGTGAGTGTTAATCACATGGCGATGTGAACTAGATTATTGACTCTAGTGCAAGTGGGAGACTGTTGGAAATATGCCCTAGAGGCAATAATAAATTAGTTATTATTATATTTCCTTGTTCATGATAATCGTTTATTATCCATGCTATAATTGTATTGATAGGAAACTCAAATACATGTGTGGGTACATAGACAACACCATGTCCCTAGTAAGCCTCTAGTTGACTAGCTCGTTGATCAACAGATGGTTACAGTTTCCGACCATGGACATTGGATGTCGTTTATAACGGGATCACATCATTAGGAGAATGATGTGATGGACAAGACAATCCTAAGCCTAGCACAAAGATCGTAGTTCATATGCTAAAGCTTTTCTAATGTCAAGTATCATTTCCTTAGACCATGAGATTGTGCAACTCCGGATACCGTAGGAATGCTTTGGGTGTACCAAGCGTCACAACGTGAATCGGGTGACTATAAAGGTGCACTACGGTATCTCCGAAAGTGTGCATTGGGTTGGCAAGAATCGAGACTGGATTTGTCACTCCGTGTAAGCGGAGAGGTATCTCTGGGCCCACTCGGTAGGACATCATCATAATGTGCACAATGTGACCAAGGGGTTGATCACGGGATGATGTGTTACGGAACAAGTAAAGAGACTTGCCGGAAACGAGATTGAACAAGGTATCGGGATACCGACGATCGAATCTCGGGAGAGTACAATACCGCTAGACAAAGGGAATTGTATACGGGATCGATTGAGTCCTTGACATCGTGGTTCATCCGATGAGATCATCGTGGAATATATGGGAGCCAACATGGGTATCCAGATCCCGCTGTTGGTTATTGACCGGAGAACATCTCGGTCATGTCTGCATGGTTCCCGAACCCGTAGGGTCTACACACTAAGGTTCAATGGCGCTAGGGTTATAAAGGACGTTTGTATGTGGTTACGAATGTTGTTGAGTCCCGATGAGATCCCGGACGTCACGAGGAGTTCGGAATGGTCCGGAGGTAAAGATTTATATATGGGAAGTCCTGTTTTGGTCACCGGAAAAGTTTGGGTTTTATCGGTAGCGTCTGGGACCACCGGAGGGTCCCGGGTCCACCAAGTGGGGCCACCATCCCGGAGGGCAGCATGGGGCAAGTGTGGGAGGGACCAGCCCAGGTGGGCTGGTGCGCCCCACAAGGGCCCAAGGCGCCTAGGGTTTGGGGAGGCGCCCACCTGGCTTGGGGGCAAGTTTCCCTCTCCCCCTTGGCCGCCCCACCAGATGGGATCAGGCTGGCCGCCGCCCGTGGGAGGGAACCCTAGAGGCGCAGCCTCCCCCCTCCCCTATATATACTTGAGGTCTAGGGGCTGCCCAACACATGAGTTTCACCTCTCCATGGCGCAGCCCTACCTCTCCTCCTCCTCCTCTCCAGCGGTGCTTGGCGAAGCCTGCAGGATTGCCACGCTCCTCCACCACCACCACGCCGTTGTGCTGCTGCTGGACGGAGTCTTCCTCAACCTCTCCCTCTCTCCTTGCTGGATCAAGGCGTGGGAGGCCACCGGGCTGTACGTGTGTTGAGCGCGGAGGTGCCGTCCGTTCGGCACTAGGATCTCCGTGATTTGGATCACGACAAGTCGACTCCTTCAACCCCGTTCTCTTGAGCGCTTCCGCTTAGCGATCTACAAGGGTATGTAGATGCACTCTCCTTCCCCTCGTTGCTAGTTTCTCCATAGATAGATCTTGGTGACACGTAGGAAAATTTTGAATTTCTGCTACGTTCCCCAACAAAATATGTGGGAGCCAATATGAGCATCCAGGTTCCGCTATTGTTTATTGACCGGAGACGTGTCTCGGTCATGTCTACATAGTTCTCGAACCCGTAGGGTCCGCACGCTTAACGTTACGATGATAGTTATATTATGAGTTTATATGTTTTGATGTACCGAAGGTTGTTCGGAGTCCCGGATGTGATCACGGACATGACGAGGAGTCTCGAAATGGCCGAGACATGAAGATTGATATATTGGAAGCCTATGTTTGGATATCGGAAGTGTTCTGGGTGAAATCGGGATTTTACCGGAGTACCGGGAGGTTACCGGAACCCCCCGGGAGGTAAATGGGCCTTAGTGGGCCTTTACGGAGAATAGGAGCGGCGGCCAGGGCTGGGCCACGCGCCCCTTCCCCCTAGTCCGAATAGGACAAGGAGAGGGGGGCGGCGCCCCCCCTTCCTTCTCTCCCTCCTCTTTCCCCCTCCCGAATCCTATTCCAACTAGGAAGGGGGTCCTCTCCTGGGAGTAGGACTCCTCTGTGCCTCCTCCTTGGCCGGCCGCATCCCCCCTTGCTCCTATATATACGGGGGCAGGGGGCACCTCTAGATACACAAGTTGATTAGTTGATCTCTCCCAACCATGTGCGGTGCCCCCCTCCACCATAGTCCACCTCGATAATACTGTTGTGACGCCCGAATAATTAAGCTACAGTGAACCTCTGTTAATGATGCCACGTCACCTCGCTTACTGTTGTTAACCTCACGTTACTTCAAAACCGGTTCGGAATTAAACTTCAAAATAAAGTCGATCGGTGAAAGTTTTGAAACATTAAAACAAAAATGTTCGGTTTGTGTCAATTAATCCATTCTAAATTTATAAAATTCTGAAATACTCTAAAATGATTAAAACAATAGCAACAACAATTATTTAAATACCTTTTATAATTAATAAAATGTCAAACTAAGTTATTTGGGGCCTAGACTTTTAGTGACTGTGGACTAGGTTGAAATACTAATTTAGATGCTAAGTTTATATTTTACTAGGACTAAGATAAATGGCAACTAAAAAGAAAAACAAGAACAAAAGTAAAAAAACAGAAAAACAAAAAGACCTTCCCCTCCCCTCGGCCTTGGCCCACTAGGCCACCAGGCCAGCCCACCTTGCCCCTGCTTCCCCGCTCCTCTGTTCACGGGAGGGCGTGGCCGCGCCGATGCCTGCCACGGCACCGGCCATCGCCGTGTCGGCCATCCGGCGGCCCTCCTCGGCGACCACCTCGCCTATAAGACCGGCGCCCTCTTCCCGCGGCGCCTGGAACCCTAATCCCCATTCGCCCTCCCTCTCGCACGAGTCGTCGCCCGTGCGTTGCCATCATCGCGTCTTCGTCGTCACCGCGCACCGGGGCCTCCCCGAGCTTCACGGCGGTGTCCAAGAGCACCGCCTCCCTCCTCTACTTTGACTACATCTAAGGGCTCGAGCTGGGCGCCTCTTCTTCTCCAGGGTCGAACGCCTCTTCCTATTCGGCCACCGACGCCTCTCCGTCGAATACACTACGGCTGCTGCTCCTAAACTTCCAACGGGCCCTCGTGCGCCTACTAGGTGAGCCTCGCCGTGGTTTCCCCTTTGTCTGATGCTCAATCCGCTGCTATTGCTCGCTGTTGCCGGTGGTGTTACTCCGGCCGCCGCGTTTACCTCGTCTCATCGCGCCCCGCCTTGTTCCTGGCCGGAACCGCCGTCGCGCGCCTGCTCACCAAGATCCCTCTTCGGCTGCGCCATGAGCCCCTGCTCGCGCCCACGCGCCCCAGGCCGTGCCCGGCGCCCCCATGTCCGGGCCCTCTTACGCCCGCGTCCGCACGAGGCCTTGCTACCGCCTGCAACCTGCATCCCGCTGTCCGCCTCTGTCTGAACCCCCGCGCATGCGCGTACGCCCAGGGCCGCGACCTGCAAACTGCTGCTGCTACTGCCGCGCTCCTCCCCTCCTACCGCTGCAATTCGCTTCTCTGTTGCCGCTGCTACAGTAACTGAATGTTACTGTAGCGCTGGCTAGCTTTTGCTATTTCTACCTTCTTAGCTCTCTGGATGGCAACAAAACTATGGTCAAACAAAGTCTAACTTCGTTGAAATTAATTTGTGTTTGTAGTACACATGACAACCTCCAAATTATTCCATTGGACCAAATTCAAATACGGCATGGATTAATTCCTATAAAAATGACAAAAGTCTATGTTCTGTTAAGAGAGAAAACTGAAAAACAGATTTACGGTCTTAACTACTTCGGAGCTGTAAATGGACCTGTTACAAGAGCTGTTCAGGCTATCTAATGGCATGGCCTTGTAGTGCTGTTGATGTAGAGTAAAACACTTATATGTAGTGTCTTCATTAGAACTACATAACATTAGTTATAGCCTTCGGAAAACAGCCAAGTGAAGTTTAAAAAGACGAACAATTCTCAGACTTAGCCAATTTTCAGGAATTCCATAATATTGTTTAAACTTCGAAAAATCATAGAAAATAAACCGTAGGTCGGATGAAAAAACTTTGTACATGAAAGTTGCTCAGAACGACGAGACGAATCCGAATATGCTGCCTGTTCGTCCGCCACACATCCCTAGCATAGCAAACTCGCAACTTTCCCCCTCCGGTTCATTTCTCCGAAAATGCCAAACACCGGGGATATTTTCCCGGATGTTTTCCCCCTTCGCCAGTAGCACCTCATACCGCGCTAGAACACGTCTAGCTCTGCTTGTTGTCCTGTTATGCACTTGCTTGCTATGTATTTACTGTTTCTTCCCCCTCTTCCCTCCGGTAGACCCCGTGACGATGCTGATGCCCCCGTGGTGACTCGTCACCAATGACCCTCCTTCTTGTCGAGCAACCAGGCAAGCCCCCCCCTTGATCACGGATATCGCCTATTCTTCTCTATAGTGCTTGCATTAGAGTAGTGTAGCATATTCTTGCTTTCCGTTATTCCTATCCCGATGCATCGCTTTGTCCTTGCTACTCTTGTTGATACCTTTACCGCAATCCTACATGCTTAGTATAGGATGCTAGTACTTCATCGATGGCCCTACACTCTTGTCCGTTTGCCATGCTATACTACTGGGCCGTGATCACTTCGGGAGGTGATCTCGGGCATATACTATATACTTTATAATGTTACATTACTTGTGATATTGTTCGAGATGGGGTTTGAAGGGCAGGTGGCTCCATCCCGGTAGAGGTGGGCTGGGTTCCCGCGGCCCCGATCGTTACTTGTGGCGGAGCGGCAGGGCAGGTTGAGACCGCCTAGGAGAGAGGTGGGCTGGCCTGTTCGGCGTTCGTGGATACTTAACACGCTTAACGAGATCTTGGTATTTGATCTGAGTCGCTCTTGGCCTATCGCACTAACCAACTCTGCGAGGAGCGATTATGGGCACTCGGCGTCGTGGTATCGGCCAAGCATTTCGTGACGTCGGCGGCGGCGGCGCGCCATTGATTGAGCGCTGCTAGGCTAGGTGCGCTTCGGCGCGTTACATAGCGTGCGGTGTGCTAAGGCGATGGGCCCAGACCCTGGCGCTTAGGTTTAGACCGGCGTCTGACCTCTCTGTTATGCCTAGGTGGGGCTGCGGCGTGTTGATCTTCAGCGGTTGGGCATGACCCGAAAAAGTGTGTCCGGCCAAATGGGATCAAGCGTGTTGGGTTATGTGGTGCACCCTGCAGGAAGTTAATCTATTGAATAGCCGTGATCTTCGGTAACAGGACGACTTGGAGTTGTACCTTGACCTTATGACAACTAGAACCGGATACTTAATAAAACACACCCTTCCAAGTGACAGGATTAGTTATCCCCCTCTTATTCTCGCATTCTGCAGTTCAGTCCACTGATATGGCCCTTTACACATATACCCATGCATATGTAGTGTAGCTCCTTGCTTGCAAGTACTTTGGATGAGTACTCACGGTTGCTTTCCTCCCTCTTTTCCCCCTTTCCATTCTACCTGGTTGTCGCAACCAGGTGCCGGAGCCCAGGAGCCAGACGCCACCGTCGACGACGACTCCTACTACACCGGAGGTGCCTACTACTACGTGCTGCCCGCTGTCGACGACCAGGAGTAGTTTAGGAGGATCCCAGGCAGGAGGCCTGCGCCTCTTTCGATCTGTATCCCAATTTGTGCTAGCCTTCTTAAGGCAGACTTGTTTAACTTATGTCTGTACTCGGATATTGTTGCTTCCGCTGACTCGTCTATGATCCAGCACTTGTATTCGAGCCCACGGGGCCCCTGGCTTGTATTATGATGCTTGTATGACTTATTTATGTTTTAGAGTTGTGTTGTGATATCTTCCTGTGAGTCCCTGATCTTGATCGTACACATTTGCGTGCATGATTAGTGTACGGTTGAATCGGGGGGCGTCACAACTGTAGCGGTGCTTAGGCGAAGCCCTGCGTCGATAGAACATCAACATCGTCACCACGCCGTCGTGCTGACGAAACTCTCCCTCAACACTCGGCTAGATCAGAGTTCAAGGGACGTCATCGGGCTGAACGTGTGCTGAACTCGGAGGTGCCGTACGTTCGGTACTTGATCGGTCGGATCATGAAGACGTACGACTACATCAACCGTGTTGTGCTAACGCTTCCGCTTTCAGTCTACGAGGGTACGTAGACAACACTCTCCCCTCTCGTTGCTATGCATCACCATGATCTTGCATGTGCGTAAGAATTTTTTTTGAAATTACTACGTTCCCCAACACCATGGGTGTTAGAATCATTACTGTGTAATCTAGATTATTGAATCTAGTGCAAGTGGTAGACTGAAGGAAATATGCCCTAGAGGCAATAATAAAGTTATTATTTATTTCCTTATATCATTATAAATGTTTATTATTCATGCTAGAATTGTATTAATCGGAAACATGATACATGTGTGAATACATAGACAAACAGAGTGTCACTAGTATGCCTCTACTTGACTAGCTCGTTGATCAAAGATGGTTATGTTTTCTAGCCATAGACAAAGAGTTGTCATTTGATTAACGGGATCACATCATTAGGAGAATGATGTGATTGACTTGACCCATTCCATTAGCTTAGCACTTAATCGTTTAGTATGTTGCTATTGCTTTCTTCATGACTTATACATGTTCCTATGACTATGAGATCATGCAACTCCGTTTACGGAGGAACACTTTGTGTGCTACCAAAGCGTCTAGCGTAATTGGGTGATTATAAAGGTGCTCTCAGGTGTCTCCGAAGGTACTTGTTGGGTTGGCGTATTTGAGATTAGGATTTGTCACTCCGATTGTCGAGAGGTATCTCGGGCCCACTCGGTAATGCACATCACTTAAGCCTTGCAAGCATTGCAACTATTGAGTTAGTTGCGGGATGATGTATTACGGAACGAGTAAAGAGACTTGCCGGTAACGAGATTGAACTAGGTATTGAGATACCGACGATCGAATCTCGGGCAAGTAGTAACATACCGATGACAAAGGGAACAACGTATGTTGTTATGCGGTTTGACCGATAAAGATCTTCGTAGAATATGTGGGAGCTAATATGAGCATCCAGGTTCCGCTATTGGTTATTGACCGGAGACGTGTCTCGTTCATGTCTACATAGTTCTCGAACCCGTAGGGTCCGCACGCTTAAAGTTCGATGACGGTTATATTATGAGTTTATGTGTTTTGATGTACCAAAGGTAGTTCGGAGTCCCGGATGTGATCACGGACATGACGAGGAGTCTCTAAATGGTCGAGACGTAAAGATCGATATATTGGACGACTATGTTTGGACACTGGAATGGTTCCGGGAGGTTTCGGACATTTATCGAATCTGGGGTTACGGACCCCCGGGAAGCTATTAGGCCTTATGGGCCTTAGTGGAAAGGAGAGAGGGAGGCCAGGAGGTGGCGCGCGGCCCCCCTTGCCCCAATTCGAATTGGGAAAGGGAAGGGGGCGGCGGCCCCCCTTCTCCTTCCTTCTCTCCACCTCCTCCTTCCCCCTTCTCCTACTTGGAATAGGAAGGGGGGGGGGGCAAACTTACTTGGAGTAGGAATGCCCCCCCCTGGGCATGCCTCTCCCCTAGGCCGGCCCTCTCCTCCTCCCCCCCTTTATAAACGGAGGAGGGGGGCACCCCATAGACACATGTAGCGACCCGACCTCAGACGGTCAAGCCTCATGTTCTTGTGCCATCCACGGATCAAGATCTTTGGCACACAGTACATCAATGTATATATCAAAGTGCAATCACATGTATAATTAACGTAAAACTGATATATACCTCATAAGTCACAGCTGAAACAAATAGTGGGTGTGGAGTCCCATCAACGCCATCGGCAGGTTGAGTGTAGACCGTAACCTGTGCCGTACTCTTACTCGTCGGAGTAAAATATCTGCAACATGATAAGTTGCAGCCGTGTAGGTCGATTACATTGAATGTACCGGCAAGATCACAATAAGAGAAAACAGATGATAAACTATACTATATGCGGTATGGCTTTGTGGCTCAGTATCGAGTTTTGTTTGCGTAAAAGCTGGTTTTATTTTCCCTACATCAAAGGAATAAATGAAGTCTGTACTATAGAGTTTTCTATCATGACATGGTTCCGTAACCGATGTCTCATAGCCCAAATTCATCATAAGTTGCCCACAATTAAGTTATCATCCGGTGTTGAGAGTTCCGAGATAGATCCAAGTCCGGATGCTCAAATTGTCCGTAACAGGGGACACGGCTAATCGATTAGGTTTTAACCCTCTGCAGAGGTTTGTACACTTTACCATAAGAGATCCCTCTTTTACGTTCTCGCACTTCAGGTGTTTGAGAACAAGGCGACCAAACATGGTATTCGAAGAGTGCCTCGACCACCGTCCGGTGCTCATCCAATCCTACCGTAGTTCTACATCTGCTAGCACCGTCCCAGCCAGAGTCACAACTAAGGTCAACCAAGCGAGCCCATAGTGACTTGCGGTTGCACAGTAAGCTTCGGGCATGAAGTATTCTTCCGTCTCTTTGAGTGCAGGTGAAGCTTTCCGCAAGATGTCATGGCGCTTCTCCATGCATCCCGCCAACCACTGGATTCTCCAGGTGCCCGTCAACCATCCTTCACCCGATGTGTGTATTGAATTCTTGTCTTGAGTCTTGAAGTCTTGAGGCCTTGAAAATGCAGTCCTTGCAGATGCCATCATGGAGTTGTCGTCATTGGCGTAGAGTCCTCCTTCTTCACACCACTCTCGAGCACTCATACCAACCCGTCTACTATAGCGTAGCATTAAAATAAATGACGTCCGGGCTTGGTAACAGGGTGATGGGTTCCTTACCTCATGCAAACTACTCAACTCCAAGAATTCAGTATCACTATTGGAGGGATTGTTGCGAAGATGACACTAGATGCAATAAAACACATAGGTATGAAAAACATGGTCAAAGTGAACTTGCCTGGTATTACTTGATGAAGATAATAACGCTCTCAGAATAAAGACTTGGTAGAACTATTCGTCACTCCGTTGAAAATCTATATTAAACAGACAATCATATAAGCAATCATCCTAGCAATCAATTCTATCAATCATAACAATACTCAATCAAAATAAAAGCAACGAAGAAAACCAAGTCGAAAACCAAAGGAAAAACTTTGAAAGAAAAATTCAAGGAAAAACTAGTGGTGACCAACTCACATAAATCTTAACATAACGTTACTAAATTATTCTAATATATTTTTATACAGCGAAGAAAATATAAATCTAATAAAATAACAGAAAATAAATTACTAATTTAATAACTAACAAAAAGAACTAATATAAAACTACTATAACCATCTAGTTAATCTTTGGAACAAATATAGCAACTAGCAAAACACTAAGACAACTATAACAACAAATCATTTATTAAAACATTAATAAACTATACTAAATAAATATAACAACTAATGTGTTCACAAATAACAGAAACAAAAACAATATAACTTGAAGTGGAAAAAGAATTACTTTTAAAACTAATAAAACTATTTTATCCACTATCACTATGAACTAAACAAGCAATTACAAAAACAGTAGCTAAACACTAATAAATAACTACAAAAATTTATCTACTGTAGCTAAACATAAACATATAACAACAAGTGAAAATCTACAAAAGGAATGAACTAAAATAATTAAAAACAATAATTACATAACTAAAACAACTATATAAGCAAAACAGTACTGTTTTTACTAAAAATCTAACTTAAAATACTCCAAAATTACCAAACTAAATCCTACAGCTAAACAATATCACAAGTGACCAGGAGCAAAAAGAATTAATTAAAAACCTATTTTTAAACTCAAGTTATGGCCAAAATACTAATCTGAACAAAATTTATCAAATCAAATTTAAACTAATTAAATTTTAAATTCCAAAACACTTGCTGCTGCGGAGAGGAGAGGAGAGGAGAGGAGAGGAGAGGTGTTGGTTTGATGTGTTGGAGGGGGGGGGGGTGCTTGGGTATTTATAGTGGGGAGGGGAGGGCTTTGCTTGGGTAGGGGACAAGGAATAGACTGGGATTAGGAAACAAATAGGGGAAAGATCTAGAAACAAATCAGAATAAACGGAATAACGAAACGGGATCAAATCCTACTAGGATTTGTAAAAGAATAAAACCTTGGCTCCTGGCTCCCTAGGTGCGTGCGGTGGATGGCCTTGGCGGCGGGCCACTGGCAACCTTGGGCCTTGGCCCTTGGCCGGCGAAGCATAGCGATTTTTTCTTTTTGACAGAGACAACAAAACAGAAATAAATAAAAATTTTATATAGGCATATAATATATCAAAATTTTCAGAAAAAGATTTTCTACAACATGAACACTATTTTAGCTTCAAATAAAATACACACAAATTTTAATAATTCACACAGCGCTACGGTCCAATAAAATCCAATAAAATCATTTTAAAATACCAAAATGACTTCAAATTAATTTCTCTCAATTTTCTGATGTAGGGAATCATGTTACCCTATTTTCTATATATTTTGTTTTTGGAGAAAATAATTTGAATAAAACTCAAATAACTCCAAATTGGAAATAAATTCAAAAGAACTTTGAATTTAATTCTTTTAAAACTCCCAACTCATATTTCATTTAATTTGAAGAAGTCATTTTATCTTCTCTCGTGAAAATCATTGAGTTGCATAAAGTTTCAGAATTGGAAATATTTTCCAAATGAAATTCAAATATTTTCAACACCCCTTGTCATTTAAATAAATGGAAGAAGTCATGTCATCTTCTCTCCAGGGTTTTGTGATGAAAAGAATTTGAATTAATGGAGATCATAAATGCAAGGTGGAAGTTTGGGAAAGTCATTTCATTCCCTCTCATTCAACTTTCAGAAAGTTTCAAATTTCACTCAATTTCACACAATAAATCACACAACAAACAATCAATCAATCAAAACTATTTATTTATTATAACATTCCAAAATTTAGAATTTTGGGATGTTACAACACAACAATTGATCCCTTGGATCTCTTAGCCGTGTGCGGTGCCCCCCTCCACCATAATCCACCTCGATAATATCGTAGTGGTGCTTAGGCGAAGCCCTGCGTCGGTAGAACACCATCATCATCACCATGCCGTCGTGCTGACGGAACTCTCCATCAAAGCTCGGCTGGATCGGAGTTCGAGGGACGTCATCGAGTTGAACGTGTGCTGAACTCAGAGGTGCCGTGCGTTCGGTACTTGATCGGTCGAATCGTGAAGACGTACGACTACATCAACCGCGTTGTGTTAACGCTTCCGCTTTCGGTCTACGAGGGTACGTGGACACACTCTCCCCTCTCGTTGCTATGCATCACCATGATCTTGCGTGTGCGTAGGATTTTTTTTGAAATTACTACGTTCCCCAACAATAAATATACCGAATTGATTGTATCCCTCCCTCTAGATTTTGTTATGTTAAAATGAATTAAGGGAAACACTTATAATCACCTGACGGATTACTCATGCCTTGTCAACCGCCTTGATCGGATGACACGTGTCTCAAAGGTCCTCATCCACCGCATCCCTTCTTCCTCAACCTTGTCCTCTTGCTAGTACCATGGATGATATTAGGCGGGAGAGCTCGAGTGGAGACCCATAGCGCCCCATCCCTTGACGCATCCTCTTCCCCAGCGCCCCTCCTCCCTTGCCCACATAGATCTCATCCCATGGGCCAACTCGGAGATGGAGTTTCATTTGGAGACCCTCGGCTCCATGGATGGATGTTACGTGCATAAGCACGAATCCATGCCAGACAAGAGCTTTGTTGCAGAGACAAGCGGCCCTGCAATAAGCCCGATGTCGCGAGGCCATGTCCATATGTTATCGCAACATGGTTCATATTAAGCGCATAACATACCTTGTTGCAAAGGCTACACGATGGGAGATGGTTGTCTCGCGCACCATCCAACGATTGGCAATGACACCAATCCAATTGATTCATCACCGCCAACTCCCCATAAATTAATGTGCCATTAAAAAGAAGACACATGACAGACATGGAGTTTTTGTCCAGACCTCCACGAATGTCATTTCATCACACAAATATGCAGGCAGCTATAACATTCATCAATGTTTACAAAAAAAATTAATTTTTTAAAATTATTTTACCTTTTTTTTGGATTTTACTATTGGACTGTGCTAACCACCAGTCGACTGGTGGTTAGCAACAGATCCGCACGAGTCCGATCCACTTCTCCCGATAGTTAGCGATCGATGCGCTATCTTCTCACGCTCACTTTTCACTGATTTTTTTCCTTCTCTAAAAAACCGTAGTAAATCGCTTGTGGTTTTTTCTGGTTTTTCGCTGCATAATATGAAAAGAAAATAAAGGTGCTTGAAAGAGGATTTGAACCCAGGTCTATACAATAGCTGTTGAGCCTAATAACCAACTAAGCCACTTGTTGTTATTGTCTATTGTAGATAAACAATGTTATTTAAACCTTTCTTATTTCTGTCATATCAGAAGAAAAAAAAAGTTTGACTTGGTAACTTTGGCATGACCAGCGTGATAACTATGGTATGAGCAATGATAACTATACCATGATAAGGCTGGTAACTACTGATGCGAGAAGGTTAAGGCATGGGGAAGTATGGTAATTTAACACAGAAATTACTGGTGAAAATGTTTGAAAAACTTCCCCTTGGATGAAAGATCTGTGGTGTTTAAAGCGTAAGATATTAGTTATCATGTGTGCGATGTATACATTATCATGTTTTTACACAGAAATTACGGGTGTATGTTTTCAACAAAAAAATCTGGTCAAAAATTACAGTTGGCGTTTCTATGGGAGTTATGAACTTTGTATGTCTCTATTACCATGCTATTTACATAGAAATCACCGGGTCCCCCCCCTCACCACAGTCGCCACATTTATTAGGATCGGGTACATAAGTTATCAGGTGAACCATGTATGAGTTATCATGTTATTTGCACATAAGTTACCGTGGCATGTTTCAATGACTTGCCCCACCCCACCCTCGCCGACCAAGTCATCGGGACCGGGGTACATAAGTTATCGGGTCCATAATATTTGAGTTATCATGTTATTTGCACGAAGTGGTATGTTTCAACAACTCCCCACCCCACCCTCGCCGAAGTTATCGACAACGTTTCTAGGACCGGGGCACACAAGTTATCAGGTCTATGAAATGTGAGTTACCATGTTGTTCACACGAAAGTTACCGAGGGGATGTTTCATCAACTCCCCCCACCCCGTACCAAAGTTATCGGACTGGGGTCCATAAGTTATCGGTATACAATGTGTGACTTATCATACTATTCATACAAAAAAGTTATCGAGTGTATGTTTATATTAGTTTTTTTTTCAAAAAAAAGCTGCGACGATATTTGTACATAAGCTATTAGGTTTGTGGTACATATATTATCAATCTCATTACAAAAAGAATTTCCCGAGATATGACAAATATGAAAAAGACCGTTGTTTGAATTCTATAGAAGTGAAACATTTATTTCTCTAGAAAACATTCATCACTACAAAAAAGAGAAAGTGGAGTACAAAACACGTTGCATCGGCCCTTTAAAAAACTTGCAGCAAATGGTTTTGTCTCCTTATCAAAGACGTTGTGCTCTTTCTTTTTCGCTCTCATTTACTAAGGTAGAAATACAAATTAACCCACAAATAAAACAGAACAGGTAGTCAGCTCAGCTGGTAATGCGTTGTGGCCACAACCAATAGATTGTGTGTTCGAATCCTAGTGGTGGCACTATTTTTCTGAAGCTCTTTATCCTAGTGAGGCTCTGATACCAACTTGTAACGCCCTCAATGCGGCTATATCTCCCACGTGTCGAAGCACGACTTAGAGGCATAACTGCATTGAAAGCAATGTCGCAAGTGAGGTAATCTTCACACAACCCATGTAATACATAAGGGAAATAGATACATAGTTGGCTTACAGTCGCCACTTCACACAATACATAAATAAACATCCATCATTCAGATTACACTCAAGGTCCGACTACGGAACCAAAATAAAAGAAGATACCCCAAATGCTACACGGATCCCCGATCGTCCCAACTGAGCACCACTACTGATCATCGGAAAAGACACATAGTAACGACCACGTTCCTCGTCGAACTCCCACTTGAGCTCGGTTGCGTCACCTGCCTTGGCATCGTCGGCACTGCAACTGTTTTGGTAGAATCTGTGAGTCACGGGGACTCAGCAATCTCACACCATGAGATCAAGACTATTTAAGCTTATAGGAAGGACAGAGTTTTGAGGTGGAGCTGCAGCAGCGACTAGCATATATGGTGGCTACACTGCAAAAGAGAGCGAGAAGAGGAGCAAAGCACGGTCGTGAAGCTAGTAGCGATCAAGAAGTGATCTGAACTACTTACGTCAAGCATAACTCCAACACCGTGTTCACTTCCCGACTCCGCCGAGAAGAGACCATCACGGTTACACACGCGATTGATGTGTATTTTAATTAAGGTCAACTTCGGGTTTTCTACAACCGGACATTAACAAATTCCCATCTGCCTCATAACGCGGGCACGGCTTTGAAAGATGATACCTGCGGGGTGTCCCAACAAGCCCATTATAAGCTCTCACGGTCAACGAAGGATATTCCTTCTACTGGAAGACCCGATCGATCTCGAATCCCGGACTACAAGACATTTCGACAGTAATAAAACAAGACCAGCAAAAGCCGCCCGATTGTGCCGACAAATCCCGATAGGAGCTGCACATATCTCGTTCTCGTGGCACATCCGAATGAACACTACGTCACGGCAACCGAAGATGCCCCAAGTTGCCTCGGTGGCACCGCAAGTGGCTCTAGTTTGGACCAACACTCGAGGAGCATTGGCCGGGGGTTAAATAAAGATGACCCTCGGGCTCGCGAAAACCCGGGGGAAAAGGCTTAGGTGGCAAATGATAAAACCAAAGTTGGGCCTTGCTGGAGGAGTCTTATTCAAAGCGAACTATCAAGGGGGTCCCATAAATCACCCAACCGTGTAAGGAACGCGAAATCAAGGAACATAACACCGGTATGACGGAAACTAGGGTGGCAAGAGTGGAACAAAACACCAGGCATAAGGCCGAGCCTTCCACCCTTTTCCAAGTATATAGATGCATTAATTATAGCAGATATATTGTGATATCCCCCAACAAGTAAATATGTTCCAACAAGGAACAACATCTCCATGTTCCAACAAGGAACAAACTTCATCTTCACCTGCAACTAGCAACGCTATAAGAGGGGCTGAGCAAAGCGGTAACATAGCCAATCAACGGTTTGCTAGGAAAGGATGGTTAGCGGCTGACATGGCAATATGGGTGGCATGATATAGCAAGTGATAGGCATCGTAGCATAGGCATAGCAAAAGAGCGAGCATCTAGCATAGCAAAGATAGAAGTGATTTCGAGGGTATGGTCATCTTGCCTGCAATGTTCTCAGAGTTGTCGAAAGCTTGATCCTCGTAATCGTTCTCAACAGGTTCCTCGTTCACGTACTCGTCTCCCGGCTCTACCCAAAGCAAGAACACAAACAAATGAACCACAATAAATCACGGTGCAATGCACAAACAACATGATGCAAAACATGACATGATATGCGAGATGTGATATGCAATGCGTATGCGCGCTCCGGAAGGAAAATGATGAACCATGCATCAACTTGGCGAACCAAGTATGCCGCTGGAAAGATGAGGTGATTTCGGTTGAAATCGATATAAAGATCACTGGAATCGGATGCACGGTTTGCAAATGACAAGCAAAACAAGAATGGCACAAATCTGCCATTAACAGCATGATACCACTTAGCAAGCAACAAGAAATTAAGCTACTGCACCCAAACGTACCAGAAAAGCATATGGCAGTAATCTACTCAAGATGCTTGACAAAAGATGAACACTGAGCTACGGCTAAATCACATCATAACAGGTCCAAACAAGCATGACAAAAGTGCAAAACATATCAGCTTCACAGACTTAGTGAAATTACTGAACATGACAAAATCAGCATCAGGTAGCAATGTTCAGAGCAAGCAAACAGCATGCTACAGGAACTTATAATAGCAAGACAAGGCATGGCATGAATCTACTCAAAGCATAGAACAAAAATCCCTTACTGACCATAAGCCAAAAAGGATCAGAAAATATAGTATCACCCATGTCAATATAGCAAGTTTCGTTAACAGATTCAGCAACAGGGCATGGCAAAAACAGATAACAAGTAGGCATGTTTAAGAGCTCAAAGCACTCACTACAGAGCCTTTCAAGATAAACTAAGCATACATAAATCAAGAAGACATGGCATATAAGATATACATGGCAAGAACAACATCATAGCATACACGGATCAACCACAACAAACCTTGGCAAATTTGAATAAAATGTAAACAATCTGCCAGGAAACATTTTATAGCAAAAGTAGAGCTCGATTGACTCAAGCTATGGCTCTCCATAATTGCAAACAAAGGCATGGATGGATAGAGAATAACCATATGTTCAAAACATCCTTACTGAAGTATCTCAAAATATGCATGGATCTCTCGGTAGTATCAAGTTAACATGGCATAAAAATATAAGCAAAACAGGGGCTGAAAACAGCAACATCATGACACCTAGTTTGCATGCTTGTGCTAGTCACTACATAGATCATAAAAATACATGGCATACACCCCTGGAAAGATGGCATGGCATATTACAAAACACATGTAGGACTCAAATTCATAGGGTGCACACATCAATCATGACAAAAATAACAAAAGTGCATGTTCTGTTAAGAAACAGAAACTAACATCACATAGCCCTCTTCCAACAGCATTTCGGGCATCAAGATGAGCTCAAATGAAAATGATCTAATGAGATGAAATGATCTACGCCCTGTCCCAGCGCTGCTCACTCCGGCCTCCACCAGATCAACGCGCCGCCACTCCGGCCGCCTGCCATAGCGCGTCTTTGACTCGCCGCTCAAGCGCTGCTTGCGGGTGCGGGATGCAAGCCCCCGGCGGGGACGGGGACGGGGATGTACACGGGGGAGGTGTCACGGGCAGGCACTACCCGGCTGGGTCTTCCTCATTACCATCGTTAGGTGCTCCTCTGGAGAAGAAGCCTCCTGAGTTTGAGGCAAGCCACGGCACTGATGAACAGAATCAGAAGAAACTTGAGGCAAATCACATCGGTGGCTCTTCTGATAGTGCAGGGATTGTTCAGATTGAGCATCTCGTCTCCCCGAGACAGGTCAAAAGAAGAAGAGTGAAAATAACTTGGGACTGCATAAGGTTCTCAAATATAGTCAGTCCGAAAGAGACGCACATATTTATAAATTTTCTGAGAAATGCATGCGTGGACCTCGGGATGGATTTTGCGACGATGCAGACGATATCCGCCCACGCAGATTGTGCTCTTCCGACCGATATAGAATGCGCGTTGCGGGAGATGCACGAATTCAATGACAAATGTCTCGATGGAAAACAGCTGGGACTTCTAATCGTGATCATGCCAGATGCCAGAGATTTTGATGACAAAGTGGAAGAGGTGTGTAAAGAACTCGGATTTACGTACCATTGTTGCCTGCCTCAGGATGCTGTGATGCTAAAACAGGAGTATCTAAACAGCGCTGCGCATGAGATAAATGCCAAGGTGAAGAAAAGTGAAGATGGTGACTCCAAAGAATTTTGTGATTTGGATGGGGACATTGGAGATTATTGTGTCTCCAGTTCTGATGAGGAGATATCATCAGGTAGTCTGTTTTGTTCGTATGAGGACATGATTGACTTTGAACTGTTTGATGAGCGGGGTGAACATGATTATGTGGCTGGATTTTCCTCATTGCCATCGTTAGGCAATCCTCTGGAGAAGAAGCTTCCTGAGCCCGAGGCAAGCCACGACACTCATGAAGAGAAGAAGAAGAAACCTGAGGCAAGTCATATCGGTGGCTCTTCTGATAGCGCAGGGATTGAGCAGATTGAGCATTTTATCCCCACGAGACAGGTCAAAAGAGGAAGAGTGAAAAGAAGCTGGGCCTGCATAAGGTTCTCAAATATAACCAGTCCCGAAGAGACGGCCATATTTATAAATGATCTGAGAAATACATGCGTGGACATTGGGATGGATTTTACGACGGTGGAGACGATATCCGCCCACACAGATTGTGCTCTTCCGACCGATATAGAATGGGCATTGCGGGAGATGCACAAATTCAACGACGAATGTCTCAATGGAAAACAGCTGGGACTTCTAATTGTGATCATGCCAGATGCCAGAGATTTTGATGACAAAGTGGAAGAGGTGTGTAAAGAACTAGGATTTAAGTACCATTGTTGTTTGCCTCAGGATGTTATGATGCTAAGACAGGAGTATCTAAATAGCGCTGCGCATGAGATAAATGCCAAGGTGAATAAATTTTGTGATTTGGATGAGGACACGGGAGAATATTGTGTTTCCAGCTGTGACGAGGAGATGTCATCGGATAGAGATTCAAACGAACTGTTTTGTTCGTATGAGGACATGCGCGACTTTAAACGGTTTGATGAGTGGGATGAACATAACACTTGCGACCAAGAGATAAGCGAATCTAAAACATTCGAACTGCCTGATGGTTCTCACAAGAACTTGAGAGAATATGTTGGATCTAAAGCTGCAATCAGCACAGAACACTGCCCCCAAACCGACCAAGAAATCGAGGGTTATAACATGCTTGCTGGAAGCAATGTTGGCCAGCCTCCATTTGAAGCCTTCCTCTGCCCTGTTAAATGTGAGCGCCTTCTTAAGGATGGACGGGGGTCACAAATTGCATACAAGAAACCCAATAACATCCCTTGGGATGAGTACTCCAAGTTATTCGACACTGATGGCTACTACAAACTCAGCAACAGCCAGCCCGAGGAGGAAAATAATCTGGCCTCTCCTGCCGGTTCCTTTGTTTAGCATAAGGCGGAGGTCATTTCTGAAGTATCTGCTCCCCATGTCGCTAACGAGTGCTCAGATTACAAGATTCTTGAAGAGAATGAGAGGCCACCACTTGGGACTCGTTGAGGTGCATGGAACGAGGAGACATGATATGTTGGGCATGAGTAAGTTTTTCATGCATCTTCTGATCGGTTTCTCATTCTGATCGATTTGATCGGCTTCAATGCTTAACTTTGCTTGGCATTGTTTCAATAATTAATTATTTGTCTGTGTGCATCTTTTGATGCATAGTCTGGGGGTATATCCTCCTTTCGGAAGAAAAAAGTTTTGCATGCATGAATGGTATGCAGTTACAAAGAGTTTTTTGCATAAGCTCCAAGCCAGGTTGATGGCCATTGGAACACATTTTAGTTCGCGGCCAATAAAGATAGACCATGTGGAACCTGTTGTTCCTGCTGTGTGTTGAAGAAGGTTTTCCTATGCTGACCTGCCCTGTTTCTGGGAGATGGGATCCTGACCTTCAGTGAAGTTTATTTTAAGCATATGTATCTGGCTATGTATTGACCCCCAGTACGTCAGTTGCTTTGAGGCTTGGTGGTTCCTGTCACATATCTCATGGCCTGTCAAACGTATCAAGAAATATTGGTCAGTGTTCAACAGTAGAATAAAGCTGAGACGAACGGCGACTGTCCGTCCAACTAAGAAAAAAAACCCGATACAAAGTGGTGTATTTACAGACTATACAGTGGTTTTGCGTTCAACCTTACTCGCAGGGGTGTATCCAAAATTTTGCATTGGGCACATCTCCGTGTCTCGTCGGGCACCGACGCTCCTCTCCCTGAGGTAGCCGTGGCTGCTCCATGACAAGTTCAAACCACATCTGCCATCCTAGGTGTATATCGCGGCTGCTTCTCTTAATTTATGCAAATATGTAGAAACTGTTAGAGAGAAAGGGGGCTGTATGTGTCACCGATGTTCCTTGCAACCCTCCTGCAATTTGTGCTATTGATTGGTGAGAACTGAAAAGGGATCCTTTCAAATGTCAGCTCACCAATCTCAAAAAAGAAAAATGTCAGCTCTCAAACATGGCATTTGGAGATAGTAGAATAGGATCTTTTCAACCACAAATCTGTTCGTTTTGTGATCGGGTTGAGACAGCTCAACAATGTTTTTTTACTTGTCCTGTTGCTCGGGTTGTGTGGATAACCGTGGGTTCTGTTTACGGAACTGATTGCTGCCAAATTCCTTGTGTAGTTTTGGTGCTATGTTCTTTTCCTGAGTGTGGAGAAGTTCTCTACTATGGGTTCGGCTGAAGTATGTCGGGCCATATGGACGTCACACAACAAAGCAACCTTTGAGAAAAAGATCATCAAGTCCCCTTTTGAGGTTGTGTTTGCCGCTTGTTCGCTTTTGTTTTATCGGGCAGGCTTGCAGAAGTGGGAGCAAGCTGAAGAGCCAAAAGCTGGAGCGGAGAATCTCAAGAAGAATGTTGTCAACCTTCTGCGTCTCTGCCAAGGACCGATTCAGGGGTCGAAAATTGGCTGAGGCTAGATGAAGCTGGAGAAGTGGATGTCTTTTGGTCAGGTTTGCTGCTGAAGGCGGTCTGTGCTAGTCTTTGTGTATTTTGTGGCGTTGAGCTTCCTTGCTGGTCTATATGAACTTGTTGTTTGCTTTGTAGTTTGGATGGAACTCTGCATAGTGATGGGTGTACCAGGTTAGAGGTACATACTATGTGGCATGTTACTCCATTCATTACTCTCTTGATCTTTACAGCTCATTTATTTTTCTGTTTGTTCTTCAGAACATGCTAATTTTGTATATGAGTTGAAATGCATGATGGTATGCGTTCGAGATTGTTATATGTTTATAGCTACTCTTCTGTATTCAGATGATGATTTCTCTCACCTAAACATCCTACATGACCGGAAATATTTATTCTTCACCTTGTAGGCAGTTTAACACTTTTTTTCTTATCTTACAAACTTCTCTACGTTGATATTACTTAGAGGAAGCTTGATATCTTGAAAATCCAATAGATGTATCTTATTTATGCGTTTATAGGCCAAAAGTTCAGGTTTTGTGCTTTTGTCAAAGTATCACATATAGTTTATTTGGTACTCCCTCCGTCCGAAAAAACTTGTCCCAAGCTTGTTCTTCAAATGGATGTATCTAGTACTAACTTGGTGCTAGATACATTTGAGAGACAAGCTTTTTCAGACGGAGGGAGTACAATATAACCTTGATGGCAGCAGGGTCACTTGTGGACCTCTTATGGCAATGTTCCAATCGGCTTACTCCTGGATGTTTTGTCCAAGTAGGTTGACGGTGCATTAGCTGTGGAGTCTATCCACTTTTCTGAGCACTTCATCTCTTAACTTTCCAATTGCTGGGCGCATGTAGTAAGTGTTATGGTTGTTCAGGATTTTTTGTTATCTTCTTTGTGTACTCTACCAAAATGTTGTTCCTTTGGTCACTATACCGTAAATCCAGTTTCTGACTTGAAATTCATCAAACTTAATTTGTTTCAGCAAAAGCAGGCATTCTATGCCTTAGGAGAAGAGTTTCAGGATCTGATCAAGGAGGTGCTCTCCTGGGTCATCAGATCATTGTCTCAGCGACCCTGCCCTCACCAGGTAACCATTGAAAGCAAGGCGGATGATTATGGTAGCAAAGCTGTCAAGCTGATAAGGATTGCAGAAACAAAGAAGATTGCCAAGCCGCTGACTCCTGCTCGATTGTAGCATAACCGCTATCTTCAATGCTGATCAAGCTAGAAGGTTTCCACTGTCAAGGTTAAAGTTTCTGTAAGAAGGTATGCATGCTATCATTTACCATATCTCACTGTAATAATCTGTTCTGTCTGGATAAGCTATTGACTTATCAATCTAATGGAGGATGAGTGGCATTCAATCAATATCTCATGGCACCACATCACTTATAAAAACATATGCCGGTTACATACATTAATTGTTGAAATTGCATCATAAAGAAGCAGTTTCGAGGTGCACGATGAATCCAAATAGATGAGCTTGCCTTTGGGGGTATAATCAAGCTATACTTGAGCAATACAGGAGATTGGTAGCCAGTCAAATAAAATGAGTTTCTGCAGTTTTAATTGTTTACAAGTTTAAACCCTGGCACAAATGACTATTTATATCACACATGTAGCTCAAGAATGCTAATTTCCAGGGTTGAACATACTGTTAGCTTAGGTGAGTTCGCTGAGATAACATGGGGCCTAAAAATGTACTGAACTTCAGATGAGTTCCACTTGCAGGCTAGTTGTTTTTACACCTGAAAACGGCAGTTGACCCCATTGTTGGGCATAACAATCCTTGTCTGCCAGTTGTCTCAGATACCATTTCCAAACTGGTTTGTTCTTCTAGCCACTTTCCTCCTGGCCCGCTTGTTGTGTATTTTGTTCATCTCCTTCTTGGGCCTCCTCACTTATTCCACTTTTCTTTTGGTTGATTGTCATTGTCTAACACAATCTTTGTCGACTTGTTCTTCTTTTTGTGGAAATAAATTATCAATGCTATCAAAAGGGAAGAAGTTGAAGCAACTTCGGCAAGGAATTTCTTTTTTCGAGAAATCCAGTAACGATAAATGTGAGTCTGCTTGAACCAGTTACTGGGCCCAAGTTCTGGCAATTGTTTCGATCTCCAATCCTTTTCTTCTCAATTTGAATCATAGTATGAATTGAATGCCACAAAGAATATGAGTGAGAAAAAGAAAGATGAACCGTCTTTAATTAGCAGCGGTACAAAGAATTCTCATCATTTACATGTCCTACTAGCTAAGCACAGGTTGTGTTATCCGGTCGACAGCAAATTTAGTTTTACACGTTGATGAAGGGCGTGCCGGTGATGATCTCCGTGGCCGCCAGAGCGACGAGGCCGAGCATGGCGAAGCGGCCGTTCCAGAGCTCCGCGTTGGCGCTCATGATGGCGCCGGCCCTGCCCTCGGCGCTCTCGCCCTGGAGCAACGGCACCAGCGACGCCACGGACAGCACTGCCACGGTGTAGGCGAACCACGCCTGCCCAGTGCCGCTGCCGAGCTGGGAGAGGAGCCCGTCGCCGCGGCCCGCCTCCACCGCGAGCGCCGTCACGAAGCCCACCATGGCCAGCCGCCCGTTGATGCGCTCCGGCGCGGGGCCGCTGAACGCCAGCGCGTCCCAGATGGAGGTGCTCGCCTGTGCCAGGAGCAAATATCAGAAACCTGCCACTGGGCTGAGTCTAGCCACGGCGCCGTGGCCGTGCTGCTTATATATGGCATGCTTTGGGAGTACGTACCTTGGGTTTGTTTGGCGGTGGTGCGCTCGGGCCCTCGGTCTGTGCCCTGACGACGAGAGAGCGGCGGCCCAGCGCTGGCAGAGACCTGGCGCCGAGGCGGCCGGCCGAGCCGCGCGGCAGGACGGCCGCGCCGGCGAAGGAGCTCATGGCCATCACAGTCGCCATTGATCAATCAGCCGCGGACGGAAGGTGCACGAAAGGACAGAAAAAAGCTACAGCAAAGATGATTGCTAGTACAGTGCTTCTTGTTGCTGTGTCGCCGAGTGTTTGCTGATGTATTGTTCGGAGAGAGTGGGCGCAGTTTATAGGCCGTGCCCCGCGAGAGCCAACCCGTGCCGAGCTGGGCGCGGTGGCCGCGGCGGTGCCCACGTCGCCAGCTGCTCCGGGCCGTGAATTACCCTCTACGTGGAGCGAGGCAGCGACTACGGGGACGTGGAGGCCACCGTGCGGAGCGCTCCACGAAACGCCAAACAGACAGAGAAGTTGCCAAGGAGGACTCCAGAATAGACATGTATCAACGCTGAGCATGTGATTCACGTCTTGTTTCTAGCTCAAGCTAACCAAAAGCACTAGAGAGACGCGTACCTGTGACTGTATACACGTACGCGAAGCCTTGCAGGCAGGAAGGCAGCATGCAAACTTTTTTTTGCGGGTATGTAAACTTTATTCTTGCCGGTAAAATGGTAACTATTTTCTTTACTTTTTACGAAGTTTTTTTAACAAGACCATTGGAGTTTTTTTTGGCCGGAAAAATCATTAGGCATTGTGCCAAAAATGATATCACAGTATTGATCACCTTTTTTTTAAAACCACCTTATATATTAATTAACCAACAAATTATTACAAACGTTCATTACAAAATTCACCATGCAGGGCCGAACATTATTGATCACATTTTATGGTCTCAAGGTGTTGAAGACAATGCACAGTCTGCAATCTCGTAATGCGCCGCTCCACCCGTGCCTATCCTTTAGCACCGTCAAACACCTCAGTCGCCACTGCTACCATGAATCTTTTAGATCCTCCTTGGAGAACCACCGTCGCTTTTACATTCCAGACTAGACACCCGTCCAATCATCAATGTAACAACATATCAATTGAATGACGTTGGATGCGTCCTGCGGGAACTCCCTCATAGAAGCACACTTTGTTGCATGTCTTCCAAATGTCCCATATCACTGAAGCCACTTCAACTGTTGCCATTCTCCGGCAGAAGCGTGCAGGAATGCATAGAATGAATCTGACCCATTCCAATCTCGGCCCCATGTTGCTCCTGCGAGTGACCCGGGCGCCAACCCTAGTGCCAACGCCCCTCCCCTTCCCACTCCTTCCTCCTTTCCGCTGTCGCCGGCGAGCGCCGTCGGGCGAAGCCCGCGTGGTTGCGGCTGTGGTGGGGCATCTCATTCCCCGCCTGTCTTTCTGGGCCATGGGGCCTCAAGTGCATGGGGGGTGTGGTCCTGATCTGGCGGCCGACGACGGCATGGCGGCTAGGTGAAGGTGCGTGGACTCAATGTGGTGGCGTCACATAGGTGTGGGTGGAGCAGCTCGCACGGGGGCGCTCAGCTGGCGGAGGATCTGGCTAAGGTCGTTGCTCCTGGCCTTGGCGGCGTGTGCTATTCCCCTCCAGGGCAGCGGGCGGTGTTAGGTAGGGCTTGCTCGTGCGGTTCGGAGTGCATCAGGCATGGTGTTGGGGCAGCGGTTCTTTGCTGCACGGACGAGGCTCCTCTGGTGGTGGACAACGTCCATCGGTGAGCGATTCAGAAGGCTGACTTTTCTGAGTTGGTTCGTGCCTCCATGTTGTGCTCTTCTAACCTATGGTTCGGTCATGGTGTCGGTCTGAGTTGAGCTCCCTTTTGCATGGTTGTGCCGTCGACGGATCGGCGTCGATGGCCACGGGCATGGTGGCGTGCAAGCTCATCTAAGCCATGGCTAGAGGGCTAGAGCCCGGGCTTGCTGGGCGGTGGCCATCTGCAGCCATTGAGTTGTGTCCCTCCCTCCACCGGGACAGGCTGGGGATGCAATTTTTTTTTTGAAATTCAATCATTTCTCTGAAAACTACAATTTTTTTTTGAAACTCCAAACTTTTTTTTGGAAAATATGAACAATTTTTGAAATTCCGTTGAAATTTTGAAATTTCATTTTTTTCAAAAATCAAGAACATTTTTGAAATTTATGAACTTTCTTGAAAAAGAAGAAAAGAAAAAAAAAAGGCAAAATAACAACTTAAAAACCAGTAAAGAAAAAACAGAGAAAAAACCATTCAACAACCACCTTTTAGAACGTTCGACACGTCCGACACGTCCGACTTCAACACCCTTGGCCCACCAAAATACCCCGTCTGGAGCCATTCCCGCCACTCCCCCTCCCCCCTGTGCTCTGTATTCGCACCCTTGAAGGTTAACACTGCTACTATACCACCCTATACGCTGCCCCACTCACCGTCTGGTTCCCTCGGACTAAGCCGCCGTTTCACCCAGATCGGTCCGCAACCCAGGTATCCTCCGCTCCCGTCGACGCTGTCCATGACGGACACTCCATCCAACAAGTGTTCGACCAAATGACATTGCCAAATTTTTTTAGTTCTCATTGTTTACTTTGAAGCAAACACGATGACAGCGTTCTCGATGAAGAAGGATGAATTGTTGTGTGAGGCGTGGTTGACCATGAGTGTGGAGTTTCAAGGTATGTAGCAAAATGCAGCAGCACTTTGGCAACATGTGCATGTTTGGTTCCATAAGCACAAGCACTACGCGCCCTACAAGGCGAAAATGATCCATGGTCGTGGTGCAAAGTCGCTACTCTATCGGTGACACGCCATTCAAAAGACCGTCAACAACTATTGTGGTGTGTATGCACAACTGCAAATAAGGTGGCTTAGGGGCACGTCACTTGAAGAACTCTGTAAATTTGCTTCTTGTTGCTCTATGTGTTGGTCATTTCATTGATTTGCTCAATGTTGCAATTTGCTGATCACGTCATTGTCTAGCCTCAAAGCCCGTCAGGGCCGGCCCTGGGGCATGGGCGACGGGGCGACGGCCCAGGGCCCAGGCGAGGGGGGGGGGGCACATGATGGAGTATATACATATACTATAGCCAAGCAAAAAGCAAGTAAAAAAATTACAAAAGAATTAAAGAAAAGAAATAGGATGGGCTCGGCGGCCCAGATATAGCTAGCTAGCGATGGCTGATGGATACGCGTAGGCGAAGCGGCGCCGTGACTCACGCTCGTTTCGACGTTTCCTTCGTAGGTTCGTCGCCCTCGCCCGCCCGTCGGCCTTCTCGCTCGCTCGGTGCGGCGCCTTGCCCCTTGGCCCTTGCCGCGTCGCCCTCGCCTCGCCGGCTCGCCGTCGCCGCCACACAACAGTCCGGCAGGCAGGCGGCAGCCCGGCCAATCGGCCATCCGGCATCCGGCACCGCGGCAATACGGCAATACCTAGGGTTCCAATCATCCAATCTATAAATTCCTAATTTTTTGTATGCTCTTTTGATCTTTTCTTCATGATTTTAGGACATTAGCCTGCCATGTTACCTAAGAAGAAGCAATTGTCGGGTGCTGAAAAAAGGAGGAAAAAGAAAGAAAGTGATCTAAAAATTCTAGCACTGAAGGGTTCTTTGAATAACTACTTTACATCTTCAAGCAATGTTGATGTCAGTGAAGAACAAGGGCAAGAAACTACTTCTGAGCAATCGATGGAGTCAGTCTAATTTCGTTCTTATTTGAGGTAATCATGTCATGTTAGTTTCATTTTGCGATCTTTTTAGTACCATTGTTTTTTGTGGAGTCGGTTCGAATTTGGTTATTATTGTTCTCGATGGAGTCATTTGAATTATTATACTCATATTTTAAACTAAAGATGTGTGATTGAAAGTTACTTTTAATAAGTTATATATATAACACATGCATACATATTTTTTTTGAGACAAACGCATACATATATATTATCTTAGGACTTAGGACATAGAGGCCTATGTCGTCGAGTTCGCCTAGGGCCTCCCGAAACACAGGGCCGGCCCTGAAGCCCGTGCATGATTTACCACATGACGAAGGGCAAGCCCTTCACGCAGAGCCCAATAAGCATAGCAAGTGCATGTTTGCATCAACTACGTGTGTCCATGAAGAAATTCAACTTTGAGGAGAGGAAGTTTGAGATGAAGACCACTTTTGAATAGCGCAAAAATTGTGGTCTTTGGTTTGATAGCCGGTTCTTTTGTTTTTGGGGTCAACGAATTTTAGAAACTTGTTGAACATCCTGGTAGCTTTAAATTTAAATGTATGATTAAATTGCTATTGATTTAGATGCATTTGGCAAAATGACCGGAGAATGACATTTGGTTTACTTTTATTCTGTTTTTCCTGAGAAAAGAGATATACAGCGACTCCGTTTGGATGTCCGGCTCCCCTATCCATATTCTCGACACGTTCAAATGTGCCCGCGAACATTTGATTTGTTCGTTTTGGTGAACAGTTTTGCTGAACTCGAACTATTCACAAAAACTGAACCGGCCAACTAACACACAACGTTTCAAATTCGGCGCGCAACAGCCGGGCAGCCAACATCTCAGGATGCCAATCTGGACCACGAACCCTCCGGGAGTTCTTCCCGTCCTCTCTCTCACAAGCAGCAATGGCACCCCATGAATTCCTCTCACCTCGTGCGCCCTTCCAGTTCACCCCAACGAAGCCAGATACACACCTACACACCCATCCTTCCCGACCCTCACCAATCCTCGTCAACACTTCAAAAACCATACAAAATGGCGCGCGCCGCGGTCGTAATCTTCTTCTTCGTCCTCGCCGTCGCAGCCGCCAGCGCCGCGCAGGTCCCTGCGGAGTCGCCGAAGGCGCCCGCAGCCTCCGCACCTGCCAATGCGCCCGAGGTCCCGAAGGCCGCGTCTGCCCCGGCGTCGAGGAAGTCCGGCCCTGCTGCCGCGCCAGCCAGCAAGAGCTCGCAGGCCGCCTTCTCTTCACCGGGTGCTAGGACGTCGGCTTCTACCGGCGAGGCGTCTAGCCCACTGGTGCCCATGGCCGTGGTGTTTCCTATCGCCGACGGGCCTGGTGCCGCGCCAGCCAGCAAGAGCTCGCAGGCCGCCTTCTCTTCACCGGGTGCTAGGGCGTCGGCTTCTACCAGCGAGGCGGCTAGCCCACCGGCGCCCATGGCCGTGGTGTTTCCTATCGCCGACGGGCCTGGTGCCGCGCCAGCCAGCAAGAGCTCGCAGGCCGCCTTCTCTTCACCGGGTGCTAGGGCGTCGGCTTCTACCGGCGAGGCGTCTAGCCCACCGGCGCCCATGGCCGTGGTGTTTCCTATTGCCGACGGGCCTGGTGCCGCGCCAGCCAGCAAGAGCTCGCAGGCTGTCTTCTCTTCACCGGGTGCTAGGGCGTCGGCTTCTGCCGGCGAGGTGTCTAGCCCACCGGCGCCCATGGCCGCGGTGTCTCCTATCGCCGACGAGCCTGCTGAGGGATCGGATCCGGCTGATGCTGAGAACTCTAGTGCTGCTGCTCTGGTGGACAACGCCGCCATCGCTATTGCTGGTTTTTTTAGAAAAGAAGGATTATCCCCGTCCTCTACATCTGACTAATGCATGCATCTTCTTTATTACACAAAGTATACAAGGTCTGAGGTTCATTACAAGATTGCACAGAGCTGACAGAGAAATCAAAAAGTGTAATAGAATGCCACAACAGGTAAAAATACGACAAGATGACTAAACACCTAACCTATTACTGGATCACCATATCCAAACCAGTTATAGATATCCCGCGCTACCATCTCCTATCGGGTAGACCCAGTAACCAATGGCTCCCTGGCTTCTACATGAGTGGGTAATGGCCACATATGGATCCAATCAATGACCCTGTAGATAACCTGCAAAAAGTTTATTTTATTTTTAAAAGATAGCAGGAGAGCTGCTACTATTCATTAAGAGGAAGCGGTAAAGAAACCGATGCTCGGTTAATTGAGGAAAAGCGAGCTAAAACCTTTACAAAGAGCACACCACACCTAGCAAAACTAGGGCTGGAGCACAACAGGACATACAGGAGCGCCTAAAGACCGACACAACACGAACTGAAATGTACATCACCCACCGTGCACACGCCCCGGCGACTTCGACTTCGCTTCAACCTTGCGAGAGGGCACCACCCAGTCGTCTTGGACAAGGCCGCCACACGCATGTTTGATGACATCACCGTCACCGGAGAGAGACGACATGCCCGACGGAAGAGGAGCGAACATGTGCCTCGCCGAACACAAGAGGACGCCCAACATGACTCGCCTGACGCTGCAAGCATGTCAAGTGTGCTCCAAGTGCCCAACACAGCCGGCCAACTGCCGGCCCCTGATGGACACGCCGTCGCAGCCACCACCTCACCTCGCCACCGCCAGCACCCGACCAACCACTGCACCGCAAACCAGGTACTCCTGCCGAGAGGTCAACTCTCCACCTCCCATCGAAGAAATGATTCCAAGGGCGCCGCCGTCACCGATCCAACAAGGTAGATCTTGGTTTTCACCCGGAGAGTATAGCTCAAGGACATGAGAGGGGCCGAATCTCCTCGGTGACGCCTCCAACAAGGAAACAACACCCACAAGCATTGTCATCACCGGCCATGAGCATGACTTTTGTCCGGAGATACTGCACACCTACGCCGGGATGTTGCCGCGCACGCACACCACCTTCAGATCTGGAGCCTAGCTCCTCACATCCTGGCCGGAGCATAGCCTGCTGAAAGATCGTGGATGTTGCCTAGAGGGGGGTGGGGGTGAATAGGCGCTTTAAAATAATTATGGTTTAGGCTTGAACAAATGCGAAATAAAACTAACATTTGATTTGTCAATCACAAAACCTAAAACAACTAGGTTCACCTATGTGCATCAACAACTTATGCTAAACAAGATAAACAACTAAGTGATAGCAAGATATATATCATGAAGCACTAAGGCTATCACAAATTAAAGTGCATAAGAAAAGGGCTCGGGTAAGAGATAACCGAGGGACGTGGAGACGATGATGTATCCCGAAGTTCACACCCTTCTGGATGCTAATCTCTGTTTGGAGCAGTGTGAAGGCACAATGCTCCCCAAGAAGCCACTAGAGCCACCGTAATATCCTCACGCCCTCGCACAATGCAAGATGACGTGATTCCACTAAGGGACCCTTGAGGGCGGTCACCGAACCTGTATAAATGGCAACCCTTGGGGGCGGTCACCGAACCCGTACACTTTGGCAACCCTTGGGGGTGGTCATCGGAACCCGTAAAAATTGCTCGGGGCAATCTCCACAACCTAATTGGAGACCTCGACACTTTCCCGGAGCTTTACACCACAAATGATTGAGCTCCGAGACACCAACGACCATCTAGGGCGCCCAAGCACCCAAGAGGAACAAGCTCTAGGGTATCAAGCACCCAAGAGTAACAAGCTCTCAAACTCCACTTCCACATATCACCGTGAGAACTCAAGCCGATGCACCAAATGCAATGGCAAGGGCACAAGGAGTGCCCAAGTCCTTCTCTCCCAAATCCCACCACAACAACTAATGCTATGGAGGAAAATGAGAGGAATAATGAAGAAGAGAACACGAAGAACTCCAAGATCTACATCCAAGGGGTTTCCCTCACATAGAGGAGAAAATGATTGGTGGACATA
This sequence comes from Aegilops longissima, assembly GCA_021605205.1. Classification (NCBI taxonomy): domain Eukaryota; kingdom Viridiplantae; phylum Streptophyta; class Magnoliopsida; order Poales; family Poaceae; genus Aegilops; species Aegilops longissima. Next base: position 229,910,722 of record CM038682.1, read on the forward strand.
TGGATCTAGATCTCCTCTCTCTTTCCCCTCAAGAACTAGCAAGAATTCAAAGAGGGATTGAGAGAACGCAAGCTCGAAGAAGGTCAACAATGGGGGCAAAACACGAGCTCAAAAGATTAAGTTCATCGGGGAAGAAGACCCCCTTTTATAGGTAGAGAAAAATCCAACCGTTATGCCCCCCAGCCCGCACACAAGTGGTAATACCACCCAGAGGAGCAGTACTACCGCTTGGGGTGGTAGTTCTAGGTGTAGCACCGAGAGAATGAAAGTCCAGGCGCGGTAGTGCCACCGGAGCGGTACTACCGTCCTCACAGGCGGTACTACCGCTTCGTGTCTCAGGACACAAAGAACAAGCGACAATAGAGGGAGGGTAGGACGGTAGTACTACATACAACGGTACTACCTCGCCCTACTACCGCTCTACTACCGTGGAGGCAGCGAGGGACTACAGAAGCAAAGAGATAGGCAGTAGTGTGACGGTAGTCGGTCGCGGAAGTACCGCGAGAGCGGTACTACTGAAGGAAATATGCCCTAGAGGCAATAATAAAGTTGTTATTTATATTTCCTTATATCATGATAAATGTTTATTATTCATGCTAGAATAGTATTAACCAGAAACTTAGTACATGTGTGAATACATAGACAAACAGAGTGTCCCTAGTATGCCTCTACTTGACTAGCTCATTAATCAAAATTGGTTAAGTTTCCTAGCCATAGACATGAGTTGTCATTTGATGAACAGGATCACATCATTAGCGAATGATGTGATGGACAAGACCCATCTGTTAGCTTAGCACTATGATCGTTTAGTTTATTGCTATTGCTTTCTTCATGACTTATACATGTTCCTATGACTATGAGATTATGCAACTCCCAAATATAGGAGGAACACTTAGTGTGATATCAAACGTCACAACGTAACTGGGTGATTATAAAGATGCTCTACAGGTGTCTCCGATGGTGTTTGTTGAGTTGGCATAGATCGAGATTAGGATTTGTCACTCCGTTTGTCACAGAGGTATCTCTGGGCCCTCTCGGTAATGCACATCCCTATAAGCCTTCCAAGCAATGTGACTAATGAGTTAGTTGCGGGATGATGCATTACGAAACGAGTAAGGAGACTTGCCGGTAACGAGATTGAACTAGGTATGGTGATACCGATGATCGAATCTCGGGCAAGTAACATACCGATGACAAAGGGAACAATGTATGTCGTTGTGCGGTTTGACCAATAAAGATCTTCGTAGAATATGTAGGAGCCAATATGAGCATCCAGGTTCCGCTATTGGTTATTGACCGGAGATGTGTCTCGGTCATGTCTACATAGTTCTCAAACCCGTAGGGTCCGCAAGCTTAACGTTCGATGACAATTGGTATTATGAGTTTATGTGTTTTGATGTACCGAAGATTGTCCGGAGTCCCGGATGAGATCACGGACATGACGAGGAGTCTCGAAATGGTCAAGACATAAATATTGATATATTGGAAGGTTATATTCAGACACCGGAATGGTTCCGAAGTGTATCGGGTAATTTCTGGAGTACTGGGAGGTTACCGGAACCCCCAGGGGGATTAATGGGCCACAATGGGTCTTAGTGGAGAAGATAGAGGGCCGGCCAGAGATGGAGCGCCCCCCCCTTGCCCAGTCCAAATTGGACAAGGGGAAGGGGGGCGCCCCCCTCGTTCCTTATCTTCTCTCCTCTTTCCCTTCTCCTTCTTGGACTAGGAAAGAGGGAAACCTACTCCTACTAGGAGTAGGAATCCTCCCCTTGGGCGCGCCCCTTGTGGCCGGCCCTCCTCCTCTGTCACGCCCAATATGCGACCCTATCCAAAAGGAACGCGACGGTCCCACCAAGGATAGACCCGCATATTGAAACGCTTTTGCAAGGTGGATATCATTACATCAACATTACATAATAGATGTGGATACATACATAAGGCACAAATGCCGCAATAATACATCAACATCAAATACAAGATCAACATCTGACTACGGATGAAACATAAACAGAAGCTCAAACAATATCCACCTGCTAGCCCAGGCCGCCGACCTGGAACCTATCCCCTGATCGAAGAAGAAGCAGAAGAAGAACTCCAAGACAAGCAAACATCGCTCTCGTGTCATGACCATCGCACAACCTGTACCTGCAACTGGTGGTGTAGTAATCTGTGAGCCACGAGGACTCAGCAATCCCATTACCATGGGTATCAAGACTAGCAAAGCTTAAATGGGAGAGGAAGGGGTAAAGTGGTGAGGTTGCAGCAGCGACTAAGCATATATGGTGGCTAACATACGCAAATGAGAGCGAGGAGAGAAACAAAGGAACGGTCGTCAACTAGTAGTGATCAAGAAGTGATCCTGAACTCCTACTTACGTCAGACATAACCCAGAAAACCGTGTTCTCCTCTCGATCAACCCCGAAAAGAGACACTCACGGTTACGCACACGGTTGGTGTATTTTAGAAGAGTTTGCTTCAAGTTTACTACAACCGGACATTAACAAATTCCCATCTGCCACATAACCGCAGGCACGGCTCTCGAAAGTTTATACCTGCAGGGTGTCCCAACAGCCCATGATAAGCTCTCGTGATCAACGAAGGATATTCCTTCTCCCGGAAGACCCGATCAGTCTCGGAATCCGGCTACAAGACATTTCGACAGAATAAAACAAGACCAGCAAAGCCGCCCGATCGCCGACAATCCCGATAGGAGCTGCACATATCTCGTTCTCAAGGCAACACGGATGAGACATCCTACGAGTAAAACCAAACCTCGAGTTGCCACGAGGGGCCCCAGATCTACTCGGTTCGGGCCAGCACTTAGAGAAGCACCTGGTCCGGGGGCTAAATAAAGATGACCCTTGAGAGAGCGACTCCCAAGGGAAAAGGTAGGTGGTGGTGAGGCAAATGGTAAAACCAATGTTGGGCCTTGCTGGAAAAGTCTTATTCAAAGCGAACTGTCAAGGGGGTCCCATAAATCACCCGACCGCGTTAGGGACGCAAAAATCTGGGAACATAACACCGATATGACGGAAACTAGGGCGGCAAGAGTGGAACAAAACACCAGGCATAAGGCCGAGCCTTCCACCCTTTACCAAGTATATAGATGCATTAATTAAACAATAGATATAGTGATATCCCAACAAGTAAACATGTTCCAACAAGGAACAACATCTCCATGTTCCAACAAGGAACAAACTTCATCTTCACCTGCAACTAACAACGCTATAAGAGGGGCTGAGCAAAGCGGTAACATAGCCAAACAACGATTTGCTAGGAAGGGTGCAATAGGTTAGAGGCTGACATGGCATTTTGGGATGGCTTGAGCAGCAAGTGATAGGTAACGCAGCATAGCGAAAGAACGAAGCAACTAGCATAGCAATGATAGTAGTAAGATCCAGGGTAGCGGTCATCTTGCCTGAAATCCCACAAGGAAGAAGAAAGAGTCCATGCAGAAGACGAACGGATGAAGCCGAACCAAGCATAAATGAACGAATCCTCGCGATCGCAACGAAACGGGAACTAACAAGAAGAAGCACACAACATAGTAAACACACCACACATAAACGAGGCATGATGCACAACCAAGCATGATGCATGACAAGCTACATGAAGCTACTCATGGCAAGAGCTGATGCAAACAAGAGCAACACATCAAAGCAAGTTTAAATGAGGCCGGAAACAACATATAACAATTCCGGTAAGTCCTCATATGCAAATTTCGAAATTGGTCCAGATCTGAATAAACCTTATGTTCAAGTTGTTAAACAGCAAGTTAAAATGCGCCACGATGATCTACACGAAATTCTAGTCAAGTTACATATAAAGTTCATTAGATTCGGAGCTACGGCCTAGAAGATATGAGCAAAACAAGTTAAACATGGCATTGATGCAAAATGCATACAAACATCAAGCAAACACCTCAAAACATGGATGCAACATGATAATATGAAACAAAATGCAAAATCAAGCAAGTTTCATATAAAGCACACTCAAAACGGAGCAACGGTTCAACACATACACCCTATACAAGTCATGACCACAATCTGTCCAAAACAGCAAGTAGGCATATTGCAAGCATCAAAACAACATGCTACAGAATCTTAACATGATAACAAAAGGCATGGGCATGAAGTACAGGTAAAGCATTACAAAACATGAACACTGAACTATCTCCAGAAATCACTAGAACATGCTCAAAAGGACATGGCAAGATTGCAAATAATAACAGTTTCAGACTTTAGCAGAAATAACATCAGGTTGCAATGTTTAGAGCTATGAAACAACATGTTACAGGAACTTATCATGGCAAACCAAGGCATGGCATGAATCTACTCAAAGCATAGAACAAGATTCCTTTACTGACCATAAGCCAAAAAGGATCAGAAAATATGATGGCACCCATGTAAACATGACAAGTTATATTACAGATTTAAACATGGCAGGAACAACGATAAGTAGGCATGTTGGTGAGCTTGAACCACTCACCACAGAGCAATACATGGCATGGCAAGGCAACTCACAATAAGAAGACATGGCATAGAAGCTATACATGTCAAGAACAACATCATAGCATGCTTGGATAAACTACAACAACCTTGGCAAAATTGAATAACATGTAAACAATCTGCCAGGAACATTTTATAGCAAAAGTAGAGCTCGATTGAGTCAAGCTATGGCACTCCATAATTGCAAACAAGGGCATGGATGGATAGAGCAAGACATGTTTAACAAAACATCCTTACTGAAGTATCTCAAAATAAACATGGATCTCTCTGTAGCATCAAGTTAACATGGCATAAAAATATCAGCAGAACAGGGCTGAAATCAGCAACATCAGGAAGCCTAGTTTGCATGCTTGTGCTAGTCACCACATAGATCACAAAAATACATGGCATATACCCCTGGAAATATGGCATGGCATATTACAAAACACATGTAGGACTCAAGTCCATAGGGTGCACACATCAATCATGGCAAAAATGATAAAAGTGCATGTTCTGATAAGAATCAGAAACTAACATCACATAGCACTCTTCCAACAGCATTTCGGGCATCAAGATGAACTCAAATGGAAATGATGCAATGAGATGAAATGATCTACTCATCGAGACGAACATTTTGACATATTATACGCACGAAACGGAGCTACATGCACAGAGTTATGATGCGATAAAAATGCAACAAAATAATCACAGATTCAGGACTTGGCAGATTTTTAGTACCGGAAAAAAAAACAGAGCGAGCGTTAAATAGATAAAACGTGCATGGTGCGGGGTTTAGTGGGCTGCTCACCAACGGGCTGAGCCCATCCGAGGAGGAGGGAGTTGGGCCGGCTGGAGAAGGGCCGGGCCCATGCGGGAGGCGTTGGGGCGCGTCGTCCTCCCGTGCCCGCACGAGGAGGCGGGCGGCGAGGCCGGCGCTGCTGCTGGCGGCGCGAGGCGGAAGTGGCGAAGCGCGGTGGGCGGCGGGATCCGGCCGGCGAGGCCGGATCCGGCCGGCGGGAGACGGATCGGCGGCGGGCGAGGAGCTTCGACGGCGGCGGGCCATGGCGAACTCGAGGCCATGGTGGGGCGGCGCTCCTGCGGCACAGAACGAAGGTAAGGGGAGAGGAGGAAGAGAAGGAGGGAGGGGGCGGCGGATCTGGTCTGGGGCTCGCCGACGGCGGTACTCCGGTGAACGAGCGGCGAAGGTCCGGCGAGACGGCGTGGCGCGGATCTCCTCGAACTGGCGCGACCGGGCGGGCGGAGATGGGCTCCATGGGCCCGGGCGCGGTGGAGGAGAGAGAAGGCCGGCGCGCCACTTGGCGGCACGGGATTGGGCGCGGGGGCGGCGACGATGACGTGGCGACGCAGGATTGGACGAAGCGACGTGGAGGCTGGACATGTCCGGCGGGGTTGGACATGTCCGGCGCGCGAGGGGAGCGGGGCTAGGGTTTGATCTGCGGAAATTTCGGCGGAGGGGTGTTTATATAGGTAGAGGGAGCTAGGAGAGTCCAAATGAGGTGCGGTTTTCGGCCACGCGATCGTGATCGAACGACCGAGAGCATGGAGGGGAGTTAGGTGGGTTTTGGGCCACTTTGGAAGGGTGTTGGGCTGCAATGCAAAGAGGCTTTTGCGGTTACCCTGTTAACCGTTGGAGTACCAAACGACCTCAAATGACCCGAAACTTGACAGCGGTCTACGGTGGTATACCAAGGCCGCTTGACAAACCTCGGTCCATTCGAGACCGTTTAACACCCGCATACGAAAAAGAGGTAAAAAGGGCGTCGGGAGACATAGGAGTGCCGGATTGCAAAACGGACAACGGGGAAAATGCTCGGATGCATGAGACGAACACGTATGCAAAATAAAATGCACATGACGACATGATATGAAATGCAGATGATGACATGGCAAAGCGCAACACGCAAGCACATGACAAGGCAACGACGGCGAATAACTGACGGACACCTGGCGCATCGGATCCGGGGCGTTACAACACTCCTCCACTAACAAGAGATCTCGTCCCGAGATCTTAGGACCGAGACGGAAGGGAAAAGGAAAGAGGTGAAACAGGAACTCAAGAGAAGAAGCAAAGAATCGAGAGCACACGAGAAGAAGAGAGAAATGATGAGAATCGAAAGCTCACGGAATCGGATAGACTCTGAAAGCACTCGTTCCAACCGGAGTGGTTAGAATGAGAAAAGAAACGAATAAGACTGAAAGGATTTAGGCAGCACACCAGTTGAACAAGGAAAGAATATAACATGAGCTTCAGAAGATGGAATGACACTTGACGAGATAAACAACGCAATGCCTCCGGAAGAATTGAAAGAACTGAATGAAAAGAACTTAGAAGGAAGGATTGAGTGGAGTTGTTGAGAAAATCAACAACGACAGAATAAGCTTGTTGTGGACTTATGGATAACATCTCAAAATTAAGAGCTGATCGCCGACCACAACCAGAAATGATTGGATAGCTTAGAAGAACGAATAAATGCAAAACTCCACTTCAAAAGAATACGGAGAATTAATTGCACTTCGAGACGCAAGAAGGAAAGATATTTGAGCTCCACCAACAAAATCTTGATGAACTCTTGAAGAATGAATTAAATCATGACGAACCACCGTGAAGAACTCCGGTAACAAAAGGATGATAAGATAGAATGAAGGAAGAAAGAATAAGATGAGCGTTGCGATGATTTAGATGGAGGATTCCGACGAAATGGCGGAGGAAATTTGAACTCCGGAAAAGAAAAATGAAAAGACTTGGAACTAGAAATTATTCATCAAGAACAAACTCCGAAGAAAAGATTAATCACTTGGATGAAATAAGAATAAGATTTATTGTATGCTTATCCTTCATCAAATTAAATTGATGACCAACAATGGATTTTGCAAACTACTTATTCTTCTTGAAAAAGAATTAAGGGGAAAAGAGCACAAAACTTGAGAAAGGTCTTCATGAACCACCGGTAGGATTGAAAAGAACGAATGGATTAATAAACAAGGAAAATGATCTTGAACGAAGCACCGTAAGGATTCGGAAATGACTGATGGAAGAATCGCCGGGAAAAATTAGAAGAACAAATATGCTAGAGGGGATTTAGATGCAAAAGAGCGAAGAGATCGCGAACTTATTGAAGAATACTTGAACGAAGCACCGGAAGAATATTGAGATGAACGAAGGGACACGGATATAGAATAATTGGAGAACGACTTTGAAAACTAGGAACGAAGAAATCTTCCGAAAAGATGGCCTCCGGATGATCGAGACGGAAAAAACAACTCCTGAAATACTCCGGATGGATGAAAAGAATTTGCATGATTAGAAACAATTAGATAGGATAACATCGAGCTAGCACCGCGAATCTCCGGTAGAACGGACAAGATTTAGAGGGAAAACTCTTCTTCAATCTTCAAATGAGGACGAGAAAACACCATCAAAATTGTTGGGATACTCCGGGAGAATGAAAAAGCAGAGAGGTTGAGCCAACAATGAAATGATTCGAACGCGATCTTGGAAAGGCATGTGGCTGATGGGATCCATTCTTACGTCACACTTGAAAAGAATTGGGAATAGCTCCGGGAAATCAAGAGTCGTAAGATCACTCGAAAAGACACGTGGGTTAGGGCCCACTAAAAGAAAACACCGTTGGAAAGGGATGTTGAACAGATAGATGATGCACCGGAAGAACTGAAATATTTGACTGAGGTGACGACCTCGAATTAATTCGAACACAGGCGAATCTCCTGAGATGTCTTCGGAACTCCGGAATGATAAACTGGCGAGAGGCGAACAAGCAGGGAAAACACTTGATTCGAGGAAAAGAATATGATCAACACCGAAAAACTTGAATTGAATCCACCGGGGAAGAAAAAGAGATGAAGAATGACGAACAAGACGAGAATTCATCGGTTGAAACAGATGAGGGAAGACTCAAGGGGCTCCACACGAATGGGATTGATGGTCGGAAGAAACTCGAACTCCGGGAATAATAGGGTGGGAGGGCGGGAAAACACATGCAACTTGGAAGGGGAAATCGACGAATATCTTGAAGAGACAACACCGGTTGAAACCATTGAGGAAAGAAAGCAAAGGCTTCGCACGAGTAGGATGGATACTCGATTAGGGACTCCGGTTCCGAGAAGAAGAAGGGTGGGCGGGTGGGAAAAGAAAAACAACTGAGGATTGAACTTGCAAAGATGAAGAGGCTCGAGTCGACTTGACGAGAAATGCACCGGATGAAAAGACCTGAGGACCAACTACCGAAAACCAACTGCGTGATCCTAAAGAAAAATTTGAAGGGGAAGAGAAGTAATACAAAACACCTACGTCAAGATTCCTCACCAGAGCGACGAAGAGGCTGAGGAGTAAAAAGAAATCCTACTCTCCGATAAAACTAGACTCCAAAAACAGTTTTCTTCTAGACTCAACTGCGACCAAACTACACGATCAATCAAGGGGGCTCCTAGGGTCAGTCGAGGCTCTGATACCAACTTGTCACGCCCAATATGCGACCCTATCCAAAAGGAACGCGACGGTCCCACCAAGGATAGACCTGCATATTGAAACGCTTTTGCAAGGTGGATATCATTACATCAACATTACATAATAGATGTGGATACATACATAAGGCACAAATGCCGCAATAATACATCAACATCAAATACAAGATCAACATCCGACTACGGATGAAACATAAACAGAAGCTCAAACAATATCCACCTTGCTAGCCCAGCCATGCCGACCGAACCTATCCCCGATCGAAGAAGAAGCAGAAGAAGAACTCCAAGACAAGCAAACATCGCTCTCGCGTCATGACCATCGCACAACCTGTACCTGCAACTGGTGGTGTAGTAATCTGTGAGCCACGAGGACTCAGCAATCCCATTACCATGGGTATCAAGACTAGCAAAGCTTAAATGGGAGAGGAAGGGGTAAAGTGGTGAGGTTGCAGCAGCGACTAAGCATATATGGTGGCTAACATACGCAAATGAGGCGAGGAGAGAAACAAAGGAACGGTCGTCAACTAGTAGTGATCAAGAAGTGATCCTGAACTCCTACTTACGTCGACATAACCCGAAAACCGTGTTCTCCTCTCGATCAACCCGAAAAGAGACACTCACGATTCACGCACACGGTTGGTGTATTTTAGAAGAGTTTGCTTCAAGTTTACTACAACCGGACATTAACAAATTCCCATCTGCCACATAACCGCTGGCACGGCTCTCGAAAGTTTATACCTGCAGGGTGTCCCAACTTAGCCCATGATAAGCTCTCGCGATCAACGAAGGATATTCCTTCTCCCGGAAGACCCGATCGAGTCTCGGAATCCGGCTACAAGACATTTCGACAGCAATAAAACAAGACCAGCAAAGCCGCCCGATCGCCGACAATCCCGATAGGAGCTGCACATATCTCGCTCGAGGAAACACCGGATGAGACATCCTACTGAGTAAAACCAAACCTCGAGTTGCCACGAGGGGCCCCGATCTACTCGGTTCGGGCCAGCACTTAGAGAAGCACCGGTCCGGGGGCTAAATAAAGATGACCCTCGAGAGAGCGACTCCCAAGGGAAAAGGTAGGTGGTGGTGAGGCAAATGGTAAAACCAATGTTGGGCCTTCTTTGGAAAAGTCTTATTCAAAGCGAACTGTCAAGGGGTCCCATAAATCACCCGACCGCGTTAGGGACGCAAAAATCCGGGAACATAACACCGATATGACGGAAACTAGGGCGGCAAGAGTGGAACAAAACACCAGGCATAAGGCCGAGCCTTCCACCCTTTACCAAGTATATAGATGCATTAATTAAACAATAGATATAGTGATATCCCAACAAGTAAACATGTTCCAACAAGGAACAACATCTCCATGTTCCAACAAGGAACAAACTTCATCTTCACCTGCAGCTAACAACGCTATAAGAGGGGCTGAGCAAAGCGGTAACATAGCCAAACAACGGTTTGCTAGGAAGGGTGCAACAGGTTAGAGGCTGACATGGCATTTTGGGATGGCTTGAGCAGCAAGTGATAGGTAACGCAGCATAGCGAAAGAACGAAGCAACTAGCATAGCAATGATAGTAGTAAGATCCAGGGTAGCGGTCATCTTGCCTGAAATCCCGCAAGGAAGAAGAACGAGTCTATGAAGAAGACGAACGGATGAAGCCGAACCAAGCGTAAACGAACGAATCCTCGCGATCGCAACGAAACGGGAACTAACAAGAAGAAGCACACAACATAGTAAACACACCACACATAAACGAGGCATGATGCACAACCAAGCATGATGCATGACAAGCTACATGAAGCTACTCATGGCAAGAGCTGATGCAAACAAGAGCAACACATCAAAGCAAGTTTAAATGAGGCCGGAAACAACATATAACAATTCCGGTAAGTCCTCAAATGCAAATCTCGAAATTGGTCCAGATCTGAATAAACCTTATGTTCAAGTTGTTAAACAGCAAGTTAAAATGCACCACGATGATCTACACGAAATTCTAGTCAAGTTACATATAAAGTTCATTAGATTCGGAGCTACGGCCTAGAAGATATGAGCAAAACAAGTTAAACATGGCATTGATGCAAAATGCATACAAACATCAAGCAAACACCTCAAAACATGGATTCAACATGATAATATGAAACTACATGCAAAATCAAGCAAGTTTCATATAAAGCACACTCAAAACGGAGCAACGGTTCAACACATACACCCTATACAAGTCATGACCACAATCTGTCCAAAACAGCAAGTAGGCATATTGCAAGCATCAAAACAACATGCTACAGAATCTTAACATGATAACAAAGGCATGGGCATGAAGTACAGGTAAAGCATTACAAAACATGAACACTGAACTATCTCCAGAAATCACTAGAACATGCTCAAAAGGACATGGCAAGATTGCAAATAATAACAGTTTCAGACTTTAGCAGAAATAACATCAGGTTGCAATGTTTAGAGCTATGAAACAACATGTTACAGGAACTTATCATGGCAAACCAAGGCATGGCATGAATCTACTCAAAGCATAGAACAAGAGTCCTTTACTGACCATAAGCCAAAAAGGATCAGAAAATATGATGGCACCCATGTAAACATGGCAAGTTATATTACAGATTTAAACATGGCAGGAACAACGATAAGTAGGCATGTTGGTGAGCTTGAACCACTCACCACGGAGAAATACATGGCATGGAAAGGCAACTCACAATAAGAACATATGGCATAGAAGCTATACATGGCAAGAACAACATCATAGCATGCTTGGATAAACTACAACAACCTTGGCAAAATTGAATAACATGTAAACAATCTGCCAGGAACATTTTATAGCAAAAGTAGAGCTCGATTGAGTCAAGCTATGGCACTCTATAATTGCAAACAAGGGCATGGATGGATAGAGCAAGACATGTTTAACAAAACATCCTTACTGAAGTATCTCAAAATAAACATGGATCTCTCTGTAGCATCAAGTTAACATGGCATAAAAATATCAGCAGAACAGGGCTGAAATCAGCAACATCAGGAAGCCTAATTTGCATGCTTGTGCTAGTCACCACATAGATCACAAAAATACATGGCATATACCCCTGGAAAGATGGCATGGCATATTACAAAACACATGTAGGACTCAAGTCCATAGGGTGCACACATCAATCATGGCAAAAATGACAAAAGTGCATGTTCTGATAAGAATCAGAAACTAACATCACATATCACTCTTCCAACAGCATTTCGGGCATCAAGATGAACTCAAATGAAAATGATGAAATGATATGAAATGATCTACTCATCGAGACGAACATTTTGACATATTATACGCACGAAACGGAGCTACATGCACAGAGTTATGATGCGATAAAAATGCAACAAAATAATCACAGATTCGGGACTTGGCAGATTTTTAGTACCGGAAAAAAAAAACAGAGCGAGCGTTAAATAGATAAAACGTGCACGGTGCGGGGTTTAGTGGGCTGCTCACCAACGGGCTGAGCCCATCCGAGGAGGAGGGAGTTGGGCCGGCTGGAGAAGGGCCGGGCCCATGCGGGAGGCGTTGGGGCGCGTCGTCCTCCCCGTGCCCGCACGAGGGAGGCGGCGCGGCGGCGCTGGCCAGCTGCTGCGGCGGCGGCGAGGCCGGAAGTGGCCGGGCGCGGCGGTGGCGGCGGGATCCGGCCCGGCGAGGCCGGATCCGGCCGGCGGGGAGACGGATCGGCGGCGGGGCGAGGAGCTTCGACGGCGGCGGGCCATGGCGAACTCGAGGCCATGGTGGGGCGGCGCTCCTGCGGCAGAGAACGAAGGTGAGGGGAGAGGAGGAAGAGAAGGAGGGAGAGGGCGGCGGATCTGGTCTGGGGCTCGCCGACGGCGGTACTTCGGTGAACGAGCGGCGAAGGTCCGGCGAGACGGCGCGGCGCGGATCTCCTCGGGCCTGGCGCGGCCCGGGGCGGGCCGGAGATGGGCTCCGTGGGCCCGGCGGCGATGGCTGGAGGAGAGAGAAGGCCGGCGTGCCACTTGGCAGCACGAGATTGGGCGCGGGGGCGGCGACGATGACGTGGCGACGCGGGATTGGACGAAGCGACGTGGAGGCTGGACATGTCCGGCGGGGGTGGACATGTCCGGCGCGCGAGGGGAGCGGGGCTAGGGTTTGATCTGCGGAAATTTCGGCGGAGGGGTGTTTATATAGGTAGAGGGAGCTAGGAGAGTCCAAATGAGGTGCGGTTTTCGGCCACGCGATCGTGATCGAACGACCGAGAGCATGGAGGGGAGTTAGGTGGGTTTTGGGCCACTTTGGAAGGGGTGTTGGACTGCAATGCAAAAGAGGCTTTTGCGGTTACCCGGTTAACCGTTGGAGTACCAAACGACCTCCAAATGACCCGAAACTTGACAGGCGGTCTACCGGTGGTATACCAAGGCCGCTTGACAAACCTCGGTCCATTCCGAGACCGTTTAACACCCGCACACGAAAAGAGGTAAAAAGGGGGCGCCGGGAGACATAGGAGTGCCGGATTGCAAAACGGACAACGGGGAAAATGCTCGGATGCATGAGACGAACACGTATGCAAAATGAAATGCACATGACGACATGATATGAAATGCAGATGATGACATGGCAAAGCGCAACACGCAAGCACATGACAAGGCAACGACGGCGAATAACTGACGGACACCTGGCGCATTGGATCCGGGGCGTTACATCCTCCTCCCCTCCTTTATATACGGGGGAGGGGGGCACCCCATAGACACACAAGTTGATCTTTAGCCGTGTTCGGTGCCCCCTCCACATTTTTACACCTCGGTCATATCGTCGTAGTGCTTAGGCGAAGCCCTGCACCGGTAACTTCATCATCACCGTCACCAGGCCGTCGTGCTGACGAAACTCTCCCTCGGCCTCAGCTGGATCAAGGGTTCGAGGGACATCACCGAGCTGAACGTGTGCGGATCACTGAGGTGCCGTGCATTCGGTACTTGATCGGTTGGATCACGAAGACGTTCGACTACATCAACCGCATTACTAAACGCTTCCGCTTTCGGTTTACGAGGGTACGTGGACACACTCTCCCGCTTGTTGCTATGCATCACCTAGATAGATCTTGTATGATCGTAGGCAAAATGTTTTGAAATACTACGTTCCCTAACAGTGGCATCCGAGCCAGGTCTATGCGTAGATGTTATAGGCACGAGTAGAACCCAAAGAGTTGTGGGCGATAATAGTCATACTGCGTACCAGCATGTCATACTTTGATTTGGCAGTATTTTTGGATGAAGCGGCCCAGACCGACATTACATGACCGCGTTCATGAGACTGGTTCTACCGTCGTGCTTCGCACACAGGTGGCTAGTTGGTGTCTGTTTCTCCAACTTTACTTGAATTGAGTGTGACTACGCTCGGTCCTTGTTGAAGGTTAAAACAACACACTTGACAAAAAATCGTTGTGGTTTTGATGTGTAGGTAAGAACGGTTCTGGCTAAGCCCGTAGCAGCCACATAAAACTTGCAACAACAAAGTAGAGGACGTCTAACTTGTTTTTGCAGGGCTTGCTATGATGTGATATGGTCAAGACGTGATGATATATAAATTGTTGTATGAGATGATCATGTTTTGTATAAGTTATCGGCAACTGGCAGGAGCCTTATGGTTGTCGCTTTATTGTATGAAATGCAATCACCATGTAATTGCTTTACTTTACCACTAAGCGGTAGCGATAGTCGTGATAGCAATAGTTGGCGAGACGACAAAGATGCTTTGATGGAGATCAAGGTGTCAAGTCGGTGACGATGGTGATCATGACAGTGCTTTGGAGATGGAGATCAAAGGCACAAGATGATGATGGCCATATCATATCACTTATTTTGATTGCATGTGATGTTTATCTTTTATGCATCTTATTTTGCTTAGTACGGCGGTAGCATTATAAGATGATCTTTCACTAAAATTTCAAGGTACAAGTGTTCTCCCTGAGTATGCACCGTTGCGACAGTTCGTCGTGCCGAGACACCACATGATGATCGGGTGTGATAAGCTCTACGGTCACATACAACGGGTGCAAGCCAATTTTGCACACGCAGAATACCCGGGTTAAACTTGACGAGCCAAGCATATGCAGATATGACCTCGGAACACCGAGAACGAAAGGTCGAGCATGAATCATATAGTAGATATGATCAACATAGTGATGTTCACCATTGAAAACTACTCCATCTGACGTGATGATCGGACATGGTTTAGTTGATTTGGATCACGTGATCACTTAGATGTGTCTATCTAAATGGAAGTTCTTAAGTAATATGATTAAATTGAACTTTAATTTATCATGAACTTAGTACCTGATAGTATTTTGCATGTCTATTTTGTGTAGATCAATGGCCCGCGCTACCGTTCCTTTGTATTTTAATGCGTTCCTAGAGAAAGCTAAGTTGAAAGATGATGGTAGCAACTACACGATCGGGTTCAGAACGAGGATTATCCTCATTGCTGCACAGAAGAATTACGTCCTGGAAGCACCGCTAGGTGCAAGACCCGCTGCAGGAGCAACGCCGGATGCTATGAACGTCTGGCAGAGCAAAGCTGATGACTACTTGATAGTTCAGTGTGCCATGCTTTACGGCTTAGAACCGGGACTTCAATGACGTTTTGAATGTCATGGAGCATATGAGGTGTTCCAGGAGTTGAAGTTTATTTCAAGCAAATGCCCGGATTGAGCGATATGAAGTCTCCAATAAGTTCTATAGCTGTAAACTGGAGGAGAATAGTTCTGTCAGTGAACATATACTCAAAATGTCTGGGTACCACAATCACTTGACTCAACTGGGAGTTAATCTTCTGGTTGATAGTGTCATTGACAGAGTTCTTCAATCACTGCCACCAAGCTACAAAAGCTTCGTGATGAACTATAATATGCAAGGGATGGATAAGACAATTCCCGAGCTCTTCGTGATGCTATAGGCTACAGAGGTAGAAATAAAGAAGGAGCATCAAGTTTTGATGGTCAACAAGACCACTAGTTTCAAGAAAAAGGGTAAAGGGAAGAAAGGGAACTGCAAGAAGAACGGCAAGAGCAAGTTGCTGCTCAAGTGAAGAAGCCCAAGTCTGGACCTATGCCTGAGACTGAGTGCTTCTACTGCAAAGGGACTAATCACTGGAAGCGGAACTGCCCCAAGTATTTGGCGGATAAGAAGGATGGCAAAGTGAAAGGTATATTTGATATACATGTTACTGATGTGTACCTTACTAATGCTCGCAGTAGTGCCTGGGTATTTGATACTGGTTCTGTTGCTCATATTTGCAACTCGAAACAGGGACTACGGACTAAGCGAAGATTGGCTAAGGATGAGGTGACGATGCGCGTGGGAAATGGTTCCAAAGTCGATGTGATAGCCGTCCGCACTTTACCTCTACATGTACCTACGAGATTAGTTTTAGATCTGAATAATTGTTATTTGGTGCCAGCGTTAAGCATGAACATTATATCTGGATCTTGTTTGATGCGATACGGTTATTCATTTAAATCAAGAGATAAAGGGTTGTCTAATTAAAAGAAGTAATATCTTTTATGGTCATGCACCCTTGATGAGTGGTCTATTTTTGTTGAATCTCGATAGTAGTGACACACATATTCATAGTATTGAAGCCAAAAGATATAAGTTTAATAATGATAGTGCAACTTATTTGCGGCACTGCTGTTTAGGTCATATTGGTGTAAAACACATGAAGAAACTCCATGCTGATGGGCTTTTGGAATCACTTGATTCTCGCGAACCATGCCTCATGGGAAAGATGACTAAGACTCCGTTCTCCGGAACAATGGAGCGAGCAACAAACTTGTTGGAAATAATACATACTGATGTATGCGGTCCGATGAGTGTTGAGGCTCGCAACAGGTATCACTATTTTTTGACCTTCACAGATGATTTAAGCAGATATGGGTATATCTACTTGATGAAACATAAGTCTGAAACATTTGAAAAGTTCAAAGAATTTCAGAGTGAAGTGGAAAATCATCATAACAAGAAAATAAAGTTTCTACGATCTGATCATGGAGGAGAATATTTGAGTTACGAGTTTGGTCTTCATTTGAAACAATGCGGAATAGTTTCCCAACTCACGCCACCCGGAACACCACAACGCAATGGTGTGTCTGAACGTCGTAACCACACTTTATTAGATATGGTGCGATCTATGATGTCTCTTACTGATTTACCACTATCGTTTTTGGGTTATGCTTTAGAGACTGCTGCATTCACGTCAAATAGGGCACCATCTAAATCCGTTGAGACGACACCATATGAACTGTGGTTTGGCAAGAAACCCAAGTTGTCGTTTCTTAAAGTTTGGAGCTGTGATGCTTATGTGAAAAAGATTCCACTTGATAAGCTCGAACCCAAATCGGAGAAATGTGTCATAGGATACCCAAAGGAGACTATTGGGTACACCTTCTATCATAGATCCGAAGGCAAGATATTCGTTGCTAAGAATGGATCCTTTCTAGAGAAGGAGTTTCTCTCGAAAGAAGTGAGTGGGAGGAAAGTAGAACTTGATGAGGTAACTGTACCTGCTCCCTTATTGGAAAGTAGTTCATCACAGAAATCAGTCCCTGTGATTCCTACACCAATTAGTGAGGAAGCCAATGATAATGATCATAAAACTTCTAATCAAGTTACTACCGAACCTCGTAGGTCAACCAGAGTAAGATCCGCACCAGTGTGGTACGATAATCCTGTTCTAGAAGTCATGTTACTTGACCATGACGAACCTATGAACTATGTGGAAGCGATGATGAGCCCAGATTCTGCAAAATGGCTTGAGGCCATGAAATCTGAGATGGGATCCATGTATGAGAACAAAGTGTGGACTTTGGTTGACTTGCCCGGTGATCGGCAAGCCATAGAGAATAAATGGATCTTCAAGAAGAAGACTGACGCTGACGGTAATGTTACTGTCTACAAAGATCGATTTGTTGCAAAAGGTTTTAGACAAGTTCAAGGAGTTGACTATGATGAGACCTTCTCACCTGTAGCAATGCTTAAGTCCGTCCGAATCATGTTAGCAATTGCTGCATTTTATGATTATGAAATTTGGCAAATGGATATTAAAACTGCATTCCTAAATGGATTTCTGGAAGAAGAGTTGTATATGATGCAACCCGAAGGTTTTATCGATCCAAAGGATGCTAACAAAGTGTGCAAGCTCCAGCAATCCATTTATGGACTGGTGCACATCTCGGAGTTAGAATAAACGTTTTGATAGTGTGATCAAAGCATATGGTTTTATATAGACTTTTGGAGAAGCCTGTATTTACAAGAAAGTGAGTGGGAGCTCTGTAGCATTTTTAATATTATATGTGGATGACATGTTGTTGATTGGAAATGATATAGAATTTCTGGATAGCATAAAAGGATACTTGAATAGAGTTTTTCAATGAAAGACCTCGTTAAAGCTGCTTATATAGTGGGAATCAAGATCTATAGAGATAGATCAAGACGCTTAATTGGACTTTCACAAAGCACATACCTTGATAAAGTTTTGAAGATCAAAATGGATCAAGCAAAGAAAGGGTTCTTGCCTGTGTCACAAGGTGTGAAGTTGAGTCAGACCCAATGCCCGACCACTGCAGAAGATAGAGAGAAAATGAAAGTCATTCCCTATGCTTTAGCCATAGGTTCTATTATGTATGCAATGCTATGTACCACACTTGATATGTGCCTTGCTATTAGTTTAGCAGGGAGGTACCAAAGTAATCCAGGAGTGGATCACTGGACAGCGGTCAAGAACATCATGAAATACCTAAAGAGGACTAAGGATATGTTTCTCGTTTATGGAGGTGACCAAGAGCTCCTCGTAAATGGTTACGTCGATACAAGCTTTGACACTGATCCGGATGACTCTAAGTCACAAACCGGATACATATTTATATTGAACGGTGGAGCTGTTAGTTGGTGCAGTTCCAAGCAAAGTGTCGTGGCGGGATCTACGTGTGAAGCGGAGTACATGGCTGCTTCGGAAGCAGCAAATGAAGGAGTCTGCATGAAGGAGTTCATATCTGATCTAGGTGTCATACCTAGTGTATCGGATCCAATGAAAATCTTTTGTGATAATACTGGTGCCATTGCCTTGGCAAAGGAATCCAAATTTCACAAGAGAACCAAGCACATCAAGAGATGCTTCAATTCCATCCGCGGTCAAGTCAAGGAGGGAGACATAGATATTTGCAAGATACATACGGATCTGAATGTTGTATACCCGTTGACTAAGCCTCTCTCACGAGCAAAACATGATCAACACCAACACTCCATCTGTGATAGAATCATTACTATGTAATCTAGATTATTGACTCTAGTGCAAGTGGGAGACTGAAGCAAATATGCCCTAGAGGCAATAATAAATTTGTTATTTATATTTCCTTATATCATGATAAATGTTTATTATTCATGCTAGAATAGTATTAACCGGAAACTTAGTACATGTGTGAATACATAGACAAACAGAGTGTCCCTAGTATGCCTCTACTTGACTAGCTCGTTAATCAAAGATGGTTAAGTTTCCTAGCCATAGACATGAGTTGTCATTTGATGAACGGGATTACATCATT
This sequence comes from Aegilops longissima, assembly GCA_021605205.1. NCBI lineage: Eukaryota > Viridiplantae > Streptophyta > Magnoliopsida > Poales > Poaceae > Aegilops > Aegilops longissima. The sequence continues at coordinate 229,930,297 of CM038682.1, forward strand.
AGAGAATGATGTGATGGACAAGACCCATCTGTTAGCTTAGCACTATGATCGTTTAGTTTATTGCTATTGCTTTCTTCATGACTTATACATGTTCCTATGACTATGAGATTATGCAACTCCCGAATATCGGAGGAACACGTAGTGTGCTATCAAACGTCACAACGTAACTGGGTGATTATAAAGATGATCTACATGTGTCTCCGATGGTGTTTGTTGAGTTGGCATAGATCGATATTAGGACTTGTCACTCCGATTGTCGGAGAGGTATCTCTGGGCCCTCTCGGTAATGCACATCACTATAAGCCTTGCAAGAAATGTGACTAATGAGTTAGTTGCGGGATGATGCATTACGGAACGAGTAAAGAGACTTGCCGGTAACGAGATTGAACTAGGTATGGTGATACCGACGATCGAATCTTGGGCAAGTAACATACCGATGACAAAGGGAACAACGTATGTTGTTGTGTGTGTTTGACCGATAAAGATCTTCGTAGAATATGTAGGAGCCAATATGAGCATCCAGGTTCCGCTATTGATTATTGACTGGAGATGTGTCTCTATCATGTCTACATAGTTCTCAAACCCGTAGGGTCCGCACGTTTAACGTTCGATGACGATTGATATTATGAGTTTATGTGTTTTGATGTACCGAAGATTGTTCGGAGTCCCTGATGAGATCAATACATGACGAGGAGTCTCAAAATGGTCGAGACATAAATATTGATATATTGGAAGGTTATATTCAGACACCGGAATGGTTCCGAAGTGTATCGGGTAATTTCAGGAGTACTGGGAGGTTACCGAAACCCCCCGGGGGATTAATGGGCCACAATGGGCCTTAGTGGAGAAGAGAGAGGGCCGGCCAGAGGTGGCGCGCCCCTGCCCAGTCCGGGTGGACAAGGGAAGGGCGCCCCTCCTTCCTTCTCTTCTCTCCTCTTTCCCTTTTTCTCCTTCTTGGACAAGGGAAGGGGGAAACCTACTCCTACTAGGAGTAGGAATCCTCCCCTTGGGCGCCCCCCTTGTGGCCGGCCCTCCTACTCCGCCCCTCCTTTATATACGGGGGAGGGGGGCACCCCATAGACACACAAGTTGATCTTTAGACGCGTGCGGTGCCCCCCTACATAGTTTTACACCTCAGTCATATCGTCGTAGTGCTTAGGCGAAGCCCTGCGCCGGTAACTTCATCATCACCGTCACCATGCCGTCGTGCTGACGAAATTCTCCCTCGGCCTCAGCTGGATCAAGAGTTCGAGGGACGTCACCGAGCTGAACGTGTGCAGATCGCGGAGGTGCCGTGCGTTCGGTACTTGATCGGTTGGATCGCGAAGATGTTCGACTACATCAACCGCATTAATAAACGCTTTCACTTTCGGTCTACAAGGGTACATGGACACACTCTCCCGCTCGTTGCGATGCATCACCTAGATAGATCTTGTATGATCGTAGGCAAAGTGTTTTGAAATACTAAGTTCCCCAACAACTACTGCGGGGCAGGTGCGGTACTACCGTGCCCAACTGCCGCCCTAGTGCCGTTGAAGAGAAAATGAGTCTAGAAGCCTGAAAACAACCGGTAGTGCCTGCGTCACTAGACCGCAGAATTACCTTGCAAGCAGTACTACCGCTACCCAGGGCGGTACTACCGCTAGTGAGCTTCAAAATAGCCCAAGCAAAACAGAAGGATGCAATAAGGCCTGAACTGCCATAACTTCTACAAATGAGCCGCGAATTGAGAAAACTCAAGCTTGTTGGATAGAAGATGACAAATACTATCCAATAGCGGCTTGCAACAGGTTATAGTAATAAGAGGAAGAGGAAGAATGCCTAAGATATGGAGATGTGAAACCTCTATGATTGAAGAAACGACAAAAACTCCAACATCGGAAACATCATTGAAGATGCATATATGAACTTCGTTTTCGATGAACTCGAGCTTGTCATGAAGATGACCATAAGCTCTAAAAACTCAGAGAGAGAAACACCAAACAAGAACCAAGAAAGATGATGCAAGGATGCAATGGTTTGAGATTTCTACGAATGATACGATCAAGCTACTTACTGTTGGGGAACGCGGTAATTTCAATTTTTTTCCTACGATCACACAAGATCTATCTATGTGATGCATAGCAACGAGCCGGGAAGAGTGTGTCCACGTACCCTTGTAGACCGAAAGCGGAAGCGTTGTATCAACACGGTTGATGTAGTCTTCATGATCCGACCGATCTTAGTACCGAATGTATGGCAACTCCGTGTTCAGCACACGTTCAGCTCGATGAAGTCCCTCGTACACTTGATCCAGTTGAGGCCAAGGGAGAGTTCCGTCAGCATGATGGCGTGGTGACGGTGATGATGAAGTTACCGGCGCAGGGCTTCTCCTAAGCACTACGACGATATGACCGAGGTGTGTTTGTGTGGAGGGGGGCACCGCACATGGCTAAAAGAAACTTTGGTGTGCCTTTGGGGTGCCCCCTCCCACGTATATAAAGGTGGGAGGGAGGAAGAGGCCGACCAAGGAAGAGGCGCGCGCTAAGGGGGGGGGGGCAATCCTACTTCAAGTAGGTTTGGCCCCCCTTTCCTATTCCAACTAGGAGTAGGAAAGAGGAGGAGGGAGAAGGAAAGAGGGGGATGACCCCCCAAACCCTAAACCAATTAGGTTTGGGCCTAGGGGGGCCACTCCCCACACCTTGCTTGCTGCCCTCTTTCTCCACTAGGGCCCAATAAGGCCCATAGACTCCCCGGGGGGTTCCCGAAAAATACTCGATACACTTCGGAACCCTTCCGGTGTCCGAATATAACCTTCCAATATATCAATCTTTATGTCTCAACCATTTCGAGACTCCTCGTCATGTCCGTGATCTCATCCAGGACTCCGAACAACCTTCGGTACATCAAATCACATAACTCATAATACAAATCGTCATCGAACGTTAAGCATGCGGACCCTACGGGTTCGAGAACTATGTAGACATGACCGAGACACATCTCTTGTCAATAACCAATAGCGGAACCTGGATGATCATATTGGATCCTACATATTCTATGAAGATCTTTTTCGGTCAAACCACATAACAACATACGTTGTTCCCTTTGTCATCGGTATGTTACTTGCTCGAGATTCGATCGTCGGTATCACAATACCTAGTTCAATTTCGTTACCGACAAGTCTCTTTACTCGTTCCGTAGTGCATCATCCCGCAACTAACTCATTAGTCACATTGCTTGCAAGGCTTATAGTGATGTGCATTACCGAGAGGGCCCAGAGATACCTCTCCGATACACAGAGTGACAAACCCTAATCTCGATCTATGCCAACCCAACAAACACCATCGGAGACACCTATAGAGCATCTTTATAATCACCCAGTTACGTTGTGACATTTGATAGCACACAAGGTGTTCCTCCGGTATTCAGGAGTTGCATAATCTCATAGTCTGAGGAACATGTATAAGTCATGAAGAAAGCAGTAGCAATGAAACTGTAACGATCATAATGCTAAGCAAACGAATGGGTCTTGTCCATCACATCATTCTCCTAATGATGTGATCCCGTTCATCAAATGACAACACATGTCTATGGTTAGGAAACATAACCATCTTTGATAAACGAGCTAGTCAAGTAGAGGCATACTAGGGACACTTTGTTCTGTCTATGTATTCACACATGTACTAAGTTTTCGGTTAATATAATTCTAGCATGAATAATAAACATTTATCATGAAATAAGGAAATAAATAATAACTTTATTATTTCCTCTAGGGCATATTTCCTTCAATCTGCCACTTGCACTAGAGTCAATAATCTAGTTCACATCGCCATGTGATTTAACACCAATAGTTCACATCACCATGTGATTAACACCCATAGTTCACATCGCCATGTGACCAACACTCAAAGGGTTTACTAGAATCAGCAACCTAGTTCACATCGCCATGTGATTAACACCCAAAGAGTACTAAGGTGTGATAATGTTTTGCTTGTGAGAGAAGTTTAGTCAACGGGTCTGCCATATTCAGTTCCGTATGTATTTTGCAAATTTCTATGTCAATAATGCTCTGCATGGAGCTACTCTAGCCAATTGCTCCCACTTTCAATATGTATCTAGATTGAGACTTAGAGTCATCCGAATCAGTGTCAAAACTTGCATCGACGTAACCCTTTACGACGAACTTTTTGTCACCTCCATAACCGAGAAACATATCCTTATTCCACCAAGGATAATTTTGACCAATATCCAGTGATCTACTCCTAGATCACTATTGTACTCAGTCAGGACCCTGATCCTAAGTCACACCGATCTAGCATGTAACACATCATATCACTTTGCGGCCTCACGCATGGTATTCCCATGGGTGCCACCTTACCTGGCCCAGAACCGTTTGCGCCTTTTGGCTCACGTATATGATAGTGTCACTAGCATCCATATGACAAAGAACCCGAGCCGACATGACTAGTCATGAATCCAAAGTGGCACTGACTTACAGGGACATGCATACATGACCCAACAACGAACGTGTCAGTCATCAACGTATGAACCCAAGTCATAGCAAGCTACAAGGACTTAAAGGAACAACGCGTGAAATTTCCCCGAAGGGACAGACACAGGAACGAAGAAGGACACATGCCGGCCAGCCTAAGTGTTCCGGAGTAGTAGCGAGCTACCATGGCTCAGTGGAAGCACTAGGAGACATTTCCCCATAAGAGAGGCTACCAAGAATAAACAACTAGGTTCTCGGATCCCACACATACCAAGCATTTCAATAACATATACGCATTATGCTCGATATGTGCAAATACAACATGGCATCACAACAAAACTCTATGACTCAAAATATTTATTCATTAGGCTCCGGGGAGCCAGATATTACAAACATGGGCTTGAAGACCCTGCATTCAAGTCATACAAGCAATAAGCACATGTAGAAGCTTACTTGTCTGAGTACAGACAACTACAAAAGAAAAAGGCTGAGAAAGCTGACTATCTACAAGACCCTGCTGAGGGCACAAGATCATAGCTGAGGTAACAAGTTAAACATCGAAGTCCACTCGGAACTACTAGTGAGACTGAAGTCTCTCTGCAAAAACATAAATTAGGCAAACTTGAGTACAAATGTACCCAACAAGACTTACATCAGAACTAGCTACATATTCATTAGTATCAACAAAGGGATGGTGGGGTTTAACTGCAGCAAGCCAGATTTGACTCAATGGCTATCCTGAACTACGACTGCAAGTAACTCTTTTGAGGTGGCGCACACGAGTCCACATGTTCACCAATCAATAAACCACTATGGATCCGCTCCCGTCTCCCTATGAGAACGCCATCCATAGCACTCACGCTTATCTTGCGCATTTTAGAGTATCCACTTTCACTTGTCTACGAACTGTATAGGCAACCCAGAGGTCCTTTACCGCGGACACGACTATTCGAATAGATCATTTATAACCCTGCAGGGGTGTACTTCTTCACACATGTTTCCACCACTTAGCGTCTGCACACAACATGTGCTCGACAGACTTCAAGCGAAAGCCGACGTGGGTGTAGACCACGACCTGACTAACCACACAAGTCCCTATTCCAGGTTTATCGCCTATTCAGGTTCCATCCGCAGGGAGTCCGACCGAGGTTTCCACATACGACTCCGAACGATGTGTGCAGGGTTCCCGGGTCACCAAACGGGCGACTCGGTACACCGGGCCACGTGCCTACCGCATCACAGCCCACCCCTCGGGTCAGCGCTGCGCACGGCCTCCAGTATACTACAAACACCAGAAACTACTTGCAACTCCTGGACAGAGGACAGGGGCGGTTAATAAGTCGAGTGGGGTCATATTTCAGGGCCCAAAGTGTGGTAGTAGCTGTTCATGGATCACAAACATAGAACTCAGTTCCCGAGGACAGTTTCAATGAGACAACCCACCATGTACTCCTACATGGCCTCTCACCGCTACCTTTACCAAATCGTGTTCACACACTTAGCTCTCAAAAGTAGGACATGTTCACCACATTCCAATTCATCCCCGATGAATCAGACCTGACTCAACTCTAAGCAGTAGTAGGCATGACAAACAAGCATGAATGAGTAGGCACATCAGGGCTCAAACAACTCCTACTCATGCTAGTGGGTTTCATCTATATACTGTGGCAATGACAGGTCATGCAGAGGAAAAGGGGGTTCAACTACCGCAGCAAGTAACAGATGAACCGTTGTTGTCCTAATGCAGTAAAAGAGAGCAGGAGTGATACGTATCCAACGTATCTATAATTTTTGATTGCTCCATGCTATTATATGATTTGTTTTGGATGTTTATGGGCTGTACTAAACACTTTAATATTATTTTTGGGACTAACCTATTAACCCAGAGCCCAGTGCCAGTTTCTGTTTTTTCCCTTGTTTCAGTGTTTCGTAGAAAAGGAATATCAATCGGAGTCCAAATGGAATGAAACCTTCGGGAGAGTTATTTTTGGAACGGAAGCAATCCAGGGGACTTGGAGTACACGTCAGGGAATCAACGAGGAGAGCACGAGGCAGGGGGGCGCGCCCACCCCCCCAGGCGCGCCCACCCCCCCAGGCGCGCCCTCCACCCTCGTGGGCCCCTCGTTGCTCCCCTGACCGACTTCTTTCGTCTATATATATCAATATACCCTAAAACCATCGGAGAACAGAATAGATCGGGAGTTCCGCCGCCGCAAGCCTCCGTAGCCACCAAAAACCAATCGGGACCCTGTTCCGGTACCCTGCCGGAGGGGGGAACGCTCACCGGTGGCCATCTTCATCATCCCGGCGCTCTCCATGACGAGGAGGGAGTAGTTCACCCTCGGGGCTGAGGGTATGTACCAGTAGCTATGTGTTTGATCTCTCTCTCTCTCTCTCTCTCTCTCTCTCGTGTTCTTGAGGTGATACGATCTTGATGTATCGCGAGCTTTGCTATTATAGTTGGATCTTATGATGTTTCTCCCCCTCAACTCTCTTGTAATGGATTGAGTTTTCCCTTTGAAGTTATCTTATCGGATTGAGTCTTTAAGGATTTGAGAACACTTGATGTATGTCTTGCCGTGCTTATCTATGGTGACAATGGGATATTCGCGTGATCCACTTGATGTATGTTTTGGTGATCAACTTGCGGGTTCCGCTCGTGAACTTATGCATAGGAGTGGCACACGTTTTCGTCTTGACTCTCCGGTAGAAACTTTGGGGCACTCTTTGAAGTACTTTGTGTTGGTTTGAATAGATGAATCTGAGATTCTGTGATGCATATCGTATAATCATACCCACGGATACTTGAGGTGACATTGGAGTATCTAGGTGACATTAGGGTTTTGGTTGATTTGTGTCTTAAGGTGTTATTCTAGCACGAACTCTATGATAGATCGAACGGAAATAATAGCTTCATGTTATTTTACTATGGACTCTTGATAGATCGATCAGAAAGGATAACTTTGAGGTGGTTTCGTACCCTACCATAATCTCTTCGTTTGTTCTCCGCTATTAGTGACTTTGGAGTGACTCTTTGTTGCATGTTGAGGGATAGTTATATGATCCAATTATGTTATTATTGTTGAGAGAACTTGCACTAGTGAAAGTATGAACCCTAGGCCTTGTTTCCTTGCATTGCAATACCGTTTACGTTCACTCTTATCATTAGTTACCTTGCTGTTTTTATATTTTCAGACTACAAAAACCCATATCTACCATCCATATTGCACTTGTATCACCATCTCTTCGCCAAACTAGTGCACCTATACAATTTACCATTGTATTGGGTGTGTAGGGAACACAAGAGACTCTTTGTTATTTGGTTGTAGGGTTGCTTGAGAGAGACCATCTTCATCCTACGCCTCCCACTGATTGATAAACCTTAGGTCATCCACTTGAGGGAAATTTGCTACTGTCCTACAAACCTCTGCACTTGGAGGCCCAACAACGTCTACAAGAAGAAGGTTGTGTAGTAGACATCAAGCTCTTTTCTGGCGCCGTTGCCGGGGAGGTGAGTGCTTGAAGGTATATCTTTAGATCTTGTAATCGAATCTTTTTGTTTCTTGTTTTAGCACTAGTTTAGTTTATAAAAGAAAACTACAAACAAATGGAATTGAGTTTACCTTATATGCTTCATCTTTTTAATATCTTTCGTGAGTATGATGGGAAGGAAAATTGTGCCAAAGTGTTAGAAGAAGAATGCATTAAAATGTTTGGCACTAAATCTTTGAATGATGAGCATGATTGCAATGTTGTTAGTATGAACTCCTTGAATATCCATAGTACTAATGATGATTGCACTAGTTATGATGAAAATGTCTCCTATAAACATGTCAATTTTTGTGGAGTGCATTGGGTTTGCAAGTACACACCAAATAGGGAAGATAGATATTGCAAGAGGCATAAGCCTTTAGAAACTAAATGGTTGCAAGAAAGGCTAAATGTTAGTGCTGAAAATTTAAAATTTCTTAGCCATACTTGTGAACTTTGCAATGAACATGGTCATTTAAATATCAAATGCAAATTGTTTCATGATCGAATCGTGTCCAAAAATTGTGATGCCTTGATTTACCTTGCACATCATAATGAACTTAGTTTGCTTTTGGGTTATGAAGAAATGAAACGTCAAACTAAGATTATTCCAGAATATAACCATGAGAAATTCCTCGACATTGATCTAGAAGAAATTTATATGTATTGTGCGGTGAATTGCATTGAAAATCCTTATAGAAAAGAAAGCAAATAGAAGATGAAGAGAACACTAATGAAAGGGAAGAGACTTCCCAATACCCTCCTATTATTTCTTATGATGAATCAGGTAACAAGGAGGAGCTTTCTATTCACCAATTTCATCAATAAGGAGCTCAAAAAAGAGGGATAAACCTGCACATGATGTGAAGAAGAAAAAGAAAAAACGGAGAAGCAAAGGTAAAAAGATATCTCTCCCAAATAATGTTGCTCCTATTATTGTTGTGCCTCATGAAAATGAATCAAAAATAATTGTGGAAGATGATGCACTTGATGATCTCGTTATGCCTATTGCTTGTTGTGATGATTCTGATTGGGAAGATAATGATACTTCTTATGATCTTGAAAATCTTTTTGGCACTTGCTTGGAATAATATGATAATAATGTTTGCTATATTATTGGTGCTATCCATACTATTAATGATGAGAGTGATTATGCTTATGATATGAAAAGGCCCAAGCTTGGGGATGCTATGTTTGATGAGAATGACATGTTTGAGAATATATTTGCTGAAATTAATGTTTGTCCCAAGCTTGGGGATGCTATGTTTAATGAAGATGATATTTTAGCCTCCCAAGTTTTGATGAGCAAATTTATTATGATGATAGAATGCCTCCTACTTATGATGATTATATTGATGAAAGTGGGTTTGGAATAGTGTCAACTTTAGGAAGTAATGATCCCACTATTTTGGAGGATGTTGAATCTTATTATGATAATTATGAAAGTGGATTTGGAGAGGTCATGACTTTATCTAGTGACGAATCCACTATTTCGGAAGAGGTTCCAATTGATTATGAGAATAAAGTTGCTATCTATGATGATTATTGTGATGACTTGTATGCTATAAAGAATAATGATAACCATGAAACTTGTCATCTTGATCTTAATTTTCAATCGCATGATAGTTCTTTTGTTGAGTTTGCTCCCACTACTATTGATGAGAATAAATTTGCTTATGTAGAGAGTAGTAAATTTTCTATGCTTGTAGATCATGAAAAGAATGCTTTAGGTGCTGGTTATATTGTTTAATTTATTCATGATGCTACTGAAAATTATTATGAGGGAGGAACATATGCTTGTAGAAATTGCAATAATATCAAGTTTCCTCTCTATGTTCTTAAAGTATTGAAGTTATGCTTGTTTTGCCTTCCTATGCTAGTTAATTATTGTTCCCATAAGTTGTTTTCTCACAAAATCCCTATGCATAGGAAGTGGGTTAGACTTAAATGAGCTAGTCATATTCTTCATTATGCCCTCTTTATGTTTCAATTCTTATCTTTTATGCGAGCATCATTGAAATCATAATGCCTAGCTAGGGGCGTTAAACGTTAGCGCTTGTTGAGAGGCAACCCAATTTTATTTTAGTTTCTTGCTTAGTAATAAATAATCTATATAGCCTCTGGTTAGATGTGTTTTTATGTTTTAATTAGTGTTTGTGCCAAGTTAAACCTATAGGATCTTCTTGGATGATAGTTATTTGATCTTGCTGAAAATTCCAGAAACTTTCTGTTCACGAAAACAATTGTTAAAAATCACCAGAACATGATACAATACTGATTTCAATTGAAGCAGATCACTAAACAATTTTTCTAGGTCGTACTATTTTGGTAGAATTTTTGAGTTCCAGAAGTTTGCGCTAGTTACAGATTACTACAGACTGTTCTGTTTTTGATAGATTCTGTTTTTCAGGTGTTGTTTGCTTATTTTAATGAACCTATGGCTAGTAAAAGAGTTTATAAACTATAGAGAAGTTGGAATAGAGTGGGTTTAACACCAATATAAATAAAGAATGAGTTCATTACAGTACCTTGAAGTGGTGTTTTCTTTTCTTTCGCTAACGGAGCTTACGAGTTTTCTGTTAAGTTTTGTGTTGTGAAGTTTTCAAGTTTTGGGTAAAGATTCGATGGACTATGGAATAAGGAGTGGCAAGAGCCTAATCTTGGGGATGCCCAAGGCACCCCAAGGTAATATTCAAGGATAACCATGAGCCTAAGCTTGGGTATGCCCCGGATGGCATCCCCTCTTTCGTCTTCGTTCATCGGTAACTTTACTTGGAGCTATATTTTTATTCACCACATGATATGTGTTTTGCTTGGAGCGTCTTGTATGATTTGAGTCTTTGCTTTTTAGTTTACCACAATCATCCTTGCTGTACACACCTTTTGAGAGAGACACACATGATTCAGAATTTATTAGAATACTCTATGTGCTTCACTTATATCTTTTGAGCTATATAGTTTTTGCTCTAGTGATTCACTTATATCTTTTAGAGCATGGCGGTAGTTTTGTTTTATAGAAACTATTATTCTCTCATGCTTCACTTATATTATTTTGAGAGTCTTAAACAGCATGGTAATTTTCTTAAATTGGGAAATTAGTCCTAATATGCTAGGTATTCAAGACTAGTAAAAACTTTCTTATGAGTGTGTTGAATACTAAGAGAAGTTTGATGCTTGATGATTGTTTTGAGATATGAAGATAGTGATATTAAAGTTGTGCTAGTTGAGTAATTGTGAATTTGAGAAATACTTGTGTCGAAGTTTGCAAGTCCCTTAGCATGCATGTATGGTAAACGTTATGTAACAAATTTGAAACATGAGGTGTTCTTTGATTGTCATCCTTATGAGTGGCGGTCGGGGACGAGCGATGGTCTTTTCCTACCAATCTATCCCCCTAGGAGCATGCACGTAGTGCTTGGTTTTTGATGACTTGTAGATTTTTGCAATAAGTATGTGAGTTCTTTATGACTAATGTTGAGTCCATGGATTATACACACTCTCAACCTTCCACCATTGCTAGCCTCTTCGGTACCGTGCTAGCCTCTTCGGTACCATGCAAACTTCGCCGGTGCATCCAAACCCCGTGATATGATACGCTCTATCACACATAAACCTCCTTATATATTCCTCAAAACAGCCACCATACCTACCTATTATGGCATTTCCATAGCCATTCTGAGATATATTGCCATGCAACTTTCCACCGTTCCGTTTATTATGACACGCTTCATCATTGTCATATTTCCTTGTATGATCATGTAGTTGACATCGTATTTGTGGCAAAGCCACCATGCATATTATTTCATACATGTCACTCTTGATTCATTGCCCATCCCGGTACACCGCCGGAGGCATTCATATAGAGTCATACTTTGTTCCAGTATCGAGTTGTAATCATTGAGTTGTAAATAAATATAAGCGTGATGATCATCATTAATAGATCATTGTCCCAATAAAAAAGGGGAAAGGCCAAAAAAAAAGAAAGGCAAAAAAAGGGGAGGCCCAAAAAAAGAAATAAAAAGGGACAATGCTACTATCCTTCTTCCACACTTGTGCTTCAAAGGAGCACCATGATGTTCATGATAGAGAGTCTCTTTTTTTGTCACTTTCATACACTAGTGGGAATTTTTCATTATAGAACTTGGCTTGTATATTCCAACAATGGGCTTCCTCAAATGCCCTAGGTCTTCGTGAGCAAGCAAGTTGGATGCACACCCACTTAGTTTCTTTTGTTGAGCTTTCATGCATTTATATCTCTAGTGCATCCGTTGCATGGCAATCCCTACTCCTTGCATTAACATCAATCGATGGGCATCTCCAAAACCCGTTGATTAGCCGCGTTGATGTGAGACTTTCTTTTTTTGTCTTCTCCACATAACCCACATCATTATATTCTATTCCACCCATAGTGCTATATCCATGGCTCACGCTCATGTATTGCGTGACGGTTGAAAAAGTTTGAGATTACTAAAGTATGAAACAATTGCTTGGCTTGTCATCGGGGTTGTGCATGATGAGAGCATTCTTGTGTGACGAAAATGGAGCATGACCAAACTATATGATTTTGTAGGGATGAACTTTCTTTGGCCATGTTATTTTGAGAAGACATAATTGCTTAGTTAGTATGCTTGAAGTATTATTACTTTTATGTCAATATTAAACTTTTATCTTGAATCTTTTGGATCTGAATATTCATACCACAATTAAGAGGGTTACATTAAAAATTTGTGCCAAGTAGCATTCCGCATCAAAAATTCTGTTTTTATCATTTACCTACTCGAGGACGAGCAAGAATTAAGCTTGGGGATGCTTGATACGTCTCCAACGTATCTATAATTTTTGATTGCTCCATGCTATTATATTATATGTTTTGGATGTTTATGGGCTTTATTAAACACTTTTATATTATTTTTGGGACTAACCTATTAACCCGAGCCCAGTGCGTTTCTTTTTTCCCTTGTTTGAGTTGTTTCATAGAAAAGGAATATCAAGCGAGTCCAAACGGAATGAAACCTTAGGGAGAGTTATTTTGGAGCGGAAGCAATCCGAGGGACTTGGAGTACACGTCGGGAATCAACGAGGAGAGCATGAGGCGGGCGCGCCACCCCCAGCGCCCTCCACCCTTGTGGCTCCCCTCACCGACTTCTTTCGCCTATATATATATATATCAATATACCCTAAAACCATCGGAGAACAGAATAGATCGGGAGTTCCACCACCGCAAGCCTTTGTAGCCACCAAAAACCAAGCGGGGCCCTGTTCCGGCACCTTGCCGGAGGGGGGAACCCTCACCGGTGGCCATCTTCATCATCCCGGCGCTCTCCATGACGAGGAGGGAGTAGTTCACCCTCGGGGCTGAGGGTATGTACCAGTAGCTATGTGTTTGATCTCTCTCTCTCTCTCTCTCTCTCTCTCTCTCTCTCTCTCGTGTTCTTGAGGTGATACGATCTTGACGTATCGCGAGCTTTGCTATTATAGTTGGATCTTATGATGTTTCTCCCCCTCTACTATTGAGTCTTTAAGGATTTGAGAACACTTGATGTATGTCTTGCCGTGCTTATCTATGGTGACAATGGGATATTCACGTGATCCACTTGATGTATGTTTTGGTGATCAACTTGCAGGTTCCGCTCGTGAACTTATGCATAGGGGTTGGCACACTTTTGCGTCTTGACTCTCCGGTAGAAACTTTGGGGCACTCTTTGAAGTACTTTGTGTTGGTTTGAATAGATGAATATGAGATTGTGTGATGCATATCGTATAATCATACCCATGGATACTTGAGGGGACATTGGAGTATCTAGGTGACATTAGGGGTTTGGTTGATTTGTGTCTTAAGGTGTTATTCTAGTACGAACTCTATGATAGATCGAACGGAAATAATAGCTTCATGTTATTTTACTATGGACTCTTGAATAGATCGATCAGAAAGGATAACTTTGAGGTGGTTTCGTACCCTACCATAATCTCTTCGTTTGTTCTCCGCTATTAGTGACTTTGGAGTGACTCTTTGTTGCATGTTGAGGGATAGTTATATGATCCAATTATGTTATTATTGTTGAGAGAACTTGCACTAGTGAAAGTATGAACCATAGACTTGTTTCCTAGCATTGCAATACCGTTTACGTTCACTCTTATCATTAGTTACCTTGCTGTTTTTATATTTTCAGATTACAAAAACCCATATCTACCATCCATATTGCACTTGTATCACCATCTCTTCGCCGAACTAGTGCACCTATACAATTTACCATTGTATTGGGTGTGTTGGGGACACAAGAGACTCTTTGTTATTTGGTTGCAGGGTTGCTTGAGAGAGACCATCTTCATCCTAGGCCTCCCACTGATTGATAAACCTTAGGTCATCCACTTGAGGGAAATTTGCTACTGTCCTACAAACCTTTGCACTTGGAAGCCAAACAACCTCTACAAGAAGAAGGTTGTGTAGTAGACATCGAGGAGCGAGAGAGTGGGATTGTATTGGAATGAACAAGGGGGTTTTGCTTGCCTGGCACTTCTGAAGATGATATAGCTCTTCATCGGTGTCATCGATCTCATCGTCGGAACCACTTCTACTGAGGGGGAACAATTACCGGGAACAGAGAGAAAACACAATTAATGCAATGCAATAGTATGATGCATGAATGTGACATGGCAATATGCTGTGATTTGAGCTAATGTAGCTAGCAACAGTTTAAATGAAGTTGGTTTGAACCAAAGGTTCAAATTCAAACTCCATATGTGGTAATTTAACTGGCAAACATTTGATTTTCCCTATTCAGCAACAATAAGTTATTCCAACATGCATGAAAATGGTACAGATGGATAGATTGCATTTTTTTGATAATTTTTCATATATAAATTATATGATTTGGAGTTATATATTATTTTCTATGAATTTTTGAAGTTTATCACATTTTCTGGAATTTTCTGGATTCTTTTTAATCCTAAAATGTTAATCGCTTGATGATGACGTCAGCAGTCCTAGCATGATCCGAGTCAAACGACGGTTGGGACCCACACGTCAGTGTCTCAGGGCTGGTTGGGTGGATGACAGGTGGGACCGGTCAACACTGACTTGGCCAAAGTCAAAGCTGACACGTGGGGTCCGCAAGATTAGCACTAATCTAAACAGGGAAATTAGTCTAACCTAAACAGGCGCATGGGCCCACATGGCAGTGGCTCAAGTGGTTGATTAGAGGGTTCATTAGCAGCTAACAACATGGCCACGTCAACCCGCCGGCGTTTAGCCGCCGATGACACAAACCGCGGCGGAGATCTTCAGAAATCACCGTCCGACGATGGTTTGACGCACGGCTAGGCTTGCTCGACTCCTGGGAGTGCGCCGCATCTAGTGGTGCCACTGGTTGGAGCTGGTGTGACCGGAAACAATGCCGGCGTCGAGGTTTGGCGGCGGCCGAAGCACGGGAGCAGTTGGGTTCGGTGCTACGGCGTACGGGAGTAGGATCTGGTGGTGTGCTCGGCTCACAGGAGTGTCTTGAAAGCCGCTGATGGGCTTCGGACGCGGCGGCGATGGCTGTGGCATGGCGATGCCACGACCAGCAGTGATGTGCTCGCGGGCTCGGCGGTGAAGTTAGTTAGGGCGCGCAGATGGAAGGTAGAAGAGAGGGGAAATATGCGGTGTTCATGGTGAACTCGCAGAGCAGGCCAGTGGGGTCGGGGAGGCGCTGACGACGGTGAATCGGAGTCGGCGATCTCGGTCATCCGAGGTTGAAGAAGGCGACGGAGGTGGTGCCGCGGGGGTGTCCGGCGTCACTTGGCTTGGTGAGGAGGTCGAGGATGAGGTAGCCGAGCTATTGGGCACGCCGAGAGGTCGAGGGGGAGGCTCTGGGTGCGTAACGGCGAAGGCGGTGGCGGCAGCTGGCTGGCGCCTTCAGCGCCTTGAAGAGAGATCGAGGAAGGGGTGGGAGCGAGGGAGAGTGAGAGAGGTCCGGGGGTGTCGTGGCGTCTCTAGGCGCGTCGGGGAGGAAGCGACAAGCAGGAGGTGGCCGGGGAGTGTGACGGCGCGCTGATGCCACGCGCTCGTCCTCCTGGTAGGGGAAGAAGACGACAGGGGAAGGCCAGCTTGGCTGGACAGGTAAGCCAGGTACAGTAGTCTCTCTCTCTCTCTCTCTCTCTCTCTCTCTCTCTCTCTCTCTCTTTTATTTCTGTTTTCTATTTTATTTTGTCTCTTTTGATTTAGTAAAAGTACCAAACCATTTTTATAAATCCTGGAATAAATTGTGGGCACATATTGGAATATTCCCAACAACCCTCAACTGCTTTCAGGATTAATTGGGCATTTAAAATATAGCAGTCAAATGCCCAAATTCAAATACTCTATGGATTAATTAAAAAATCCAAAGTGGCCTAGAAAAATGTGCACCATTTTTGGCAGAGGTTCTAGACCAATTTAAAAAATGATGAACTTTTCCTAAGGCATTTTGGGTTCATTGAAAATGATTTTTATTTGAACCTAGTTGGATTCTTTTGTGCTAGGGTTTGGATCAATCCCCATTTCAAGTTTAAATGGAATTCAAACATGATGCATGGATGCAATGCCACTAATTACAAGCATTAACCTAGGGTTGTGACAACTCACCCCCACTAAACAAGAATCTCGTCCCGAGATTCAAGACGTGAGGTATGGAGACAGAGGGGACACAAAGCTAGCACAATCTTCACGATCCAGGTTGCTCTTCATAAGAACGTTGATTCGTTGGATCACATTGATCTTGACATCGTTGCTTTTGAGATCTTCATCCACGTGATGAGGACAGAAAGAAACTCTACTGGAATTGATCTTCTCAAAGATCGAGTTATTCAAGATCGACTCATGGAGTGAGACGTAAGAACACCTCTTGAGTTGAGACTCAAAACACACATCAGGAGCAATGGAAGGAGGTAGATGATAAAGTTCAATTGGGTAGCAAAATCCATGATGAAGAAGGTGGTGCATGGTTTCAAGATAGTGATGAAATAATTGCAATGATTCCATAACCGGGCACCTTAGAGGAGATGACTCATAGGATTATTACCTTAAGTGGCAAAAAGAATTACTTTTGATACATAGATCATTGGAACTCTCTAAACCAGCCTAAGGAAAATCACAAACGATCGTGTGAAGGAGTTCGGAGAAATGGCATACTCAGTTTGGAAGGAAAACTAGAGTTATAAGACAACTCAGCAAACGGGAAGCACATTCCAGATGATGCCGAGGATATAACCCAGTAACTGAGCATTCTCTCAAGAACTTGAGCATTTCCTTACTCATCAAGGTCTTACCAACATCTGTGCCGAGGATCCTGGCAACACATCTTACTACCATGATGAATAGTGATGGACAATGCAGATGCAAAGGAAGACAACACTTTCTCAGATTTCACCTTAGCGAGGTCAAGGGAACCAAATCTGGATGATCGACCGAGAGGCATTTAGCACTCCACTCTAATGTTCCCTTTGATGTACCAGCTTAACCCAATACCATTCGGTATCTAGAACATCAAGTAAAGGTCTGACTTCGGGAGCTCAAGGAACCCATAAGGAACAACTTATGTACAACGTCATACCAACACCTCATGGAAGAATGGCCAAATTGCTGACTCAAGATACTACAATAAGAGATCTCCCGGATAAGTGTGTTAGCCATGACATCCACTTAACGGTTCAAAATACCAATATTATAATTCTTGGGAATGTCCCAACCATCATATCTTCCTGAGATTCTGATCTGGTTGGCGTCAGGATATTCCAGACTAGCATGTCTGGAAGGAAAGTTTGCAACACAAACCGACGAGATGATGTTGCGAGATTCTCGAGAAATGAACTACGATAGCAAGCTCCAAAACATGAGCTGGTTCTGCTACATACATGTGAACACGCTGTCCCAGACAAGCATGACCATATAGTAGTCTTACAACGAAGCACTACCGAGTTCTATTTGGGAACCATCATCGAGGATACCGAAGTCCTTACATAAGTCCGGATTAGCTCTTAAGAAGGAACTTCTTCTCCTTGAACAAATCAATCAGTGGCTTGGTGTGCTAGGGAATACATATGGAATGGAGGTAATTAAGCTACCAAACCATAGAATACTTCGCACATGCATGAGTGACTTGGGATGATTCCAAAGGAAGCAAAACAAACTTTCTCAAATTCACGACGACAACTTACATCACATGCACATGAACTAGAGAAAATCACTTCTTACCCCAAATATATACTTCATGGGTTAGCACGAAGATAATGCCTATGTAAGTTTCCAACACTAGCTTGATGTTCAACACGAATCATGGAGGAGATAAAATGTTGCGGATGGGCTCAACAACAGGTCATCAAGACTCCCATGAAGATGGAATTCCACAACTATGTGAACAAGGTGATAGCATTGGTCAGAGTAAAAGATATAATGGAGTATGCTCGAGGAAAAACCACGAGTAAGACGACATTACGAACATCGTTGTTTCTGATTTGATTTGAGGATAGCCCACACTCAAATCAAGTTTTGGTAAGACAGTAGGTCCAACAACTGATCACAGGGACCAATCAATGAAGATAACATCTTCCTTCAACACACACAAAAAGATATCCCTTTGAACGAATCGAATCAGATAAAGCTTTTATCTTCCAACTCTCTGAGTTATTGTTTAGCTTATCCAACTAGTTCAGGGGTATCCAACATAGATCCTTGGGGAAAGGGTGGTTTATGGAAAAACCAACTTGATCATGAACTCAACATAGCGGTCAGGTGACAACCTGGTAATACTTCTGTTGGGGATATAACTATTGACTATAAACCGCCCAGGAGGGGCCGGGTTATACTCATAATAATTTACCCATGTTGAAGCCCATGAAGACATGGAAAATGGCGCTTTATGGAGGAGAATTAATAGGAAGGCCCAAGGCCCAGAGGCAGGTTCAGGCCCATGGACATAAACCGCCATAGGCGTATGACTTGTATTGTAAGATAGGAAAGAGTAGATACCGAGCCAGACACGTTTATGAGCCGGCCGAGATTCTGTAAACCGACTGGGCGTCAACCCGTGTATATAAAGGGACGACCTGACGGCGGTTTAGGGACAAGAAACAAAGAAATCGAGAGCCAGGCTTAGCGTATTCGCTCCCTGGTCATCGAAACCCTAGAAATATCACCTCAAACTGGATTAGGCCTTTACCTTCACCGCAAGGGGCCGAACCAGTATAAACTCCTCGTGTCCTTTGTAACCCCTTAAAGTTAAGTTTGCTGCGATGGCTCCACTACTAAGTCCTCACACTAGGACATCTGACGTGACAATTCCACGACAGTTGGCACCCACCGTGGGGCTATCGCACGATGGTTTCAAGTTCTTATAGGGCAATTTCGAAGGGCTCAAAGGATACGCCATGGGCCGGATGACCAAGAGTCGTCACGGCAAGCTCTACATCAACGACGTAGGCTGGGGCCCCGAGGCCGGCTCAATCGAGTACGGGTACCGGGTCCCCTTCGATGGAATCATATTTTCATTGGCAAGATCGGCGAACCGGGCCCTGAGCCGGACATCTGCACCGACATCATCGAGACGGCTCGGCGTGTGAGACCCACCCGAGTTCAGCCCGCCATGAAGCGTGCCTTCGTAGGATTCATTAGCGGTGCAGAATCTGAATCGGTATCTAACGGTGAGACGGTTGTCTATTCAGATCGTGAGTAATCCACCGGTGAGATCGAGTCATTGTACCAGTTGCAAGATGGCCGGCTTGGGGGCTGTTCCGATGGCGACAGTATTCCGGACCCCCTTGAACCGCCGAACCGGGTTGCAATCTTCATGGCCGGTACACAGCTCGAGCAACACTCATCAACTGCGGCAGAATTGATTTCCGGATTAGCAGCGGCGACGACTGCCAGGGCAGGAGGCCCTGTGCGCCCGCCGGTTCAGGTCTTTACTGACTTAGTGGACAAACTGACAGCATTGATAAGAACGGTGGTTAATCCGACGGATCAGGATCAGCATAATGCGGCGGTCGCGAAATTGCGTGATGAGATAGCACAGGCCAAGGAGGAGCTAAATGCGGAAAACACCAGGATGGCTGAAGAGCTGGCTGCTTTGGATGCTCAGGCACAACGGATTCAGGCGGAGTCTTACCGGCTCATGCTAGACCAGAACGCTTCGAATGATGTCATGAGAAGGAGGCATCAGACTCATCTTCCCCGATTTATGAAGCAAGAAATCTCTTTAACACGCCAGGAGCAGGAACCAGTAACCCGGCAGCGGTAAACCGGGTCGAAGCACCTGGGACGGGAATGCCGGTTCAGCCACGTACGACGGACCCGCCTCGTCAGAACAATAACCCGCCTCAGCATGTGCCGACACCGCCGGGTCATTACTCTAACCCTTTGGATAACATGATCGCTGCGGTGTCGCGATTGGCGGCTCTTCCAGTTGAAGGCGAGTCTCCGATGGCGGTTGAAACACGGAGGGCTAGAGAGCTTCTTAAGACAGCTTTGGTTCAGCAGCAAGCTTATTCTTACAGTCGTGACAAGATTCATTCTACCCCTCGCCCGAGCCGGAGTTATAGCAGGCATATCGATGAACCGGTTGTGTCAAGCAGTGGGCGGAACCGTAACCCGCCCCATGGACATAATTCGCGGGCGGGGAGCTGATGCTCAGAATGTAGTGGATCAAGGCAGAGCGCATCGAGAGGCCGAGTTAGCGGCACAATATGCAGCCCGTCTGTCGGGGAAGCTGATCGTACCCACGAACACCTATGGGGCCGGCGGACCGAGCCCCTTTCGGTTCGGCGGGGAGCGGAGATCGCACGAAGAGCGGATCGGCGAAACACCGAGCACTTACCCAGCCGGAGCTCTCCGGAGATAATACTCCTGCTGCTTGTGCGATTGTATTGTGTTCTTGCTAGGGGCGTTGAGAGCTACAAAACCTAGCGTGGGAGTTCTCTAGTTTCGGATGAGTCGAACCCCCTCTACGTTGCGCATGGGCCTCCTTTTATATGCTCAAGGGGTCACCGACAGGTGGCAACGTAGACAAGGGTAAAAACGGAAAAGGAGAGGCGGTTGGTACAACTACTTGTACAGTGCTCCTTACCTAACCCTGACGGCAGGGGACAAAGGCATTAAATGCCCGTCTAAGTCGACTAAACAGTGCAGAAAAGGACCGTCAGGGGCGCCACCGCTCGACACGATGGCGACCTTGTCAGCGCCGCTTACCGCCGCGCTCCGCTGGCCGCACAGCCTCTTGCCACGCGCGCCTGGAAAGATCCCACGGCGACACGTTGGTGGATGAGCTGGAGCGGAGGAACGGAGAGGTAGTCTGCATGACAAGCGCCTTGCATGGTTGTTGCCTTGTCGCGTCCGGAAGCTTGTCGCTCACCGAGCCTTCCCGGCAAGCTCCTCTTACCGGGGCCTTGTCTTCTAAGTGCCTCGAGTGGTCTTCCCGGCAAGCTCCTCTTGCCGGGGCCTTGTCTCTTTGACTTAAATACTTTGTTCTTGAATGGCTCCAAAGGAACCATGGAGGAGCTAGGCGATCACCGCGGCAAGCCTCGCCGCAGGGTGCTGCAACTACCCGTGCACAAGTTCGGGATACTAGGGTACCCCTATTCTAGTACACCGCAGAGCCCCGGGCTGGGCCATACGATGCAGGCGCTGTTGGGCTGGGCCCCAAACAGGCACGCAGACGCGCGGCCTTGGTTACGCCATAACTCGCTCCGGACCCACCACGTCTCCCACGAGCAGCACGCGCCGACTTGGCGTCGTGGGGAGATCGTGGGGGTTTCTTTATTCGACAAGCGGGCGTCCACCCCTCTCCTCCTTATAAGCAGGGGAAACAGGGCGGTTCGCCCACCTCGCCATTGCTGTCTAATCTTGAAAACCACCGCTGCTCCCTCCTCTTCCCTAGTCATGAGAGAGCGCTCCGCTTCATTCGCCACCAGCATCACCAACGCCGTCGGTCTCCCCACCACCTTCGCCATGGCTCCAAAAGCGACAAGGGAAGGGCGTGAAATCAGCCGAGCATGCAGCGTGCTCATGGCGCTTCTTGGAAGGAGCAGGCCATCTTCCCCCTCATTTCGCCTGTGAAGGAGCTGAGGGAATGGTACTACCTCTTACGGTCGACGGAGGCGGCGCATCCAGCGCGAAGGTACTCTCAGCCGCCGCATCAGACTTAGCTCGGTGGGTACCCTTCTTGGCGCTCTTCTTACATTGCGGGCTCTGCCGCCCTTCTCTGAATTCTTCTGCGATATCATGAACACCTATGGGTTTCGCCTCCTTGATTTCACCCCAATGCTGTCTCGACCATGGCAGTTTTCGCACATCTCTGCGAAAACTTTGTGGAATCCACCCAAATGTAGCCCTCTTCCGCCATTTCTTCATGCCTCGAGTAGAGAGAGAGAGCCTCTTGCGGAGGAATCGCTGGATCTCAGAATCGGCAAGAAATAGGCCTATCTGGAAGGAGAGCTCCGTAGCAAGTGGGAGGAGTGGAGGCTGGCTGGTCTTTGGATCGTGAGGAGAACCCGCAGCCATTCACTGCCCAGCCAAACCCCAATAGTCTTGTGATAGCGATTGGAGCAACTTGGTGCGGAGGATGCTAGATTGAAGATCGCCGTTACCGAATCCTGCGCCTCGGGCTTGCGGACTCACAGTAAGCGCGGTTGGCGCAATTTCCTTCGCCGCGCCGCTTCTTGCGAGGAGAGGAGGAGACCTGTTTGGGAGTTTCAGAACTTGGCAGATATCATGAGGCTGCGCCCGGGCCTCAACTTCAACTTCACTGTCTTGGAGCTTGACGCGATGCTCTTGGAGCTGTTCAAGCATGACCCGATCACCCGAATGGTTCGGGTTGCCAAGAAGTCGTTCCTTTATGCAACAACTCTTCGCTCGACCGCATTCGTGCGATGATGCCGTTGTGCGACTCGCATGGAATCGTTCCGACTTGGTAAGAGCCCGCTGATGATGTCGTGCGGCAGTTCTTCTACAGCTTGGAAGAAGTGCCAATCCGCCCCGACGAGCAGAAGGGCCTCACCCATGACACCACCGATGACGAGATGCAACGCATCTCCACGAGGTTGGAGGAGGCGGCAGCAGCTGCTGCCATGGCGAATTAGTTCTTGTGGAGGCGGAGGCAGCGAGGCGGCAAGCCTTGTCGATCGAGAGGAGCTTGCGGCGAGGAGGAGCAAGCCGAGCCGAAGTTGAGCCAAGCGAGCCTGCCGAGGCGCCTCCTCCCCACCTTCAAGTAGCTTGCATGGCCAGAGCCTGCAGCTCCACCAAGAAGGCGTCTCCATAAGGCCGGGAAGTGGTGGGGGCGGCGGGCAGGCCAACAGCCGTCGCGCCGCGCGGCGCTCCACCGCAACAAGCACTTGTTGCCGCGGGAGCACCTCACGCCCGCCCGCAGCAAGCTGGGCGGGGCCTTGGGACCACAGCTCCTGCACCCGCCAAGCGTCCGAGGAGCCTACTCTTCCAGCTCGTCGCATCGGAGGTGAACCGAATCGACCTCTCAGCGCAGCTCCGAGGAAGAAGAAGAGTAAGATCTTGTCGCTGTACTTGTAATTCTTCAATTTGTTGCTTTGTCTTGTGTCGACTTGCTTCATTACGAACTCTTTCCTTTTCGGGACGCTTGCCCGAGAGCTTCAAAGAGAGCCAAGACCCGGTGATCGTCATCGAGGCGAACCCACCGCAGCAGCGGAGGCGGCGTCAAGAGACCTCCTTGCCGGACCCGCGACCCTTCCACAAAGCAGCCCCAGCGTAAGTATATGGTTCACTTTCTGCGGTTAGGCGCGCATGGGTGCTCTTTATTTGCTGATATCATTGTTGATTTGTGTAGGAGCGAGCAGCCCGCCGAGAGTGTCTGAGGCCGTTCGACATGCCATCTGCTTCAACTCGCCGCCAAGGAAGATCCCCGGCAAGGAGTGCCCTCCGGCAAGGGAGGCTTCTCCGGCAAGGGCGGCCCTCCGGCAGAGATGGCTTTCCATCGACCCTCCGGTGGTGAGGCCGCAGCTGCAGATCCCATCGCAGGTAAGCCTCTTGCCCGTAAGCTGCCCTTGTGTTCTTCTTCTTCAATTCTTCTTTTGGATATTTTGCTTGACTTTTCTTTCTTTTCTTGTTGCCGATCCATCCGCCCAGAGCCGATGGAGATTGAGGTCGCCATGGCGAGGAGGGCCTTGACAACACCGACAACACGCCGCCATCGAGGAGAAACTCGGCGCGGACGAGCCCGCGATCGAAGAGGCCGCCAAGGCTGCCGCCCTTGGTGGCGAGGTGCAGCGATCATCTTGGCGACCACGAGGCCGCAGGAGCGCCAGGCGCTACACCGACCGCCGATCCCTCCGCCCTGCCGCAGCGCCGAGCTCGAGGAGCCCCAGCCAGCGCCTACTTGAAGGCTGGCGATGGCGTCTTCATCAAGCTCCCCTGGGTGTCGAGCTCCAGGGCACCGGTCGAGGGAGAGACCTTCGACGAAGAGCTGCTCGCCTCCGCTGGGCTGTCGTTGGTCGACGCGCCAAGCAGCAGCAGCGGCGAGCCTGAGGAGGAGCAGCTGTTGTGGAAGCTGCTGTCGCTCTACCGCGCCCGACAAGCCAAGCTGGAATCACGAGAGGCGCTTGTAGCGAGGGCGGGAGCAGACATGGAGAAGCGCGCGGAGGAGCTCCGGGGTGCCAACCAAGAAACTCTCCGGAGCGTGGCAGAAGAGCGGGAGCAACTTGCTGAGGAGCGCACAACCTTCATCCTTGAGAAGGCTGAGGTCGAGGAGCAGCAGCGGCTAGCTGCCGAGAAGCTGTCTGTGCAAGAAGGCGAGTTGGCACAGCGGAAGATCAATCTTGATAGCTATGAGGAAGAGCTTGCTGCGCGCGAGCAATCAATTGGCGGAGCTCTCAAGGAAGCAAAAGACGCTGCCGCAGCTGCCGAGGCCGCCAAGAAAGAGTTGGAGACGAGGGTGACGCAGCTGGAGGTCAACCTCCAGAAGAGTGGCGAGGAGCTCGCTGCGCTCAAACACGAGCGCGAGAAGGACGCCTACACTCTTGGCGAGCTGCAGGGCCGTCTCGCCGAGAGGAGCAAGGAGCTCGGCGCCGCCAAGGACTCAAGGCAGATCTTGAGCTGAAGCTGACCACCTTGATCTGAGGCGCTGGGCCAGGCGCCAAGGAGCGGGAGGTGGCCTTGTTGGAGAAGATCAAGACCGACGAGGAGCTGCTTGACGAGTGCCACAACCGCCAGAACGCCTTGGAGAGAACGTGATGCACTGGACCGAGGTCTTGTAAATACCGCCGCCCCCCATTGACAAGGAGCTGATGGAGCTGGGGATGGTGGATCTCGGGTACTCCTCAAGCGAGCATCTCAACCCAGCGCCAAGCTCAACTTGTTCTTCAAAGGCGTGGTGGCGGCTCTCAATGGCTCGGGAAGAGATCCCAAAGCAGCTGGCCGGCGAGTCGCGCCAAATCTGTCTGAGGAGCTCTTGAAGGTGCTGATGAAGGTGGCCTTCCGCAATCCAGGCATTAACCCGTAGCGTCCTCAAGTCCTTGCCGCCGACTGCTGATGTCGAGCGCTCAAGGCCCTTGTCGCACCATTGTGGACAGGGTGGCGGGATCAAGAGAGTTGATGGCGACCGCGTAGATTAGGTCACCCGTTTTATCTTTTCCTTGTCGCCACGATCATGTTAGGAGAACAATTTATTAGAGCTGCGACAAGCTATCTTGTAATATAACTCTATTTCAGTTAGTAATTGCTATGTTATTTCCTTTACTTGATTCCTTCCTTTGTATGTTTTTCCCCTACGCTTTTAGGGAACTTGTCGGTATGAGCACCCTTGCCCATGGCTGAGTCTTGAACGTCGGCAGCCTCTTTGGCGGTGCCGTCTCCGACAAGCAACCTTATCGCGACTAGTTGCAGCTCACTTAAGTTGTTGGCGGACTCAAAACAAAGTAAGGCGCAAACTAGCTACGAGTTGGTTCCTTGGCGCACAGGTTTTCCATACAAAGCACGGTCGTTCGAGGAAGATAACTTAAAATTTAAAACTGACTGCTCAAACTTTGGCAACTTAGCTTTTCGTCGTTTGCTTCCGGTAAGGCAAAATTTCCTTGAGCAGCCTTTGGTCCACACCATTATCTTCTTCTCCGTCCCCACAGCAAACTTGTGGGCGAGGAACCTTCTCTTCTTTGAGAGAGAAAGAAGAGAAAATAAAGATATGGAGCCTTGCGGCTCGTTATTGCTTACCGGAATAGGTGCTGCACAAAGTGTCAGATAATACATGCAAAGTAAAAAGAAAAATGCACGAAATTGACAAGATGTGCGGAGCACATGAGCTTTACTGATGCACGGGATCTGCGCCCGGCTTGTACAAAGGCTTACATGCAACATGGGCAATACTTGTACAAAAGGTGGTTGCCGGAACAGGTTCCGGCAACCGCGCCCTATGGGTAAAACTTACAAAGATGCTCAATATTCGAGGAGTTGCTCACGGAATGCCATCTTGGTCTCAAAGCGGACAGCGCCAGGCCTAGTGACTCGTCTCACCCGATAAGGGCCTTCCCACTTGGCGTCAACTTGTTGGAATTCTTGGCGGACTAAGCGCGCGAAGAACAAGGTCGCCTTCCTCGAGACTTCGGCACTAACTGCGGCTATGGTGGCGGCGCAAAGCTTGCTGATAACGAGCAGCTCGTGCTGACGGCTGAAAGCGGTCCTCCTCAAGGAGCAGCGCGCCATCTTGTCGCAGCTGCTCTTGCTCGAAACTCATCATAAGCAAGCACTCGAGGTGACCCGTATCTGAGTTCCGTGGGGAGAACTGCCTCTGCTCCATGGACTAGGCGAAAGGTGTCGGCGGTGGCTCGATTTGGCGTCGTCTGATCGACCAAAGAACCGCGGCAGCTCCTCAATCCAGTTTCTTCCGCACTTGTGCAACTTGTCGAATGTTACGGTCTTGAGTCCTCGCAGCACTTCAGCGTTTGCCCTCTCCGCTTGACCGTTGCTTCTCGGATGAGCAACAGAAGCGAAGCAGACCTTGGCGCCAAGATCTTGGACGTACTGCATGAAGGTGCGGCTCGTGAATTGCGTGCCATTGTCGGTGATGATCCTGTTAGGAATCCCAAAACGGCAAACAATCGACCTGAAGAACTTGACTGCTGATTGTGCTGTCACCTTCCTCACTGCTTCCACTTCCGGCCACTTTGTGAACTTGTCGATTCGGCGTACAAGTACTCAAAGCCCCGACAACTTCGGGGAAAGGGCCGAGGATGTCGAGCCCCGGACCGAAAATGGCGGGATAAAGGGATCATCTGGAAGCTTGAGCTGGCTCGTGTATCTGCTTGGAATGGGCCTGCGCTTCACACTTGGTTACTTGTGCAGTTGCATCACGGAGGCTGTTGGCCAAAAGAAACCTTGCGGGCAACTTTGCCGGCAAGTGCTCTTCTTGCCAATGTGGTGACCACATATGCCTCCATGTATCTCTCGCCAACAGCTTATCCATCTTCGATGAATACACTTCAATTTCATACCGTTGAGTCTTCTTACATGCAGAGCGTTGTCGATGAACTGGTACATACTTGACTGCGGGCTACTCTTTACCTTCTTCTTGCTCTTGGGAAGTTCTCTGTCTGAAGGAAATGGGCGATCTGCTATGCCCATCTTTGGAGCTTGCGGCTCGACAACAAGGACTAAAGGCACATTTGCTGCTGCGGGATCATCCGCTTCTCTGGCGAGAACCTGCGGCTCGATCGACTTGATGATCCCGGCAAGCTTGCGAGCAAAACTTATCGGGAGTGTCGCTTCATGAAACAAACCCTTAGGCTTGTCGGAGCAGACTGCTCCTCAGCAGTATCGGCGTTGATCTTGGGGACCTTCTTGGCGGCGGCTTCAAGGAGCTCTGCCGGAAAGTAGTCACCAGAAACCAACTTCCTCTTCTTGCTCTGTCCAGTTGATGTTGCTACAGTTGGTTGAGTAGCTTGAGCACGAAGATCCCTGGTTCCACAGGTAACTTAAGTGCGGCGCACTTCGACAGGCCATCAGCAATGTCGTTCTGAGCTCTTGGAACATGTTCCATCTGCAGGCCGTCAAAGTGCTCTTCCAGCTTCCTCACCTCATCAACATAGGCTTCCATCAACGGACTCTGATAATTTTTGTTCACTTGGCGGATGACAAGCTGTGAGTCACCCCTGACAATGAGCTTCTTGATCCCAAGGTCCGCTGCGATCCTGAGACCGGCAAGCAAACCTTCATACTCCATGATGTTGTTCGTTGCTTGCTCCTTGGGAAAGTGCATCTGGACTATGTACTTGAGGTGCTCTCCGGTGGGGCGACAAATAGCGCGCTTGCTTTTGGCGCCTTGCAGCGAGAAGGCACCATCGAGTACATAAGCCACTCCTTGCTTGCTTCCTTGGCGGGGATGCTCGTTTACGGAATTTCTTAGATCTGTGTTGGCGTCCATTCTGCTATGAACTCTGCCAATGCTCTGCTTTGGATAGTCGAAGTGCTCTCAAATTTGAGGCCAAAGCTTGAGAGTTCAGTGCCCACTCGACAATCCTGCTGTTGCTTCCGGATTCTGCGATATCCTCTTGATGAAAGCAGTGGCGATTGTGATCTCATGTGCTTGGAAGTAATGGCGCAGCTTTCTCGAGGCCATGAGAAGGCGAAAAGCAACCGCACACCGAGTACCTCGACCTAGCCCCTGCGAAGGGGCCCGACAAAGTAAGTTGGGCGCTGCACCATCCTTTTCGCATCTTCTCTTGCTCCTGCGCAGATCCATCTTTAGCCGAGACGAGCTTGTCGGTGAAGCTCCCAGCTTGTCGTTGGATGCCTCTGCCATGGTGTGACTCATCATCAGCCTCCCTCTCCGCTACTAACGCAGCACTAACCACTTGATTGGTGCGCGCTAAATATAGCAGCAACTTCTCTTGTGGCTTAGGTGCGACAAATCTTGAGTGGAGGACAGGTATCTCTTCAAGTCCTGGCGCAGCCTCCGCTTCCGAGTCCATTTCATTGGACCTGCCTTTTTCAAAATTTTGAAAAATGGCGAGGCCTTCAGCAGAACCTAGAGATAAACCTCTTTGAGAGCAGCTATGCAACCGCAAGTCTTCGTACATCCTTGGCGCTTTGGTGCTTCAATCTGCTCAATGGCCTTGATCTTGTCGGGATTGGCTTCAATTCCCGCTGAGACGAAGAACCGAGAAGCTTGCGGAGGAACTCCAAATCGCACTTCTCGGGGTTGAGCTTGAGGTTGATCTTGCGCAGATTTGCAAAGGTTTCATCAAATCTTGAATCGAGTTGCCTGTCCTTGCTCCCGACCACTATGTCATCCATGTAGGCTTCCACATTTACGTGTATTTGCGGCTCAAAAGCGTGATGGACTACTCTTGCAAATGTTGAACCGGCATTCTTTAATCCGAAGGCATCCGTACAAAACAGTATGTGCCACATGGGGTGATGAATGCGGTTTTCTCTTAGTCCTCTTCGCCATGAAGATCGATGATATCCTGAGTATGCATCAAGGAATGAAAGCAAATCACACCCGGCCGTGGAGTCAACAATCTGGTCGATACGCGGCAAAGGAAATGGGTTTTTGGGACAAGCTTTATTAACATCGGTTAAGTCGATACAAAGCCTCCATTTTCCGTTTGCCTTACGCACGACTACAGGATTGGCCAACCATGTAGGATGGAGCACTCCTCTGACAAGGCCTGCTACTTCCAACTTCTTGATTTCTTCTGCTATGAATTCTTGGCGCTCCACTGCCTGTTTCCTGACTTTCTGCTTGATGGGTCGCGCATGAGGACAGACAGCGAGATGGTGCTCAATTACTTTCCTGGGAACACCGGGGATGTCAGACGGTTGCCATGCAAACACGTCGATGTTCGCCCGCGGGAAAGCAACGGCGCTTTTCCTATTTAGGGTCAAGCGTGGCAGCGATGGTGAAGGTACCACGGCTGCCGTCCTCATGGCGGACGCCTTCTTGGTCTCTGGAGCTGTCATCGTCTTCTTACACTTGCGGTGGAGCTCGATGGTGCGTCCTCGGCGGTGGCGCAGCACTCAGGAGGTGCGCTTGCGGAGTGGGCATCGAGCTCTTGCGGACTTGGTCTTCTGCTTCCCAGGAGCTTCAGACGACAAGTGACTTGTGATCTGCTGCGGCTGCCGCTTCGGTAGATCTTGTCGGTGCAGATAAGAGCATCCTTCTTGTCGCGAGGACAGAAATGTCACTTATTGGGCGGGCATCTTGAGCAAGTTGTATGCATAATGAGAGGCCGCCATGAACTTGGCGAGTCTTTGGGCGGCCAAGTATCCCATTGTAAGGCAATGGAAAATCAACAACGTCAAGGTGACCCTCTCAGTCCTGAAGTTTAATTATTGCCAAATGTCACCGGCAACGTGATCTTTCCCTTTGGCTTGCTCCTTCCCGGATTGACTCCTTGGAATGTGCCGGTTTCTTCGAGCTCGCTGTCAGGGATCTGAAGCTTCTGGAGCACCGCAGAGGAGATCAGGTTCAAGCCGGCCCCGCCGTCAACTAGCATCTTAGTGACCTTGAGGTTGCGGATAGTTGGTGAAACCAACATCGGTAAGCACCCGACCGCAGATTATCGCGATCGGGTGGTCCTCAATATCAAAGATGATAGGCGTCTGGACCATTTCGAGGCTTCTTGCGACTCTGGATGGTTCCGCTGCATTGACTTCCCGCATCCACTGCTTGAGCTGGCGGTGTGAAGTATCCAGAGAAGCACCGCCATCAACGCACAAGACCTCTATGGCTTTCTGGAACTCCTGCTCATCGGCTTCGTCATCATCCACGTCTTCGTCGTCGTCGTCTTCATCTTCATCCTTGTCGCGGCCGCGGGGAGGTCGATCTCCTTGCCGCTGCTTTGCCTTGCCGCGGCGTCCCCCCCGACCGGGGCGTTTCTTGCTGACTCCTCCTGCACCTTCCTGGGCCTTCGCCTTGTCGCGCCGCTCGTACTCAGCCTTTTGCTGTTCAACAAGCTGCTCGACCTTCTTGCAGCTCTGGAGGTCATGGCCCTTGGTGCGGTGGATCTTGCAGTACTGCTTGTTGGAGTTGTCCTGCTTGTCGGCGACCAACACAACCTGGCAGTTGGCGCCCGCGGCAACCTCCTTGCCGGAGCTACCAACCTTAGCTTTCTTGGCGCCGCCTCCGTTGCCGGACTGCTCGACAACTAGCACGTCCTTGCCTTTCTTCTTTACATTATTCCGCTGCGGCTCTTCCTTGCGGGACAATCTCCTCACTATCAGATCCTGCTGCTTCTACATTCTCTCCGGGGAGTCTCCTCCCTTCTTGGTAGCGTGCACACTTGTCGGCCAGGGCATACAGTTCAGCAGCGTCTTTGATTTTGCACATCGCCATCTCCTCCGCATCCTGCGGTTGCGCGCGTTCGATGGAGCAGCGCTGATTACCGCGGCAGGGTGGACGTCTGGGATGTTGTGCTGTACACGGCCGAATCTCTGAATGTACTTGCGCAGGGGTTCTCCTTCCTTCTGGGCGACAAGTGCATGAGCCAAATCTGCCCAAGAGGAAATGGAGTTGTCCGGCAAGTGCATGAGCCAAGATCTGACATTGGGCTTGAGCACCAGCGGGAAGTAGTTGGCCAGAATCTTGTCGTCTTGTCCTCCGGCAGCTTGCACCGCAATGGTGTAGATGCTGAGGAACTCCGACGGGTGCGTCTTGCCGTCGTACTTCTCTGGTACATCTGGCTTGAAATTTTTCTTGCAGACCCTTTGGACTTGCCGCAGCTCACGAGTGAGCGCGGGGCAACCTACGCGTCTGACAAGTCACTGGTTCCCTGGCGCATGCATGTCGACGAGAGGGCCCAGCAGCGCTGGTCGATTGACGTCGCGCTTCTCTTGGCCTTCGATCGAGTTCGAGCATCCTCTTGCTGTCGTTCGTGAAGAACTTGGCGCTGGTCGCGACGAGCTCGTGGATCCGATGATGCGGTGGAGTCGCTGTCGAGGTGGATCCGGCGAGTCGGCGATCTTGGCCTTTGGGGTGGGGAGTGCATGGTGGTTGCACCCCCACAGGTCTCGTCGCCACTGGCTCGTGCCTTGTCGTCTTGCCTCGGCAGCGATGTGCTCGGTTGCCGCGGAGCGTCGCCGTTGGCAAAGCCGATGAGACTCTGAATGGTGGCCCTCCATTCGTCGACCTTGTCCGCCGTCGGAGGGTAATCCAGGAGCCGTTGAGCTCGTGCCAAAGCTTCTGCTTGAGTGGTGGGCGGCGGTGGCGAACGGTGCGAGGAGTGGGATATGCTCGGACTTCTAAATATGTTAGAAGGAGCAGTATCCTGTCCAGGCAACCGTGCCCCACTCGCACCAGCCTGTTGGCGCGCAAGCTGTTGTTGAGCGTCCCTAGATCCACCAGCTCGATCTTGGCCCAATGAACGTATGGTACTGCGAGCACCACGGCGCTGTCGGTCCAGCGCCTCTGAGATGGGCGCGTGCGTGCCGCGACGCCGAGGTCTCGCGGCCTTGTCCTTGGAATTGGCGGCAACATGGGCTCCCTCGTCGGCGCCCGTTCTTCCGCGGCGTCTACCCCCCACTCGTCTGCTCCGGTGGTGGTGGGTTCGGCGTGGGCAGCTCTGCTGCCGCCGAAGCCTTCTTCTTGGCGGCATGTCGATGAAGATGATGAAGATGTTGCTCGTGTGAGCGCCGGATCAGGTTCACACAGCCTCGGCGCCCCTACAGCGCCCAAAGATGTCGGGAAGCTGATCGTACCCACGAACACCTATGGGGCGGCGGACCGAGCCCTTCGGTTCGGCGGGGCGCGGAGATCGCCGAAGAAGCGGATCGGCGAAGCACCACGAGCAGTTTACCCAGCCGGAGCTCTCCGGAGAGATAATACTCCTCTGCTGCTTATGCGATTGTATTGTGTTCTTGCTAGGGGCGTTGAGAGCTACAAAACCTAGCGTGGGAGTTCTCTAGTTTGAATGAGTGAACCCCCTCTCGTTGCGCATGGGCCTCCTTTTATATGCTCAAGGGTCACCGACGGGTGGCAGCGTGAACAAGGGTAAAAGCGGAAAAGGAGGCGGTTGGTACATCTACTTATGCGGTGCTCCTTACCTAACCACGGCGGCGGGGACAAAGGCATTAAATGCCCGTCTAAGTCGACTAAGCGGTGCAGAAAAAGGACCGTCGAGGCGCCATCGCTCGACACGATGGCGACCTTGTCGGCGCCGCTTACCGCCCGCTCGCTCATGGCCGCCTGACCTCTTGCCACGTCTTTGGAAAGATCCCACGGCGACACGTTGGTGGATGAGTGGAGCGGAGGAGCGGAGAGGTCTGCTGCTGACAAGCGCCTTGCATGCGTTGTTGCCTTGTCGCGTCTGGAAGCTTGTCGCTCACCGGGCCTTCCCGACAAGCTCCTCTTACCGGGGCCTTGTCTTCTAAGTGCCTCGAGTGGTCTTCCCGGGAAGCTCCTCTTGCCGGGGCCTTGTCTCTTTGACTTAAATACTTTGTTCTTGAATGGCTCCAAAGGAACCACGGAGGAGCTAGGCGATCACCGTGGCAAGCCTCACCGCGGGGTGCTGCAACTGCCCGTGCACAAGTTCGGGATACTAGGGTACCCCTATTCTAGTACACCGACACCGTCAGTCTACTCCGGTTTGTTCAACAACTTAGGTGGAGCCAGGGGTAACCTTTAAGAATTTGGGCGTGCCATGTTTAATGCCAGCTATTCATAATGAGCGTCTGCCCAAGGATTTCAAGGGTCCTCGCAAGGTGCCTAACTACACAGCCAACTTACCTCTTGAGGTGTGGGTCGAGAGTTATGAGATGGCCATGGAGTTGCTGGATGTTAGCGAAGCTGCATGTGCTAAATATTTCCCCTTGATGTTGGAAGGGACGGCCTGTACTTGGTTGAACGGGCTCCCTGCTAACTCCATCGGTCATGGGACGAATTATAAGGGAAGAATGCTTATGCAGAGTTAACAACATTTACCTCATATCGCTCCTTCATCATGTTCACTAAACCGGCTTCGTAGTCACGGCTTGTGTACAAACGGTTTAAAAACCCAGAATTATTATCTTGGGTGCTGAGGTGAGCATAGTTGTCCAAGTCCGCTTCCCACTTGCCCTTGTCAACAACAGAGACTTCTTCCTTGGCACTGTGTTTGGATAGAGCAGTGGGGTTGCCAGGAGATGTGAAACAAAGGCCAGTAACTACAACATCATCAATGTTGTCATCAGTAGCTTTAGCTGGGCTTGGCGGGTTATCGGCAGGACCCGTCGGATCAATTTCCATATGTTCAGCTTCAGTTTCTTGGTCTTGCGGTGGCGGATCATCAGGGATGTTATCAGCATTCGGATTAGATGGTTCAGAAGGAATAGGGTCATCAGCCAGTTTATTCACTTTAGCCTTTTTGCTGGCTCTGGCTTTGGCCCTGAAAATGATACAAGGTGCATCAGGCCAGTATATAGATCAAGTATAAGGTATGAAGGGTCAGTTAAAAATGCTTACGCAGCAACTGTTTTAAGGGTTGGAATTTGCGTCCCTGTTGATTCGCCAGAGGAAGAATGGGAAGTTCCCTGATAATTTGACTCAGACGGATTAAGAGGATATCGGAAATAACCTGCCTTGCGATAACATATGTCAGAAGTGTAAGAGACCTCTGGCGGCGTTCTGAACGGTGTGTTGATGGCGGAGGAAGTAACCACCTGGCCACTATGCCGGGTTGTGCGGCGAGCTTCGTGTTGCTGTTTCTTCAAAAGAAAGTTTGGATCCAAATAAGCTAGAGGGTGTGAAAAAAATTACTTTCCGGTTTGCTTGACGGATTTCCTGTGTCAGCAGAGGATCTGAACCGGAGGAAAGAATAATTACCTCTACTTCACCAGCATGGCTAGCCTCAGCGTCATCCTGATAATGGTCATTGTCAATGAGGTGTATGAAAAAGGAGCCAAGAGAATCAAGTTCTACCTCTGATTCCGGGTTATCAAGATCATTATCGATGTTCAACTTAGTGGACTCGGCGGTTTTCTTCTTGGCAGGCTTCTTGGTGACCTTGGTCTTGGGGTGAGGTGTCTTGCCTGGTTTATCCTGTGGTTTCCTCTTCTAGAATGGATCATCACCCTGTTAAAAATTGACAAAGGTTATAAAGGAGTATTAAAAAGATCGGATTAAAATAGGAGTTAGGCAATTCTTACAGCTGGCGGTTTATTTGAAATGCAGAAGGGACTAAGCCCCGTTTTACTGCAGACGGCTACCTGTTCATCCAGTATTTTCTTGATAGCTTCAGTAATTTCAGCATCAGTTAGCTGAATATCAATGTGATGTTGAGGGTCTTTCACATCCCCTGTGTACTCGCACATTTAACCGGGGCGACGACTTAAAGGCAAAATGCTCCAAGATATCCAGCAACGAACAAAATCGATGCCTGTCAAACCGTTTGCTACAAAGGCTCTGAGCTTCGAAAGCTGCAAGGCATATTTGGCTCTTCCCTTTGTAGTGAGTCTTTGAGGGAGTGGATGTGTACCGGTAAGCCGATGAGCACGGTAACCCGGCAGAGGGTTTTCACCAGTTGGAGATGTATCTTGGCAATAAAACCAGGTTTGATTCCATTCTTTGGGGTGGCTATGATGCTTAGCGTGAGGGAAGCTGGCATCTTTTCGTTTCTGAATCGACACCCCTCCAAGTTCAGTATTGGGCCCGTCTGTAAACTCGGTACGGCGGTTTAAGTAGAAGAAATCTCTGAATAATTCGACTGTGGGCTCTTCTTGTAAATAAGCTTCACAAAATACTTGAAAGTTGCAAATATTGGACACAAAGTTAGGTCCAATATCTTGAGGATGAAGTTGGTAGAAATGAAGCACGTCACAGAAATTTTTTGATCCGGGAGGGCTGAACCCTTGACCCAGATGATCAATAAAAACGACCACTTCCCCATCTTTAGGCTCAGGTGGATTTTCTGGACCGGGAGCTCTCGAATGGATGACATCTTTTTTTGCTAAAGCACCAGTTGCAACACATTTGTTCAGTTCCTCTTCTGTAACCTGGGATGGCACCCAGTTGTAGGCATAAAAAGACTTGGCCATTTTCTACGACGACCTGAAGGAAATTTTGTGCCGGTTTAAGATTCATGGTTAACCCGTTAAAAGTTAAAAGGCAGAAAATGTTGAAGTATACTCAGGTGTCAAACCGAGGATTGATGTGATCAGGTTGCAAGCATGAGCTATTAGCGGTTTAAGAGGGGACTAATGATACATGCCAGGTTATTATTTTCTGACGATAAACCGCCTACACGGATATTGAAAGTACAGATCTGAAGGCTAGAAATAGCTAAGTAATGAAAAACAAGTTTCACAGATTCATATCATAATTTCAGATCAACTGCGTATCAGAAAATGGAAAAATATTCAGACTTAAATGTTGCTGCCTGAACAATTTTATGAAGTTCTAGATGGGATTTTTTATCTAAAAAAGATCTGGTCTAATGGGAAAAAGGACTACGGCTACTGCTGCGCAGAAGAGTATCAAGTTTGAATCCGTCATTCAGGTTACAGTGAAGAACATGCCAAGAACAGCATTGAACTTCTATGGGTGCGTTCGAACCCTAATGAGATCTACAGAGGGGAGGAGGAAGAACTTACCAAGATTGGAGAGCGGCGGAGGCGCGTGAGAAGTATCTGGTCCGAACAGGTCGATGCAGCGGCCAAGATGACGAAGAAGCTTGGCAGCGGCGGCGGAGCTTGAAGCGCTAGGGCGACGCGAGGAAGGTGACGAGATGAAGAGGCATGGGGGGGGGAGTGAAAGGAAACCCCGGTCCTATTTATAAGGCGAATGGATAAGTGGCAGGCGCGGGAATCGAGGAGGTAACAAAAAACGGATCTGTAGATGTGCAGACGCCTCGATTTTCGAAGATTCATTAAAAAAAAGGAGATACATTAAAAGATTTGAGCTCTGTGTAAAGTTGATGGCAGATGACGTCACGGCGGATTATCATGATTCCAGAAGATGACATCATGGCGAGTTATGAAGTTTTGTGAAGGTAACGAGGGAGGGATTTTTCTAAATGTTGAAGATTGATGTGAACAAATTCAAATCAACCTGGGGCCTAATGTTGGGGATATAACTATTGAGTATAAACCGCCCAGGAGGGGCCGAGTTATACTCATAGTAATTTACCCGTGTTGAAGCCCATGAAGACATGGAAAATGGCGCTTTATGGAGGAGACTTAATAGGAAGGCCCAAGGCCCAGAGGCGGGTTCAGGCCCATGGACATAAACCGCCATAGGAGTATGACTTGTATTGTAAGATAGGAAAGAGTAGATACCGAGCCGGACACGTTTATGAGACGGCCGAGATTCTGTAAACCGACTGGGCGTCAACTTGTGTATATAAAGGGACGACTCGGCGGCGGTTTAGGGACTAGAGACAAAGAAATCGAGAGCCAGACTTAGCGTATTCTCTCCTTGGTCATCAAAACCCCAGCAATATCACCTCAAACTGGATTAGGCCATTACCTTCACCGCAAGGGGCCAAACCAGTATAAACTCCTCGTGTCCTTTGTCCTGTTTAACCCCTTTAAGTTAAATTCATTGCGATGGCTCCACGACTAAGTTCTCACACTAGGACATCTGATGTGACAATTCCACGACAACTTCTGAGTAGACATTCGGAAAATCATGAACCACCGATATGTTATTAAGCTCGAGAACAATCTTGCTTTTCAAGGCAAGACGACATGATTAGAAGAGAAAGGGATTCAATCCTAACTCAAAGATCGAAGAGTGCACCAGAAATAAGGATAAGGTAGCACGATCAATCCTAGAATAGTGATTCGATAACCAACACGCTAAGAATGATATTAATGTCCATTAACTACCAAGCAACGCGGCTGCTAGGAGTATTGATTTCACACATCATGGTTCACTTGTTGGCATTCCGGTTGCGACAACACGGGACCGAGGAATGAAAAATGATGGCAAGAAGTATCACCGCGTCAAGAATTCATAAGAGGTGGTGCAATTCGTATGGTATTCTCGACATAAAGGGGGTAATACTCCAAGGTAGAATAGAACAAAAGCTGGATTGGCATTTTGATCTGCGAAATACAACTTCTTTGACTAGTCCAAGAAATGGATAAGGTGCTGGAGTTTGCTTCTTCTAATCATTCTGAAATAGAACGGCTTGACGACTACAAGAATAATAGGCATCGATGAACACGAATGCACAACTACTCTTGACTATCAATTGATAGATGATGGTCGGAATACAGTTGAGGAGGGACAACTCAAAGGAACATATATCTTTCTGAGTTGTGGATGCATAGATTAATATGTCAAGCAAAGCTCAACATTTCTTCCGGATAACCCATGTAGAATGGTAGAACTGGCAGATTCACAATGTAGAATGGATAACTCATCAAGAGCACTCTGGTCGTGATCATTTGGTTCAAAAGAACTTCAGCCATAAGAAGTTCATGGTATTTGGAAGAAGGAAATACCACAGACGTCGAGGACTATCGCAAAGGTTCCTAATATCCTAAAGGAACTAGCAACATTATCAACATGAAGTAAGTAGAGCGAATCTTGGGTTCAGGAACCCAGAGATGGAATACCTACTAGCTAATAACATCACGAGATGCTTTGGAGAATGATGGCCAGAATCATCACACTAGGAATATAAAGCATTGCTAGATTACTGGGTGGTTCTCTAAGAAGCCTAGGATTATATTAATGGCTTCAACATATACGTCAAGGCAATGGAGTACCTCAACACACTAATTAGTGTGGTTAATCTGGCCAAGGAACA
Source organism: Aegilops longissima (assembly GCA_021605205.1). Taxonomy (NCBI): domain Eukaryota; kingdom Viridiplantae; phylum Streptophyta; class Magnoliopsida; order Poales; family Poaceae; genus Aegilops; species Aegilops longissima. The sequence goes on from CM038682.1 coordinate 229,968,995, forward strand.
TCGGGAACAGGAAGAAGGGATTTACAATGCATCAGACTATTTCGAAACCTGGGATGACTCGGACAGCTTAACGGCTGTAAATGCTCAAAAAGATTTGAGACATCCTGCAAAATAGTGGCATGACCACTCAACATCACAATATCAAGGTTTTGAGGCTAGCTATGAACATACGGAAGTAGTAGAAACTGAACTGAGACTTGAATCCATCAATCCTATAAGTCTATGGATTAGTAACACGTGATCTGAGAGAAAGAAGAGAAGCCTAGTTCTTAATCCCCGTAAAAAAGAAGTGGCTGACTCAGATCAGAAGGGCATAAGGTATAAGGAGTAAAAAGAGCCTGACGTTCCCTTCCACAATCAATTCCGTTATATAACTAAAGCATTTCTAGACTCAACTTCGACCAGTTTGGCTTGGTAATCCTCTGAGCATCGAAGCTCGATACCAAAGCTGTCAGGACCCCGATCCTAAGTCACACCGATCTAGCATGTAACACATCATATCACTTTGCAGCCTCACGCACGGTATTCCCACGGGTGCCACCTTACCTGGCCCAGGACCGTTTGCGCCTTTTGCCTCACGTATATGATAGTGTCGCTAGGATCCATATGACAAAGAACCCGGGCCGACATGACTAGTCATGAATCTAAAGTGGCACTAACTTACATGGACAGGCATACATGACCCAGCAACAAACGTGTCAGTCATCAACGTATGAAACCAAGTCATAGCAAGCTACAAGGACTTAAAGGAACAACGCATGACATTTCCCCGAAGGGACAGATACAGGAACGAAGAAGGGCACATGCCGGCCAGCCTAAGTGTTCCGGAGCAGTAGCGAGCTACCATGGCTCAGTGGAAGTACTAGGAGACATTTCCCCATAAGAGAGGCTGCCAAGAATAAACAACTAGGTTGTCGGATTCCACACATACCAAGCATTTCAATAACATGCACGCAATATGCTCGATATGTGCAAATACAACCACTACAAAAAATACACTTCCGTGATGATACGTGTTTGTCACAGTAGGTCGCGTTTTTTGTCATGCATGTACATCCATGACAAATTTATGACAGAATCAAGATAGTCATACATGTGCTGTCGTAGAAGTGTTCCATGACATTATCAAAATTATCATCACGGAAGTGTCCACTTCCATGACGATAAATCACGCGTCACAGAAGTGCTTTCGTCAAGGGTGACCGACACGTGGCATCCACCGTAACGGAACACTATTAAGCTATCAGGTCGGATTTTGGATCCGATAACCCGTTAACAGCCTTGACCAATGGGAAATTTCCACGTGTAAAATTCTGATTGGCCGAAGGGAACAACTGTCAGCTCGTCAGTGGGCCAGATATCGCCCGTCCATTGGAGGAGACATGCCTATGATACGTCGGCACGTGGCTGGGCCCAACAGAGGCCCATATAGGTTAAAAAGGCCGGCCCAGTCAAAGGCCCGTAGAACTTAATCAAGTACTAGTGGGCCAGCCCAATAACGGCCTGCTTAATAAAGGCCCATTTACGGCCCGAAGCCAGATCTGGCCCGTTAATTGTTCGCCCAATATTTGGGCCCATTTATGGCCCGAAGCCAGATCTGGCCCGTTAATTGTTCGCCCAATATTTGGGCCCATTTGCGACGAAGCGGATCTGGCCCGTTAATTGTTCGCCGAATATTTGGGCCCAACTACAGCCCGATGACTTTGGCACATTAGAGGCTGATGTGACATGGGCCCATTTCGATGACTTTCGGCCGGAATGGCTCGTGCTGCCCATGGGCCATATATGGTCGAGGGACATCGGGCTCACTAACGGCCCGTGCTAAAGGTGGCAACAGTTAAGCCCAACGTGACTTTGGGCCTGTTAAAGGCTGTCGCGTAATTCGCCCGTTGATGCTCGTACTAAGCTTTCGACCTCTTAAAGGCCCATGATATCGATGGGCCAACTAAGGCCGAGATATGTTTCGCCTGGTAACGGCCGTGAGCTAATCGGGCCCAAACGGCCCGGTCTACATTTCGCCTCTTTGAAGGCCCGTCGACGACTAGTGAAAATTGAGGCCCAACATGCATTTTGGCTGCTAAAGGCCGTGGTTTCATCTCGGCCGTAACATGCCAAAGACAATATTCAGCTCGTTAATGGCCCAACGCTACTGGGCCAAACTAAGCTATTGGTCGACAAAAGGCCCAACTAAAATATAGGCCGGTGTAAGTTTGGGCCTGGCGCAATGTGTGATGGCCCCAATAATTCGGGCCCAAGAAAGACGCATGCTGGCCCAATTGTGGCCCGCTAAAAACCTGGCCCGTTAGAGTCGAATGTTTCGGTCCGGTCGACTACATCTGTTTTTTTTTCAGATAGCGAATGATGGCAGTAACTAGTAGGAATTAAGAACAAACCTACTCTATACAATAAAGAAATTACGGCATAATAACTAAGAATAAACCTACACTATACAATAAAGGATTTAAGGTATATTACATCCATTTGGGCATCAAGTTCGCCACCAAAGATCATAAAGCGCAACGAAGAAGCAGATTACAAAAACTGGGCACCATTGCAACGTAACAAAATAATACTGAACCGAGACCACTTCCAAGACAGTTCAAGAAAGGTTAGCCTTGCGGGGAACTTCTACGCAAGCTGCTGAGCAAGGCTGTGAAACCGGCCTAGCATGTCGGTCATAGCTTCCAGGTCCATCTGTTTAGCGATGAGGTTCTAATTGGTGTTCTCCGCAATCTTTCTTAGAGATAGGACTTCAAGTCGAAGTTGAGTTGCAGAATACCTTTCTGCTAGAACTTGGGACTGAAGAAGTCGAACTAATTCAGACAATGAATTCTGTGAGCTTGTCTGACTGTTAGTCTCAAGTAACTTGAACACTGCATCAAGACAGACTTTGGGGTTGTCTCGCTATCTTCAAGATGTGTTGCCTTCTTTGCTGCAATATATGTTGGGTTTGTCTCACAGCCTTCAGCAGACTTGTGCATGCCATCAGGCATATCACCCTGAAACAAAGCAGAGAGATGACAGGTTTGCACGTGTATAAACAAAGATGATAATTGTTTTGTCAATTCTATCCAATTTCAAATTAGAAAATAAAGAGTAAGTTCAAAATATCTATAGCATAATTTGGCATAGTTCATAATGTGGGGGAGCTTCACCACACTACTGGATTACCATGTCAACATAACAAGCATAGATGAAGGGCAAAGAAAATCATTGTATCTATTTTGGATAATGTGCATGGCATGTTGTTCATATCATCACCACATCGAAGATAAAACAGGAGATGACAAGGTGCAAGCGTGGGCTGCTTCACCACACAATGGATTACAGATCCACAAAAACAAGCATACATATAGGGAGTATTAAGTAATGTGCATGGTATGAATAAGAATTTGGTTTTACAAGTAAAACTTAGAACTTACGGTTCTTACGAACATGCATTTTGGTAGAAACAACAAACTAAACAGCGATAAATGATAGGCGGTATGAGCAAATTAAACAGCAGTTGAGGATAAAGGCTTTAGAAGTCTTGACTTACATTAACAGCTAACACCGGCTTTATAATGCCCTTCTCCATGTCAAGGAAGGATAACTCAAGAATTTCAGCACGTAATGTTCTTCATAAGCATTGCATGTACTCTACATTTTGTAGAGAGTAATTATAGATATGATAATAGTGGAAGGGATAGAGGATAATGAAGATAAGATGCAGATTGATGCTACATAATCAACTACCAATACCTGGAAGTAGTTGTTAATGTAAGTACAGTGATAGACCATGTTCAGTCCTTACAAGAGGATTGCAGAGCTAAACCTCTTCAAAAGCCTTGGGTTGATTCTAAATTTATGTAAGAGTCCATACAGATCTTATAATGTCCACCAAATGTACGATTATGAGGCTAACATGTGCAGTGATGCTACATAATCAAACAGCTATGAAAGTAAGTATGGTCATACAGGGCAAGAGGTACTCACAAGAGCAATGCGATTATGCAGATAGTTGCAAGATTCTGGTCCCTTGAGAACGGATGTTCTTACATTAATGCTTTTCATACAAGTGAGACATTAAGGAAAATGCAGAAATGTAGTTCAAATTGTGATGTGATATCATAGACAGTACCTTACGCTGCAGCCGAGACCAATGTGTAACAAGATTATTCCAGTCACCGTCGGATAAATGTAGCACCGGAGACTTTACAGAATTTCGTTTAGAGGCTTGCCATCGAAGTGCGCTTGCCTCAGGTAGGAATGATACTTCATCAACGAGTGCTTGAAAAGCGCAACCAACCCTTGCTCGTCATCACAATCCAGTTTGCTCCTCGCCTATTTAAAAGAATGAAATCTTGTGTCTTCATCGTGAAAAACATATGCATAATGAACATGAATAACATTAGTACATTACTTACGCGTAAGTTGTGGAGGAAGACTGGAAATTGTTCTGTGTCTGCGGTACAATCTTTCCATGAAGTAAAGATGCGCACAAAGTTCCTGACAACAACATAAGCTTCGTCTTCTAAACTGGGAAGAAATGGAACATGGGTCCTATTTGCTGTAATTGGGGCTCTCTACGTTCAAAAGGATTTGGCAACTGGATTTGGTGTACTCTTTCTGGAATGGGGTTTTATGTTGTACACCGGTGCTATGTCAATTGTCATAATCATACTGCTTTGCTGCAGCTTGGGGTCTGCTGAGTTGGGGCATCAAAATGACCAGGTGTAGTAGGGCTAGAGTCTGCTAGAGTTGGGGTATTTTGTGGGTCGGTGATATTGCAACTACACCTAATGGGCTATTTGATTTATCAAAAGCCACTACCTTTTCCAAATACTTTGCTTGTGCTCCTCCACGATCAGCAATCACTCTCTTCCTTTTGAACGTCGATACACAAGAACAACATTTGAATGGATAAATATGGTATGATGGCGATGGAATATGTCTTTGAAAATGGATAGGCGTATGATTCACATACACGATGTGTAAACTAAGATAATGGCAGTTCAACAAAGTAGAAGCAATGCAAAGCATCAGTTGCAAGATATGTGCGAGCAATGTAACCTTGGAAAGTTAGAGCAAGTACCTTGATGGGTGAATAAGAAAGGGCATCTTCCTCTAACTCCTCCACTAGGGAGCTACATTGACTTAGGTCTCCCTCTAGCTCAGAATCACTGTTAGGATCATATTCTGAGCATGAATTTGTAGGTGGAGAGCGTTTGCATTGCATTGCATCCAGACTTGATTTCAATCCCTTAATGCCAAGTTTGACAGACATGTCATTGTTCTGCTTTATTCTTTTCATGTGCGCAAGCTCATAATCATTATGATGCTGTTCAGAATCTGAGATTCATGAAAACATAAAAAGTAGTCAGATTATCTATGGAATGCATTGCGGATTCAACTCGGAGAGTGTCTCCCTATAAACCCCTGCATATGCAAAGTTCACCTCCCCAACCGTGCTGTCGAGACCACATACAGAAATACAAATCCCTTATGTCTCTATAACAGGCAGGCACACATTTCAAAACTGAAGTAGGAACATTAGAATCATATGAAATTCGTATTTGAACAAATAAACTAAGCAATTATGAGGGGCGTAATGTTTAGCTTCAAGGGTGGAGTGTTGGTAGTGCGACACAAAGCAAGTAAGCAGATTGTATTCCATGTAAAAGATCGAAACCTATGTAAAAGCTGGAAATGACACTTTCTTTCTATACAATGCAGTGTTCGTTTCCCACACATGATGGAAGAAATCACATAGAGAAATACTATTCACTCGTGTCTAAGGTTTCAGTATTTAGAAACAGGGTGGTCCACCCTAAAAGAATATTGATAACAAATATGACAAGGCAATCATAGATGTAGTGAATCAATCATTTACTTGTGAGCTTATTAGGACAAGTATGCAGAATTGTAACTGCGATGAAGAGACCGCCAAAATCTGAATGAAGAAGTTTGTCTAGCACTTATTGTTTGCAACTAATCGACGTGAATAATTGGATATTATATCAAATGAGTAAGAAAGACTAGTAAAATTGTCAACAAACCTGGCTTGCGGTAGTAATCTGGGTCAATGTCACTCGACCAACAATCCAAAATTACTAGTTTCATTCGAGGGCCGAATTTTGAAAACCCTGTGAACTTTAGAGGTACTAAAGATTACCGAAATACATCTGAATCATTAAGTGTAGGTAGCACTGAGCACACAACAAACCCTAATGACAGTCCTGCCTAATGAGTAATGAATCAATTAGAAAATGGGTGATGAGGAGTGGCTGCTGAGTGTTGAGGACGTATCTCAGGATAAATCGGGTTGGCTTGGTGGGTGCTGCACGCCCGAGCCCTGAACGGACTGGGAAGGTAGGCACGGCGGCACGCCCGGGCAGCGGTGACGCTGTTGGGCGAGCGGCTCCTGGCCTCCTGTTAGTCCGGCGTCTCCTCCTAGAGTAATGCTGTCTGGGACGGCAAGTCGCCGTGAGGCAAAGGTGAGGCAGTAGAGATCGAAGCGCAATGAATAGAGGGAATCGGGGCTGGGACGACCCAAAATCCCGAGGTGGGCGGCCCACCGTGGGCACCTGAGAGATACACACCAGTGGCGAACATGCATTTTTGAAACTAATTTAGGAACATTTAGCTGACCAATTAAACAACTCTGTTTTAATAATATCAGATTCTTATTTGAACAACTAAGCTTGTTTAGCTTGATGGCTGGAGCAGTGTTATTATGACATGAAGCACGTATTCTGATCGTATAGTGATCATAAAAGGGGGAAACTCTAAGCATATTTTTTAGCAAAAGAGGGTTTCCCCTCCGATTTCTATTAAAGAAACCACCACGGAACCAACATGATCAATTAAACCCTAAGCATGATCAATTAAACCGTATTATGGCTGTGCCATGGCAGATTTGAAGCTGCAAACCGGAGAAATGATATTTAGCATCCATTGTTTGCTTCGAACTAAGAACTAAATTCTAAGAGCTGAAAAGAAAGTAGAGTAACCAAGTTAAGATCTATTTTCTGGTTGAGATCAAAAAGTTGAGGAGATATGAAGTACCACCTCTCTTGCAGCGCCGTGTAGGCATCGGGGGTGCGATGGCTGTCGGTGGCGCTGAAGCAGATCTGCGACGGTAGACGGGTGCATCGGGGGATAAGTCCCGTCGCGATGGAAGAGAAGGTCGTGTGAGCGGCCCCGGCAAAGAGGACGATGGCGCCGATGAAGCGAGAGGACGCGATGCAAGGCTATTGGTCCGTCGTCGTGGATGAGAAATGACCATCTCTAGCAGTGGACGACACGGTCTTGGTAGGCGCTCCGGCATGGTGGAGGACAGTGGCGATGGATGTGGTGGAGGACGGCGGCGATGGATGGGGTGGCGGACGGAGGCTGGTGTGGGGATGGGGTGTTCTAGCGCGGACGGTGTATGAATGGGAAAATGGAGGGAGAGGCACGGGGAACCATGTTTTTGGGACGCGCCTGTCAGAAATATGGAAAAGTTACTGAGAGAACATGCGGTGCCCCCATGTTTGGTTTTGGTAATTGATGACAATCTCTATGGACTAATGGTTGCCTTGAGCTATATTTGAAGGTTTTGTCCATAGGCTTTTCTTGGAGCTCATTTGCAGAAGTTATGGCAGTTCTGGTTTTCTTTGGAGTATTCTTTGTTTTCGCGGTAGTGGCTTTAGGATGGCGCCAGCGGTAGTACCGCTGGGCCGGAGCGGCAGTACCGCTTATCGCCACAAGCGGTAGTACCGTTGTCCCACATCGGTAGTACCGCCCATAATATAAGCGGTAGTCTGGTTCGTTCAGCGCTAATACCGCCTCGACTCGAGACGTGGTTTTCTCGTGTCGGGTTCAAATGGCGATAATAGCGGCGATAGGAGCGGTAGTACCGCTCGTGAGCGGTAGTACCGCTGGGGTGACCGGTAGTACCGCTTATATACGGTACTACCACACCAAGGTTCTTGCTATGTTGCTCCGTTTCCCTGCTTCTTCCGCCCGAGCGGTAGTACCGCTCGTGTGCGGGCTGAGCACATAACAGTTGGATTTTCCCCCTCCTATAAAAGGGGGTCTTCTTCCCCAATGAACCTTATCCTTTGAGCTCGTGTTCTTCCCCCATTGTTGACCTTCTTCGAGCTTGCTAACTCTCAATCCCTCCAATGATTCTTGCTAGTTCTTGAGGGAAAAGAGAGAGGAGATCTAGATCCACGTTTCCACCAATCACTTTCTCCTCTAAGTGAGGGAACCCCTTGGATCTAGATCTTGGAGTTCTTCGTGTTCTTCTTTCGTTCTTCCTCTCATTTTCCTCCCTAGCATTAGTTGCTTTGGTGGGATTTGGGAGAGAAGGACTTGGGCACTCCGTGTGCCCTTGCCATTGCATTTGGTGCATCGGTTTGAGTTCTCCACGTGATACGTGGAAGTTACGAGTTGAGAAGCTTATTACTCTTGGGTGCTTGGTGCCCTTGAGCTTGTTCCTCTTGGGTGCTTTGGCGCCCTAGACAGTTGGTGGTGCTTGGAGCTTAATCATTGTGGTGAAAAGCTCCGGGCAAGCGTCGGGTCTCCAATTAGGTTGTGGAGATCGCCTTGAGCAATTTGATCGGGTACACCGTGACCGCCCCAAGGGTTGCCAAAGTGTCTGGTTCGGTGATCGCCCCAAGGGTCGCCATTTGTACAGGTTCGGTGACCGCCTCAAGGATCCCTTAGTGGAATCACGGCATCTTGCATTGTCGAGGCGTGAGGAGATTACTGATGGCCCTAGTGGCTTCTTGGGAGCATTGTGCCTCCACACCGCTCCAAGCGGAGATTAGCATCCGCAAGGGTGTGAACTTCGGGATACATCGCCGTCTCCGCGTGCCTCGCTTATCTCTTACCCGAGCCCTTTACTTATGCACTTTACTTTGTGATAGCCATATTGTTCTTTGTCATATATCTTGCTATCACATAGTTGCTTATCTTGCTTAGCATAAGTTGTTGGTGCACATAGGTGAGCCTAGTTGTTGTAGGTTTTGTGCTTGACAAATTAACCGCTAGGTTTATTCCGCATTTGTTCAAGCCTAAACCGTAATTATTTTAAAGCGCCTATTCACCCCCCCCCCCTCTAGGCGACATCCTCGATCTTTCAGTTACAAACTTAGCCCCCGTTTAAAATTTGGACGTCTCGTCGGTTTGGGATAGGACGGTAATCTCGCATCTCGCCAATATTTGCCAAGAGCAATTTCGGGCGAGGAGAGGGTGGTTGGCGCCCATGATTGGCGCCCACGGTGTATGAACGGGGCTGACAGGTAGGGCGGTTGTGTCACGTCTAAGTGAAGTTACAAACCTGCCCCTATTGAAAATATTTGCCTACATCGATTTCGGCCGAGTCGAGTTTGTTTTGCCGCCCACCGTGTATGAATGGGGAAATGGAGGGAGAAACAGAGGTCTTTCGGACGAGCTTGAATCAAATGTGTTTTGCCGCCCATGTTTGGCGCCCACCGTGTCGGAATGGGCTCAGAGGCGGTCGTGTCACGTCTACTTGAAGTTACTAACCTACCCCTATTGAGAGCAGTGGAAATTGGGTCGATGGATTGTCTGTGTAAGGGGTAGACAGTAATTTCCATCTCCCAAACACTTGGCTTCGGGCAGAAGACGTGGGAGTGGACATTTTGCCGCTTCTTTCAAATTTTGGGACAATAAGCATCCACGTTTACCCTGGCAACTAAATTCAAATCCATTTTATATTCCTATACGAATCTTTATAAATCATTCTATGTGTTTTTATATATCTTCAAAAGCACGACAAAGATGTATTCCACTGTCATATATCAATATGATTTACAAATGCCGATAATCGAAATCTGAAGCTAGAATACAGTTTAAGGTGAATTCGAATATTTGGAACACTATGTCCAACTCAAATTTCACATGCAGCATAATGTGTACTCCCATTTAGATATGTACACAAGCGATGTATCAAGATTCAAATACCGAGTCAATCAACCAATAATGTACACAACTAACGAACATATAAACACTTATATAGTATATGGATCAATAATATCAACTAACATACAGCCAGACCGCTGTACTTTTTTTGGCTACAACAACATCCTTTTATAGCCAGCATCTTGGCCCTTTCTGATGCGTGCCACTTATGGTCCATCTATACTACTACTATTGCTGAATGCACATTCAGCCCGATTGGCATATTTGTAGGTCTGGCACAACAATCCAAATGAAATGTCTCCGAGTCTTATCAATTAATACAGACTTGTGCTCAAATAAAATTACAAACAAAAAACAAAAAAAACAATTATTACATGATCTCTAAAACAAATGGTTTGATGGATTACATGAACAGACAACACAAAGGTTATTCAACTATAGAAAGAACATTTCACCTATGATTTACCAAGTAGGAATTTAATTTCCTTTTTTCCTTCAGGACCTTAACAATCTGGTCAGTCTTAGCTTGCTTCGTTTTGAAATCCACCAAATATTTAATGGTTGTCTTGAGAACAGCTTGTGATTGTGCTGTTTGCTTCCTCAACATGTCAACTTCATCTCTAAGTGCAGAAGCAGAATCTCTTTCTACCACTAGTTTAGCCTCTAGAGCATCAGCAGTTGGCAATTCATAATGCACGATTGGGCCGGTGCCACTGCTGTGGGATGATGCAACGTCCATGGGGACCTCGCTCTTTGATCTTGGGCTAACCTGTTTTGCCATTAAAATTCTGTTTGGATTCAGAAAAGTTGAAGTTTGCAAAACATCTCAACTGGGGTTATAACAGCAAACCAGTTAAACAAACAAGGAATTAAAGAGTTCCAATTGGATGCTGAAAAGTAGTTATTAACATCATTGTAACCCGCTGTTGCAGCAGCAATGCAGTTAAACAAACAAGTAGATATTTAACTTAAGGCAAACAGGTAATTCTTAACAGTAAGTATCAAACACATAGATAGGCACAGTCTACAATATGATTAACAGGTTGTGCCATTATGTAATCAGTAGCAAACTAAATTAAGCCAAGCAACGTAATTGAACAATTTTGCAATAAGTGGCTAACTAAAATTCCGAGAAGCAGGTAACTGAACTGACGCTAGTTCTTTGTACAAGCACACTGCAACTTCTTTTTTGCTTACAAGGTTGTACGAAGGAGTCCATGGCATCAATTGCTTGGATACGCAGTCCCAATACTTCTTTCTTCCCACATTGCATGGGTAAGTCGAATGGTTAATCTGGTAAGATGGTGCATCCTTGATATGTTATATGAGGACGTGTAGTCAGACTAGTTGTAGCCAAACACATCACACTGACTTTTACAGTATATTTCATGCGATTACTTTTGGCATATCGAGATCTAAGCAATATACAATAGGATGAAAAGACTGGCATCCTTCACATTATTGGCGAACTCAGTTCATAGAAACAAGCAATTCAACCATTATGTGGGTAAAACAAAAGCGCCACTGGAATATTTTTCACTATCCAATCATACACGCAAAAAGGGGCAACGCCACCATAGGGGCTGGTATGGGCGACCGCCTCAGGTGGCTGGAAAGTGTGCACCTAGTTTGAGTCGTCCAGGTTGGCTCACGCTAGTTTTGTTCGTCCCAACGCACGAGCGAGCAATGTAAAAATGAAGAAAAATGTTTCAATTTGGATGGGCCAATAACATAAGTGCAAGGCAGGCCCTATAGCAGGCTCATGGCCCAAACGAGCGCCTCCCATATCGATCGACAAAGGGAAAAATCTCAATTCATTCGCTCCAGCCTCGGTCTGCTCGCTCCTAACCTAGCCGCCGCTGGACAGACCGACACAGCACTTCCTCGCGCCCTCATTGGAGGCGGTCGCCGAACTTCAAGCGAGCAGAAGGAAAAGAAGATGAAGATCCAACCACAGGTGTAGCTGCGTGGGAGGCAGCGGCGGCAACATGAGCATGGCATCGAGCTTGCATAAGCAGACGATCGCAGCTTGCAAGAGTAGCATGCGCAACGAGCAGGTACATCACATCCCTGATTATATCTAATTCAACTCTTGAATTTCTGGCCAATAGTTAAACCTGACGGTGTAGTAAAACTGCTTGTATGTAGGGAATCTATGAGAAAATGAAACCAATTTCTACTTATTTTATAACTCCCCCAATCAATACTGAACTGACTGAATCTGATGTATCTAATCAAGTTTCCGGTGCAAACATACAAGATCATGTTGTTCTTGAGCCTGAAGTGTCTAATGAACAGACTGCTAATGAAGGATTTGGTGCAAACATTTTACATGCTCCTGGTGATGAACATATAGTGTCTAATGAGGGATCTAATGCAAGCATTTTGCAAGCTCATTGAAGGATTTAGTTTCTAATGATGATCTAGTATGTTGAGAGAGACAGATATTTGCAGGCATTGATGACAAGAAAATTATAGTGCATTTTCATAGCTTGAGGAAACGTCGAGGCCATCTACCAGAAAGTCCCCGTATCATGACAACATAGCATAAATACTTTTCTAATCTGTTGTTAGAAACTATTGGCATACTTGTGCAGGATAGATATATTGATATGCAGTTTGCGCACTGGTTATACGTGCAATTACACTTCAATATTTTCAGCCAGAGAATGAATAATTCAAGCTGGTACAGACCATGTTTGTATTCCTTGTACACCATGTTGCATTTTGTGTTTTTTGGTGCTTGCATCATTTAGTGTGTATAATCTGAACTACTTTGGATCATTAGCTGGTTTTCAAAGTGCATGTAGCTTCACATTTCTCAAGTTATGTTGATTTCCAGAGTGCAAATGCCTTCGTATTTTTTAAGTTAAATATTCGCCCCTGGTAACTTGAATTCGTGTATCAGCCACTGCACACAAATCATACACGAATGCCAGTACGAATTAAATGAAATGCAGGGACTTACGCTAGCTCATTGTATAGGCTCACTGCAGCTCTGCTTGCGCTTGGGATGTTCCATGTACAAGTCCATGTTACCACTTGCTTGGATGTGCAGGCCTTGTGCTCCTTGCACCCCCCTCTGCATTTTTGACACGACGAATGGTTGATCAAATAAGAGGAATTGACCTTGGTGTTGTACCGGAGGACAGATACTTACAAGGTTATATGGGTGTGCAGGATGTGTACCAGATCCCGTAGCGCCGTCATGCTTCGCTAAAAAATGGATTTGCTTGTTTCAGATGATATCTCCACAAGAAATAAGAGTTAAAGTCAGAGTTGCATAGGCGTGTAAGCTAAGAGAGCAGTGAAAGGATATCCAAACATCGTCGGAACAGTGCACGAGGGAGTGATGTGTGGATACCTAGTTCGGGCCGGCGTTTGGGCATGCTCTCCTAGCTAGAGTGCGGGTCACTTGAGCCATTGAGGGTGATCTTATTTGGCGTTGGCTGGCAGCGCCGACGGTGCAGATCTTGAGTGGCAGCTGAGCGCTACGATGCGGTGGACGAGACCGTTGGTGAAGCCCCAACGACCTCAGGGGGCGGAGGTGCGATGATGTGCTCGGTGAAGTAGCCCCGATGAGCTAGGAGACGGCGTCGCTAAAGCGCAACTGATGCGGTGGAACTCAGTGTCTGTGAGGCACGTCGGTTGCGGCGGCCGACGTTGTCGGTGGACCACCTGGTGCGGTGGACGCGGGCGTAGATGAGGTAGCTCCGATGGGGTGGTGAAGCGCGACCGTCGTCTTCGTCGTCGTCGTCCGGCACAGAGGTGGGGAACGGTGGGGAAAGAGACGAGGCGAGGCGATTCGAGGTTGGCGGCGAATTAGGGATTTGAGCAAACTGGGCGCGGAAGGGGACGGTGGAGAAGAGAGATTTTGCAGGGCTGGAATTGGGGCCGCCAGATATTTCAATCCAAAATGTGGAAGCGCAAAGTTATATTGTCGTCGTCCTTTTTTTGGGGGGGGGGGGGTGGGTGGCTGGGTGGTACACGTCCGTCCGACACACGCGACCACCCCGACAGGACTATGCTTCGGTGCCTTAAGGCACCTGCCTTTGTGTCCATGACATGTGGGCCCAACAGGTTGCTGGCCCACATGTCAGTCACCCAAAGGCAGTTGCCTTTAAGGCACCGAAGCAGCGTCCACCCTGACATGACCCTGGTCTGCCTGGTGTGACTACATTTGAGAATGCAAACGAATCTTCTTTCATTAGCAAACGAATCTGTATGTATTACCATGGCCGTGTTTTCCTTGTAACAATTAGTCATTCGAAACGAGATACTCCATCCGTTCTCTTTTGTAAGTCATTTCAGACAACTTAAAATGAAATGTTTTGCACATTGTCTGAAATGTCTACAAGGTCTTATAAAAGTGAACAGAGGGAGTACTATAAATTAATTAATGAGGAGTTATTTGAAAAAAAAATCGAAATGGTACCCACGCTAACGTGGATTAGAGTGTGTGTAACATAATTAGTTATTTGAATTAGAGTGTGTGTAACGTAGTTAGATTTTTGAATTAGAGTGTGTGTCACGTAGCGATCTCAAATTCTAACATGGATTTCGCATTTCACTGTATCCATGCTACTTTTTTAATACAAATTCATATGTATATGATGAACACCATGGTAGTGAGAAAACTTTTGGATGGATTCAAACATATGACCTACAAAATAGCACAACAAATTGAGTCAATGTCAACTTTTCGAAACTTAGTATGGCACGAATTCGAAATAATTACCCGTATGCCTGGTCCTCGGTTCAAATCTTACAATGTACACCGAATTGAAACATCGATATTAAGTCTCGTACTATGTACATTCAAATGTTGTTTTAGCCCCCCCTTTAACAAACGCTACATACTTCCTGTATCGGTCAATCTTCCTCTCCTAACCACCTTAGGAAGCTATCGGTTTCCAACACACGTTCATTCTTTCTCTCCATGTTTTGATCTCTAAGTCTCTCAACTACACAACCCATTTTTCCACTCTGTTACCAAATGTATTTACCTCACACACCCGCCATTGCACCCCATGCCGAGCTCTCTCTCTCTCCCCCCTCTCCCTCTCACCCTCTCGCGCTAAATACATGCATTGCCTATTTAGCCCCCCCAACCTCTCGTGCGCACGCAAGCACGTTGTATATCTAGGTCACTCCCTCGAGACTGTCTCACTCTTTCTTCCGCACGGCGGGCCATACTCGCTCAATCTCGCTCTCTTTATCCGAGTCTCGTTTAACCTCGTTTTCTTTCACACACAAATGATATATCTCCCTCTTCGGGCCTCGATGGACACACTCTATACTCTCTCACGCAGATTGTCTATCTAGGTCAGTCCATCCAAGCCGCCGCCACTCTTTCGACCTCATGGTGGGCCACGCTCACTCAATCTCTCTCTCTCTCTCTCTCTCTCTCTCTCTCTCTCCGTATGTCTCGATTGACCTCGCTCTTTCTCGGACAAAAATGATATATCACCATGTTTGAGCCCAGCTCGACCTATTCACATTGTATACTCTCTCACGCACATCCTCTATCTAGGTCACTCTCTCCAACCCGTCTCACTCTTTCGATCGCACGGTGACCCTATGTGATCGGTTGACCTTGCTTCCTCCCACGCACAAAATATATCTACACGACTGTGACTAGATCATCTCTCAAGCTCTATCTTACAGCCCTAGCCTTGCCAAAAGCTCAATCGGACAATATCTCTCGAGAGCATATATATTTGTTCAATGAATGTCGGACCACACTCACTTTGTCTCTCTATCTATATGTCTCTTGATTGACCTCGCTTTCTCACACCGTATCTTCCGCGCGTTGAAGCTACTACCTATCCATCCCTCGAAAAGCCGGAGCTATTTACATTGCGAGGGGCACTCCAACCTTGGATTAATTTGTGTAGGCATTTATTCCGGTCGGTTTAGATTATATTTTCATAGCATTCGGGCCACAACTACTCCAAACACCGTTGCAACCCACGCAACTCCCCTAGTTGATTTCCCTCTGGCTCGGTCATCGCTCTCTCACACGTCCTTTCTCGCCTTCAACGTTGCACCATGGTATTATTGAAAAAACTATGTTGTTCTCTTTAATTATTATAAATAACCTACAAAATTACACACCGATAGTCCACTTGGAATGGAACAAATTTCGACCCACAAATTAAAGTGCTACAAACTAGACACCGAGGGGCCCACATGTCATGAAACAAATTTGGACCCATATACAAATTAAAAAATAAAGGACGAGGATCGAACATGCGACCGGGCCTTCAAGCTGCACGTCAATAGGCAACATACGTAGAATAGCAATGTTTGTTGTACCCCCTTTGTTCACATAATGTTTTTATATTACCACAGCCTAATTAATGGATACCATGTAATATTATTTTTAGTACTATTCGCCTTCACTTACTGGTGGGTTCCATGTGTGCTCTCTCTCTCTCTCTCCTTCCCTTCTGCATTTAGACGCACGGGCAAACAGGAAGAACTCGCGGGCGATGTTGCCCTTGACCATATTTGGACGCGTTCACAAGTCACGACACCAGTTTCACGTACTAGCAGCACTAGTCAGTGTGTACGTGCAATGCACCTTAATTTGGAAGTATATGAAGTGCATGCGGATATTAACTAATAGGATATTATTTGCGTGTTGTCATGTGATTAGCACTATTTTTGGCATGAAATTAACTGCACGCTAAACGTGTTGAGCGCTCGACATTGAAGCAGTCTAGGTCGTTGGATGACAAGGAATACATGTGGCTTGATGACGTTTTATATTTAATTTGACACGGCTCTAGCAGAACATTCAATCGATCAAACCATACATTTCGTTTAGTCTGACTCCGACTTTAAATTATACGACGATAGATATAAAATAAACGGAAATGATAAACGTTCGGATTTTAAGCATGGCAATCCGAACGTTTTTCATGGCAAATTTAGATTACGCGGTGGCGGCGGGGGCGTCTCACGGTGGGAAGCGGCTCCTCTGCCGTGCTCTATGTGTCGTCGGGCCACTGACCGACGACGACGGCGGCGTCTTGCGCCGTTGTTGGCGTACTCCTAGACGTTGGCCTAGCTTCAAGGAAGGCCAAAATGTTCTGGACTTCGGAGCGGGTCAACTGGCGGGAGGAGGCGACTGGCGTTGGTGCAAGGAAGCGGTCGATGACGACCATCCATGCCGCTGAGGGGGGCACTGGCACCCGCGCGAGGACATGCGCTGTCAACGGCGCGGCGGAGACATTCGTGTGCACGGGCACCGGCATGGTCGCGCCGCGTCGCTGCTGCATCGCGATCGCATGCGCCGGCAGGTGCATCGGCACCGCACAGCCGGGCGTCTTGCCAGTCGCAGCGGCGCATGCGCTGGCAGGTGCACGGACGCGTGAAAGTCGGCGAGGACCTCGTGGAACCCCGTGGCATCAAGCTCGGCGACAATGTGCGGCTCCCAGCCCATTAATGCCACGGGGATGGATGCTGGCGCAGTCGGGGCGACGGGAGCCGGAATGGGAGCGGGGACAGGCGCGGAGTCTTCCCGCAAGGCCAGTTCAAGCTCGTCCCAAAGCGCCTTATGTTCTTGAGACTCCGGCTGGGTGTCTTCCTCAGGAAACTGGAACACTAAGGGCAGGCCATTGTGATGCGGCATGGCGTACGTTTAGGTCAGGCTAGTTGGAGGTAGACGACAGGAGAATCGGAGAGGAAGAGAGAGGATTGTAGCGATACCGGGTAGTGCGGGTTTGATTTTGAACTGCGGCGCCGGCGACATTAAAACTGGGAGCAGTTGGGACGAGGATGGGCGGTGGAGCCTGGTCAAAGGGCTCGCCTCCCGGTGAGTCTGCACAATGATCTGCTCAAGATGCCTCCTCGACACCGGCCAGAGCGGATGCTCGCACGGCTCCCGTCGACTCACACGCTTGCTGGGACGATACCTGCCGATGAGAAGCGGGGACTCGTGGTGGCACGTAAACACCCACGGTTTCAATAGTGAAAGTGTTTGCCTTAACGTGACAGGTCTTTGTTCCAAAATACCTTGGCTCTTCATTTGTGCAACTTGTCATAAGCAGCTTGTCTCGAATTGAAGAAAAAACTTACGAAGTAATATTTGTGCCATATCACGTGACCATGCTCGGTTTCAGAATTTATGCTCACTTTTGGATTTTCTGAAATTTAAGATCCGAGGATTCAAACAATATCATAACCTGCATCATGCAATAAATTTTCAAGCCGTACATCTGTCCTGTTGTATTTCTTAAGAAAGGATTTGGTCAAACATTTTGCTTAGTTAGACTTCAGACAAGTTATATATGCAGAGTAAAAGGATAATCCTCCGTACCAATGCATTGCCTGATATATTAACTCAAGTACTAGGCACGAACAAACGGGCTCAATTACATGCTCATCCTGGTGTAGTAGTAGTAGTACTAGGCAATGCAGTTGACGGGTGACCTTGACGAGCGGCGACCGAGGGAATTGAACCATGCTCGGCACGGTAGGTAACGTTGTCTAGTTACTAAAGCATCCCTCCGTTGTTCATCGGTAGTCATTATGGACTGGGGACATGAGGGGAATTTCCTAGGGCTGGAATTCTGGCCACCAGATATTTCGACTTGAAACACCGAGGCTTGACTGGTTGGGGTTGCCTAATGTGCGTACCACGCACGCCACCGAAGGACACGAGCCCGGTTTTTTTCGATCAACACGAGCCAAGGTCTGGCTGGTACGCCGTTGGGTCCTACCATTCAAGAATATGAAAGGAACCTTTTAAATTGCCGAACGAATCTATGTGTATTACTATACCCGTATTTTCCTTGCAAATACTAATCTCAACGTGGTAATTGATTTATGACAAGTTGTTGAATTAGAGTGAGTTTGTGATATAGTGATCTCAACGTGGATTTCACATTTCATGGTATCCCTAGTAAGTTTTCCGATGCAAATTCAAATTCAAAAGATGAACAATACGGAGGTGAGAAAACTTTGTATGTATCAAGCATATGACCACACACACACACAGAGAGAGAGAGAGAGAGAGACACACACGCATGAACACAACAACAATCCAATAAGTATAGTGCATCTATTTTTCCAAACCATGCATGTATGACACGAATTCAAAAATACTCCTTCTATTCCTAAATAATAGTCTTTTAGAGAGTTCAACAAGTGACTACATACGGAGCAAAATGAGTGAATCTAGACTCTAAAATATGTCTATATACATCCGTATGTGCCAGTCCAATTGAAGCCTCTAAAAATACTAATATTTAGGAACGAAGGGATTAAAATGTAAGACATCCATGGTCCTCAGTTCAATGTTTAAAATGAACATGAAACTGAAACATGAATATTAAGTCTAGTACTATAGTACATGCAAATGTTGTGTTTAGGCGGAGCTATGATTGTCGGGGTTCAACCCCTCGACCTTAGATAAAATTGTGGAGCTCTGTTTAGGGTTGTTTAGATTATATTTGTCCCCACCCTCCCAACCACCAATTGGTTGTGCACCCCCCACCCCTCCTCCCGGGAGAATATCATGTGCCCCATACCTTAGATGCTATATGCCGACTGAGTTGCTTGGAGCTTGTAGATCTGAGATATAGCAGCTCACATGATGTGTCTTAATATTTTGCAGAAACCTTGATGAGTTTGAGAATTGCACACAATTTGTACAAAAACTACTTAGATGCCCTTTGATCCCATATCCAACGACCTCGAAGCTCGTATCACCGTAGCATCTAAGATGAAGGAGGACATCATATTCTCCTGTATGTAAGAATATCATGTGCTACCACATGATAGGATCATTCTGGTGGAAATCCAACCTAGCTCTAATTGATCAGTACAAAGCTATTGCTAGATGTAATGTGGGAGATGGTGTCACTGCATTTTTTTGGGAAGATCTATGGAACCAAGCAATACCGACACACCAATTCCCTCACTTATTCTGTTTTGTCAAAAACCCTCATTTGAATATCCAACAAGTGTTGCAGACTGAGTACCTGCAGGATCTATTCTTTCTCCCCTTGACAACTGAGGCATATGAGGAATGCTTACAAATGGAAGACATTTGTATTTCCATGAGACAATCAGAATATTTGGACACATTGGACACCTGGAGTTACATTTGGGGGACTGAACACTATTCATCCATTAAAGCATATAAAGTCTTGATTGGACATAAGCAAACCCCTCCACATTTCAATTGGATCTGGCAGAGTTCTTGTCAGCCTAAGCATAAAGTTTTCTTCTGGCAACTTCTCCATGATCGAGTAAACACAAGAAATTTGATTAGAAGAATTTTTTTTGTGTTGGAGGCTTATAACTGTGCTGTTGGAGGTTGTCAGCAAGAAGAAACACTGCATCACCTCTTCTGGGGTTGCCAATTTGTTCAACAATGCTGGGAATTCATATGTCCAACAAGAACCCCAAACTTGTCTGTACTGGAAGCATTCCAAGATCTTAAAGACAAACTAAGGTATCCATTTTACATGGAGATCATCATACTTGGAGCATGGGCTATTTGGATAACCAGAAACAATAAGATTTTTGAAAACATTGCACCTTCATTTCAAGGCTGGAAGTCCATTTTTCTGGAGGAACTAAAACTTCTAAAGTTTAGAATGAGGAAAAAGCATGAGAGGCAATTTTCTGTCTGGCTTGAAGGCCTTCTGTAATTTCTTTGTTTTTTAGGCCAGTAGGTTGTTTGTTTTCTTTTTTCTTTCTTTCTTTTTCTCTTAGTTTTTAGTTCTTTTTTCTAGGGCTTATCTCAAGCCCCTTAAGACTTCTTGTTACTTTGTTCTTTTAATTATAAAAATTGCAGTGGGGTCTTACCCTACTGTTTATAGTCAAAAAAAAATCATGTGCTACCACACCTTAGATGCTTTGGTGATACAAGCTCTTCGGAGGCGTTGGATTTGTGACCCAACACCTCCTCGGTGGTTCGAATGGTTTTTTGCAGAAAAGCCCCAAAAGAGTTCGGCCACTGCTTACAAGCACAAAGGCTGCTCAGATGCCATTGGATCTCAGATCAAACGACCTCCAAGCTCGTATCACCGCAGCATCCAAGCTGCGATAGCACCTTATGTTTTCTCGCACGGAAGAGTATGAGGTGCTCCCGCACCGTAGATTCTATGGTGATACGAGTTCACTGAGATCTAACAGCCCACAGTAGGAGGTTTGAATGTTTTTGCAATATACGGCTGATAGAGTTTGGGAAATGCGCAGAAAGTACATTTAGTACGCATGTGCCATCTGATCACAGATCATACGACCTAGATGCTCATATCACCGTAGCGGGTAATTAAGCTACGAGGAGTACCTAATATGAGCACCGGGGAGCCGTTGGATCGAAGATGCAGCGGCACACACGAGGCCTGAATGTTTTATTTGCAAAAAAACCTTTGGAGAGTTTGAAAATTGCGCATAATTACAAAGACTACTCCCAAGCCATTGGATCTCACTTCCAACGGTGTAAAAACTCGTATCACCATAGTATCTAAGCTGCGGGGTGGATGTGATATTCTATGCCGCTATCATTTTTTTTCGTAAACTTGCAAAATACGTGTAGCTTGTGTCGTTACTTGTCTAACCGCGCAAAGTGTTTGTTCAAAAAAAAAACCATCCTACACTGAAATATCAGAACAACACATGGGGGTCCCACTTGTCATTAATCAAATTGGAAACTAACAAATCTGAAATACGAGATTCGAACTGGCAACCTGGACTACAAAGCGTAAGTCGATAGCCTGAAAAAACGAACGGTTGTTGGCTTTGTCCCATAACTTGATTTTATACAGTACTTGCGTTGAGTAGAGTAGAGGGAGTGCCTCGTCAACACGTGCATGACCGTTGTCTCACTTCTTGGTGGGCCCAGTCTGCGATCTCAATCTCTTCTCTCATCGCTCTAACCTTTGCACGGCACACACGAAGAGCGGCGCTAGCTTGCCGTGGTGTTATTACAACTAAAAAAAAGCTTGGAAAATAGAAGAATCCCCTAGAACAAGAGACGTTGTGGCTGGTTGAGACGGGGCTAACCACATCTATCCTCCGTGCCACGTTTGCATGATGAAGTTGTGTGGCTAGTGGGGTGTTTTCGACCGAATGGCTGGGTCCCGAGGCCGAACCATAGGTACTACGTCTGATACAGTATATTTTTACACGCACATTTTTCCTCCGTGCCGAGATGTGGCACACCCTACCGCGCGGTTTCGGGGTCCTCCGGGGTGGTGCACGCATATATTCTTCCTGACGTGGGACACCCTACCGCGCGTTTTCTGGGTCCTCCTCGGTCATAGCCCCGAAGCAAGTAAATGAGTCATCAAATCACGAAAGACCACCTTTCCCGCCGAGTACATCAGTGAAGCATGGTGGCTAGCTAGTTGGGCTAGTTTGACCAATTAGCTAGGCCGCCGCCACATTTGTTTTTTCACCCCTTTTTTTATCTACTTGCCGGCATGTAAATTTAAATATCCACCACGGCGTTGCTCTAGTGTTTGGGTGTGGCAGGATTTTTAATTTTTTGATTGACGGGAGCAGGCGCGGCAGGGTTTTAAATTTTTTGATTGACGGGAGCAGGCGCGGCAGCAATTAGTCACGATGACTCCACCTGTAAAAACCCACTGCTCCCTGATGTGAGAAGTCGTTGACTGGTGTTTTACCGTGGTGAAAACCAAAAGATTCCCCGCTCCCTCCGCCTTCCCGTAGATTGCATTGCCTTTCAGCCGTTTCGCCCCCTTTGCTTCCTCTCCCCATTGCTTCTACCTGGTGCCATGGCGGCGCAGCAGATCATGGAGTCCGAGGTGAGGCGCCTGACACAGGAGCTCCATGCCAAGGATGTGGAGCTCAGGGCCAAGGACGTGGAGCTCCGTGAGCTCAAGGAGGAGAGGAGTGCCATGCTCCTCCGTTATGTGCGGGAGTTCACGGAGCTTCAAAAGCGGCAGGCGTCCACCACAAAGATGCTCGAGGCGTCGGAGGCGTTGCTGCAGAAAGCGGGAGATACGATAGGCCGTCAGGGGAGCCAGCTGGAGCTCGAGCGGGCCGATCGTGATGAGGTCCAGGATCGCCTCAGCCACTTGGTGAACCAAGTTGCCACGCACGTGTTGCGGCTGCGTGATGCCTACCGTCGTGCCAGCGCGACGATGCCGGCCGTCGGGCTAAACCCGTTCGACCACCCGGTCAACTTCAACGAGCTGCGGCTTCCTGACCTGGTCTCCTTCTTCACCTATATCTCCGAGGAGCTGAGCCGTCTCCGCGCGATGGTGGGGGCTGAGCTGGACAAGGAGGGGTTGCGGGCTGCCATTGCCGTTGTCGGGCGAATCCTTTCAGGGCTCTATCACCGGAATCCATTCGTGCCATTGGACGCCGTCTTTGACGAGCTGGCTCCCGTCGACCGGGAGCGGCTCAGGGGTGGTTGCACCTGCATCACCAACGTCGTGCGCCTCAAGAAGCGAGAGGGACTTCGTGGTGTTTAGGCGCCCTCTGCATGGGCATGTCCATCTCTCGAGCAACATGACCGTTGGATCAAACTCAGACGGTGCAGATCATCATCAGAGCACAAAGCGTGTGGGTGTGTTTGGTTGCATTCTCATCTCAATATAGTTGTTTCCTCTTAGTATTTTTGCCAACCTACTAGTGTGGACTCCTGCACCCTTCATGCACTCTGCCAAACACCCAAAAGTGGGTCGAGAAGGAACTTTTGCTCCCATCCTGCACCCTTCATACACCCCGCCTAACACTATTCGTGCTTCATATGGTTCATGTTTCGTGGAGTACTGTAGCACCGCACTCTCCTTCCATGCGCTGTGGACCTAGTTCTGTAACATTGATCTCACTGCTCATTCTCGACCGACAAATAAAAAGTGGTACTATGTTACATATAGGAGTAGTTGACATGCGACAACATCATTTGTTATCGCCCTATCTTACTACACTAGCAACAAGATTGTGTAGTATCGACGATGAACCATCGCACATGCCTAGTAGTAGGAGCATTGTGTATGTTCAAGTGGCTGCCGTGTTTACGCACTCCTCCGTCGTAATAGTGGAAACGCTTGCTGTAATCATTTTTTCTTCGAATGAAAACAGTGGACACGCTCTACCGTGCGGATCCTCCTCCAGCCATGCACTAAACTACTCACTTTCACGACGTGTGGGACAGCCAAGACTGGGTCCACCAGCCATGCACTAAATCACTCTGTAGTAGAGTGATGGTAGACTACCCGATCGAACCGCCGCAGAATGCCCAATGAGCCGTCAAATCACAAAATCCCTCCTTTCCAAAGAAGAAGTTGGACGGACGAAGCAACCATCATTTCACCTTTTCTCTCAGCTTCCTCTCTTGAAGAAAACCCCACTCGCTTCGCTTCTCCCTCATCTCGCTTCCTCCTTTCACTCTTCTATTTCAGCTTCCTCTCTTGGATGGACGCCGGGCACCGCCCGACGTGATGTCTATGGCTCGCCAAACCGCCGAGGCTCATGGTAGAAAGAAGCGCAAGCACCCCGTCGAGACTACCGCAGACAAGCTCAAAGCCATCGCCCTGTCCAAGCCCCGCTCTCCGGGATCCCTCATTAAGCAAGTCCAGGTAATGTCTCTTGTTGACGATCTTTTTCTCGATCTTGATCGTGTTTTTTCATCTAACACGCAGTACTAGTACTGGTAGTACAACTTTCTGGGTGATCTTGCATGTGATTTTAGTGTGCCAAATGACGGTTCTAAATTCATCTTTTAACCAAAACATTCGAGAGGTTGACACTGATTTCTTATAGATTACTTTCAACTACTCCCTCTGTCCCAAATTTCTTGTCTTAGATTTGTCTAGATACGGATGTATCTAATATGTATCTAGATACGGATGTATCTAATATGTATTAGATACATCCGTATCTAGACAAATCTAAGGCAAGAATTTTGGGACGGAGGGAGTACTTTATGAACATCAATGCTACCTTTTAAGAGGGTATATTTGCCTCAGTAACTTGTGTTATGGATATTGCATGTAATCCCTCTGCTCTCATGCCTTTGAAGACATGTTCTAGTGTCTTTGTTCACTCATTTCTGTGCGTATATGTAGTCATATATGGAGTATAATATCGAAAATCATCTTATATTTCTGAACGGAGGTAGTAATAAAATATGGTTTCTGTTTGAATTAGAACCAGGTCCGCGGTGGAGATGAAGTTCTCAAAGTCATGCCGTGTGAACTGGAAGACCTGATGATGAGTTCTACTGCTGAACTATCCAGCTGTTGTGTCCTTGTCGCCACGTGTCCTGAACTAGTGTTTTCTCAGAGCATTGTTGTCGCGTGTTCTCGAGGCTGTACTTGACCACAACAATTTCTGGCCGTGCCTTCGATTACGAAGGGTGTGGTTCTTGTAAAGCTTCTCAACAAATCTGATGCGGCCTGTCATCATCATCATGTTTATGAGTGGAAAGACCACTCTGTTAGGTTCTCCAAGGTTGAAAAGATGGTGATGGTGCATGTAGACATCTCACACGAAGTCCATGGCCAAGTCAGTTATGCGGGTTTCATCCCGTAGGTCGGTGGCAAGAAATAGTCTGCAGAGTTTAGTTAGTGCAACTTTGCTTGTCTCGTAGTAAGTACTATTGTTCAAGACTTGATTTGTGTTTGTGAACCCTGTATTGTTTATTAGTACCGCTTTTGGTGTGTGGTCAGTCCCGAGAATGGTCTATGTTAATGTCTGTCCACTCAATTCATCAGATATTTTGAAGTATCCAGATCATATTTTTGTGAGGACGGTTTATCAATTATGGTTACACTCCAATATCTGTATGCATTGCAAGGTTTATCGCACCCACCAGGATTTCCAGTCCCATGGATGTTTGGTCCATACGATTTATCATGACCTTTGGACTGTCCTGCTTGTGGGAGTAGGCGGGGCCCTGCATGCCACGCGTAGTTGGACGATCAATCTTCTGTTTAGTACTTCAACATAGTGATTTCCTGGTAAGTATTCGCTCGTGTCACATCAAGTAAATCTTATTGATTTACTGTCTAAATCTTATTGATTTAATGTCATGTTTTCTTTCTTTTCCTGCAATTTTACGATGGAGGTTTTGCCATGTGACATTCATCACAGAATAAACCGTTTGGTTTGCTCTACGATGGCTATTTTTGAAGGTTTCACTTCTTATGTCGTGTTAGTAACGAAGTCACTGTCCATCACTTATATTACTGGAAAAAATTGGATCCGTCTATTGTCTGAGTACAAGCTGAATCCCTATGATGAACTGCAGTTTGGTTTAACAAAAACGCCACAATTAATCCTTCTCGCGTTTAAAAGAAATGAAGAAAAAAACTGGATCATGGTCATGGATCCTAGTCAAATTAGAAAACTGATCATAGCAGACCAGACACGATCGCCGCTGTCTCGCACAGATCGATCACCGGCAGTTGCTCTAGCATCGATAGCCGCAACAACTCAAGATGTTCCAAATGAGGATTGGGCACCGACCGCCAACGGATCACCGATCTACCGGAGGATCGGGCATCGACACCGCACTGCTCCGACACCGCACCTGCTCTACAAGGAGCACCATCTCCGGCTGCAGCAGCGGCTTCGCACTGCACCAACACTTGCACTTGATCTGCTCCGCCCGTGCAGTTGCACCGCAACAGATCGGGCTGCAGTTCGCACTTCATATACCAAAGTCCTTAAAAACCGACATGTCCACCTTCTTGGTAAGCATTGGCCGCCCAAGTGCTTCATTCTTTTTCGTTTCCATGTTGTTTCACATGATTCACTGTGTTGATCTAACTGTTTGGGTATGTCTTCTTGTTTGCAAACAGAGAATTCCTAGAGCAACGAGGGAGTCGCTCAACAATCCGGCGATCATGCCAAGTTTCTCTTACCATGCGCAGCCTTGGTGTGAATGAACCTGCTCAATATACCGTAAGTACAAAGGATGGTCGCATGATGATTGATGCTAAAGGATGGTCAAGGTTCAAATCTAAATCATATCTTGCGGTAGGGGATGATGTCAAAATCGAACTTTCTCGGCAAGGAGAGCTGGTCCAAATCAACTTTGAAATTCTTCAGTAGCAGCACACAACTGCCGAACTGATCTATCCTCCGAGAGATTTTGATGTAATAATCTGACATGGTGAAACAAGTGTCCTGTGTGTATAAGTAGTACGACAGTATTATTTATCACATGGTATATCGTTGATAGAATTGCAACTCTGATTGCTGGTTAGGAACCTGCTGCTCGATTTCATTCCAACAGCTGCCGTGCTTTATTCAATTTTGTGTATCCGCCTTGCGAAAGATCTAAAACCAGCGCCGCATCGATCGCTTGCAATATGAAAAGCGCTGAGGTAGAACACATGGGCCCCAAACATGCGAGTGGGGCTCATGCCCAAAGTCCGTAACCGTGAGCCTATCTCGAGTATTATATTCTCAAATGAACCCCCATAAAAAAGCTAAACCCCATAATGCCCGTGCGCTGCGAGGGAGTATATTTCTCGGCAAGGTGAGCTGTGATATAAAAGATTTGTATATTTATTTATAGAGGGAGTATCTCTTTGTCAAAAAATATATTTATGTGTAACTAGTTACTCCTGTGTTTCTACTTACTTTCGCTGATATGTGGGGCAACCGGCAACGGGGTCCACGTGCCATATGCACAAATTAGAGTGCACAACTTCACGGTAGACACACCCCGGTCGAAGCGCCAAAGAATGCCCAATGAGCCATCAAATCACAACCCCCCCTTTCCAAATTTTAAGCAGAAGCTGGACGATGAAGCGCAATATTTCACTAGGCCTGAATCCCCTTCTCCCTCGTCTGCTTGTTCAGAGAAAACCCCCTCTCGACGATTACATAGGGTTTTCTCATGGAGAACCAGGTGCGAGTACCCTACAGGTTTCTGCGCCCTCGGCGAGACGCCACACTTGTTCCTTCTCATCCTAACACAACATTTTGAAACGCGCACAGTATGTTCCTAGAATCCTCTTTTCTATCCGGGAGGGTGGTTTTTTTTAACATGCTGTGTCCTCATATTATTTTTCTGCAGTGTATTATTTGCTCTGCCAGAACACATGTACTCAAGATGCTCGGCCTTGCCATAACTGAATGCACTAGTTTAATGGTCACAAAGAAAGACAAGCCATGGATATAAGTTCGAGTTGGGTTCATGAACCAAGAAGATCGCTGCTTTTTTATGGCGAACTTGGATAAACTTTCTCAAGTGTTACGGACTGAAAGTTGGCGCCGCGAATGTTGATGGAAATAGCGAACCTGGTCTCATCTTCACTGTGATCTTCCACCCCGACGCTGCTCCAATTGTTCATCCATGTTAGTTTTGTATCCGGTTCTTGCTTGTTGCCTCGATTACTTCTTAATCCACCTATTCTGTCTAACTAATCACAATTTAACTTTAGAAGTAGCAACTAATCTCTCACGAAGATGCTACTTCTAACTAATATTTTCTTATAATTGGTGGCACATGTAGGTTTTTTCAGAGTTAAGCAGTCTGCTCGTTTGTTACTCTGTAATAACTCGGCTGTTACTAATGGCACAGAAGTTGACTGGATCGACACCCACAAGTTCCTACACTTTATTGATCGTCTTGAGGTCCTTGTGGGGCGTTTAAATGGTGGAAGGCCACGTGGGATATATGTGCCACTGCTGCACTCGTTGAACAGGTCCAACTGTGTCGAGAAACTTATGGTATGAGATTTTTTCTGTTATATATGTTGTTCATAAACTATTGCTTATACACAGTTTTACAGTTGTGATCTTCTTGAGACAGGAACTGCCGAGTTCTATTGTTCCTATACGATGCTCCCACCATGGTCGGGTCGACTTGGCGCTTGGTCACAACATGATGTTTATGTATACCTACTCAATTCCCCTTGGAGGTGAAGAGATACTTATTCATGGGTGGTCTCAAATAATGAAGGCCTGTCCATCTTGGAGAATAGGATGAAGATTATGTTCATGCTTTTCCATGGCTCTAAAGCTTAATATCCTGTTTATTGACCATGTTGCGAGATGAAGCCGCTTTCGAAGGTTGTGGATGCGCGGGTGGCGCCTGGCCTTGTCACGGGCTTGGCGGCCTCACCCTTGGTTAATCAGAGGCAAAGTAGCACTGCTCGAGGCGTGCTTTATGTACGGTTGAGCTCAGATAAGTACTCATACTGCTTTCAGCTTTGGTTTTAAGTGCCCTGCTGGTTTCAGTTATGGTTGTTAAGTACTCCTGCTGCTTTTACGATCTGTCGTGTTTCTTCATCCTGTCTTCCTCCGGCCGCCAAAACCAAACCAGCACCGGCGGGCCGCTTCCTTCCGCCTCCCACGGTTGGCTGCGCCAACAAGACGATCGCCGCCCCACCGCCTCCTAAATCGTTAACGCCGACATCCTCCGCGCTTTGGTGCACTTTCACCAGGCGCCGCCCTCTCGCGTTGTCAACATGGTCAACAAACAACAAGAATCGGCGTAAATGCGTGGAGAGGATGACGGTAGGGCCCACCACGTCAACAGTATGGAAAAATAAAATGCTTCCTCCTAGTGTTTTCCTCGACATCCGGGACCCACGATATTGTGAGCGATATAGTTAATAGACAAGAGAACAACAAAAGATCGGCCGACACAGGGACGAGCTACTCGAGCAGTATTTTTTTGTTTGGTATTGTTGAGACGGAGCAGGGTTTGAACTGGTGTGGCCCGCCTAGCCCAAAGCTTATATTTTATGTTCACCATGTGACCAGCCCAGCTATTTTTCTTTGTGAAAATGAGCCCGATTTATTTTTTCTCAAGAATACACAATCCAGCCTACTTATTTTCTATGCCCCGATGGGCTGCAACTCTTTCAAGACGCTGCAAATCTTGAAAGTAATATGAAATGGGTTGTAAATATAAAACAGATGACAAATTGGCAATTACTTTATAATTTCTGATTTTTTTTCACATTTTCAGATTCCTATTTCACTGGGAATTAACCTAATTTAAATATATCTTCAAAGTACTTTAAATCTGGCTTGACATTTCAGTATCAAAAATAGTTTGGAACCCACATAAATATGCGAAATTGGCCCTGGCCAACCAAAAAAAAACGACTGCAATAAATTGCATAAGAAGTTGCCATGAGCTATATATAAATTATTAAAAGAAAGAGGGAGTGGTCTGACTTGTGGGCCTGTTTAGTTGACGCGTATGCAAGATTTTTTTAGTTATTATATATGTCAACAAACGATTCTAGCAGACGAACTGCTGGATGTCAATCCAACGGCCGTCAGGTTTCTTCAATCTCTGATCTTCTTGCTCCAGCCGCCAAAGCAGATCGGCGGGACCATCTGCCCCGCTTCCCATGGCGGGGCTGTGCTTGCCGCCAAGAGCCTCGGCGCCCCTACTACTCCCACCGCTGGCGGGGCATCCTCTACTCACCCACACCCCTCGTTATTCTGCGGTGATTGAAGCCTCACACCGCAGCCAAACCGTGAATCCTCAGATCGCTTCTCCGCTGGCTTCCACCGCTGTCTTCCCGGCTTCGCCGTCCCTTCCTAGGCTCGCCGTCGTCCACCGCCGTGGTGCTCTCGGTCGGCGTGGTCAATGTGGTCAACGACCGACTTCCATCGGAAGAGTATCAGATGTGGAGAGGCCGATACCGGGTCCACGGCAGCCGCAAGGAAGTGCCTCCTTATCACGCTGAAAATAATTATTCCTCCACCGACAGAAGGACCCATCGGACGGGCCACCAAGATTTCACAAAAAATGTTTTCCCCGACTGCTGGGACCCACAGACGGGCCACCGATTTCGTGAAAAAATGTTCCCCATTGTCACCGAACCCACCGAAGTGCCTCCTTATTACGCACAAAAAATGAATACCCCTCGCTAGCCGGGACCCACCTTGGTGGAGGCTGACTTAATGGGGCTATTGTTGATCGACGGATGCCTTTGTCAACTTTAGTCAATATATGAACGATTCTAGCTCCAAAGGATGTGACGATGTCCATCCAACGGCCGTAGTGCTTCTTCAACCTCTGGTCTTCTTGCTCCACCGCCCAAAGCAGCGCCGGTCGTGCCGCTTACTCCGCCGCCTGGCGGGCCGGCCAGATGCCGCTGAGGCCTCACCGCCTCTACTACTCTCACCGCTGGCCAGGCCATCCTCTCGCACCCACACCTGTTATATCAAGCGGCGACGACAGCCTCACACCGCAGCCGAACGAGTGAACCTCATAATCCTTTCACGCGTGGGCATCCACCGCCGCTGTCTTCCCGGCTCGCCGCCCCTTCCTAGGCCTCGCCGTCATCCACCGCCTGGTGCTCTCGGCGCGCGTGGTCAACGTGGTCAAGGAATGGCTTCCACGGACGGGATCTGACGTGGAGTGGCTGATAGGCGGGTCCACGGCCGCAGCAAGGAAGTGCCTCCTTATTACGCAGAAAATAATGATTCCTCCACCGACAGCCGGGACCCACCGGACGGGCCACCGATTTCACGTAAAAAGGTTTCCCCATTGCGGGACCCACCAGCTTCATCTTCGCACGCAAGGAAGTGCGTCCGCAAAAAACGATTCGCTTCTAACTGCTGACCCACCAACTACACCTTCGCATGCAAGGAAGTGCGTCCGGCCAAAAAAATGATTCGCCCCCCTGACGGCTAGGACCCACCGGCTACATCTTCGCACGCAAGGAAGTGCGTCCGGCAAAAACACGATTCGCCGACCGCCGGACCCACGAGCTACATCTTCGCACGCAAGGAAGTGCTCGATACCGACCCACCTGGTCGATCGCGTGACGTAGCGTTGTCATTCTGGTCGCGAACGTACGCATATACCGGTCGTTGTAGAGGCGCGCATGTGTCATAGTAGAGGCGCGCATGTAGCATGTACACGTACGTAGAGCGGCCAGGGTGCAAGAAAGAAAGTACGGCCACGTATGTGTACATACGGGCGGGGTCTCGAACGCCTACTCGCGCATACGTACGACCAGGGCTCGTGTACATGTCTGGGTCAGAACGGAGAAACAACGTCGTCGTCGTGTTCATGGGGAGGCAACGGATTGTGTCGTGTTCATGGGGAGGCAACGGAATGCTCGTGTTCATCGGGAGGCAACGGAACGTGTGGGAGCCAACCGGCTGGGTCGGAACGAAATG
Source organism: Aegilops longissima (assembly GCA_021605205.1). Lineage (NCBI taxonomy): Eukaryota > Viridiplantae > Streptophyta > Magnoliopsida > Poales > Poaceae > Aegilops > Aegilops longissima. The sequence goes on from CM038682.1 coordinate 230,001,011, forward strand.
TGTGGTCATGTTCATCGGGAGGGCTTGGAAGGAACATGCGATGGAAACTAGGCCTGGCGTACCACACAACGGAGGAAACAGACCTCCTACGTTCGGAACGGGGTCCTGTTGATCGGGAGGGGTGTGGCGTACCGCAAAACGGAGGAAACGGACCTCCTACGGTCGAAACGGGGGTCCTATTGATCGGGAGGGGTGTGGCATACCGCAAAACGGAGGAAACGGACCTCCTACGGTCGAAACGGGGTTGGAGGGGTGTGGCGTACCGCAAAACGGACGAAACAGACTTGTGTTGGAGCGCTACGTTCAAAACGGGGGTCCCGTTCATCGGGAGGGTGTGGCGTACCGCAAAACGGACTCCACGGATACTGTTCATCTCCACCGTCGACCTCCTCTAGCCTCCACGGGCTACCGCCGACCTCCTCCACCTCCATGGGCTCCTGCTCATCCAGCCTCCACCGCGCTACTCCACCGGCCATCGCTCAACCACCCTCCACCATCTACTGCTCATCCAACCCTCCACACCACGGGTCCTGTTCAACCACCCATCCACAGCACCCTCCACCGCTCATGCTCATCCAGCCCTCCACACCACGGGGTCCTGTTCATCCAGAGGCAAACGCCACCGCTCACTTTCGCCCAAACCCCCCGCAACACTCACTATTCATCCCAGAGGCAGGATCGATCGGCTTTAGTTAGCAGCAGTAGCGAAGCAATCGCTCGATCGGGTTCAGCTAACAGCCATTGATCAACCGCTTTCGGGTTTAGTAACGCGAGTCGCTGCAGCGCAATCGCCGGGTTCGCTAGAGCCCAACGCCGCGCTCGGGTTCGGGCGAGCCAACGCCTCGCACACACGCGCGCGTGCGTGTGTACGAGAAACGCACATCGCTTCGCCCCGACCTCCCACCGTAACAGGAACTCCCGAAATTTTCCTCCCCTCGCTTCTACCACGGTTTTTTCCGTCATGGACGGCCCAAAGAATGTCATGCAGCTGCGTCTCCGGCCTGCCCAGGACGAAAAGTCCATTTTCTGTCATGATTTTTTGTCATAGAAGTAGGAGCCCACCACATCTATGATGATACCTGGTTTTGTCACAATTATCGTCATAGAAGTGTCATATGTATGACAGAAAAAAATTCGTTCGGCCCAAAATGTCACGGATGTGTCTTTTTTGTAGTGAACATGGCATCGCAAAAAAACTCTACGACTCAAAGTATTTATTCATTAGGCTCCGGGGAGCCAGATATTACAAACATGGGCTTGAAGACCCATCATTCAAGTCATACAAGCAATAAGCACATGCAGAAGCTTACTTGTCTGAGTACAGACAAATACAAAAGAAAAGGCTAAGAAACCTGACTATCTACAAGACCCTGCCGAGGGCACAAGATCGTAGCTGAGGTAACAAGTTAAACGTCGAAGTCCACGCGGAACTACTAGTGAGACTGAAGACTCTCTGCAAAAATATAAATTAGGCAAACGTGAGTACAAATGTACCCAGCAAGACTTACATCAGAACTAGCTACATATGCATCAGTATCAACAAAGGGATGGTGGGGTTTAACTGCAGCAAGCCAACTTTGACTCAGTGGCTATCCTGAACTACGACTGCAAGTATCTCTTTTGAGGTGGCGCACACGAGTCCACATATTCACCAATCAATACACCACTATGGATCTGCTCCCGTCTCCCTACGAGAACGCCATCCATAGCACTCACGCTTATCTTGCGGATTTTAGAGTATCCACTTTCACTTGTCTATGAACTGTATAGGCAACCCAAAGGTCCTTTACCGCGGACACGGCTATTTGAATAGATCATTTATAACCCTGCAGGGGTGTACTTCTTTACACATGTTTCCACCACTTAGCGTCTGCACACGACATGTGCTCAGCAGACTTCAAGCGAAAGTCGACATGTGTGTAGACCACGACCTGACTAACCATACAAGTCCCTAGTCCAGGTTTATCGCCTATTCAGGTTCCATCCGCAGGGAGTCCGACCGAGGTTTCCACATACGACCCCAAACGATGTGTGCAGGGTTCCCGAGTCACCAATCAGGCGACTCGGTACACCAGGCCACGTGCCTATTGCATCACAGCCCACCCCTCGGGTCAGCGCTACGCACGGCCTCCAGCATAATACAAACACCAGAAACTACTTGCAACTCTTGGACAGAGGACAGGTGCGGTTAATAAGTCGAGCGGGGTCATATTTCAGGGCCCAACATGTGGTAGTAGCTGTTCATGGATCACAAACACAGAACTCAGTTCCTGAGGACGGTTTCAATGAGACAACCCACCATGTACTCCTACATGGCCTCTCACCGCTACCTTTACCAAATCATGTTCACACACTTAGCTCTCAACAGTAGGACATGTTCACCACATTCCAATTCATCCCGATGAATCGACCGACTCAACTCTAAGCAATGAGGGCATGACAAACAAGCATGAATGAGTAGGCACATCAGGGCTCAAACAACTCCTACTCATGCTAGTGTGTTTCATCTATTTACTGTGGCTATGACAGGTCATGCAGAGGAAAAGGGAGTTCAACTACCGCAGCAAGTAACAGATGAATCGTTGTTGTCCTAATGCAGTAAAAGAGAGCAGGAGCGAGAGAACTGGATTGTATCAGAATGAACAAGCGGGTTTTACTTGCCTGGCACTTCTGAAGATGATATATCTCTTCATCGGTGTCATCGATCTCATCGTCGGAACCACGTCTATTGAGGGGGAACAATTACCGGGAACAGAGAGAAAACACAATCAATGCAATGCAACAATATGATGCATGAATGTGACATGACAATATGCTGTGATTTGAGCTAATGTAGCTAGCAATAGTTTAAACTAAGTTGGTTTGAACCAAAGGTTCAAATTCAAACTCCATATGTGGTAATTTAAATGCCAAACATTTGATTTGCCCTATTCAGCAACTATAAGTTGTTCCAACATGCATGAAAATGGTACAAATGGATAGATTGTGTTTTTCTGATAATTTTTCATATATAAATTATTTCATTTAGAGTTATAATTATTTTCTATGAATTTTTGAAGTTTATAACATTTTCTGGAATTCCCTGGATTCTTTTTAATCCAGAAAATGTTAACTGCGTCAGCATAACGGCAGCATGACGTAAGCAGGTCCACAATGCGAGTCCAGGTCAAACCTGATGGTTGGGACCCACATGTCAGTGTCTCAGGGCTGGTTTGGGTGGACGATAGGTTGGACCGGTCAACGCTGACTTGGCCAAAGTCAAAGCTGACATGTGGGGTCCGCAAGATTAGCACTAATCTAAACAAGGAAGTTAGTCTAACCTAAATAGGCGCATGGGCCCACATGGCAGTGGCTCAAGTGGTTGATTAGAGGGGTCATTAGCAGCTAACAACATGGCCACGTCAACCCGCCGGCGTTTAGCCGCCGGTGACACAAACCGTGACGGAGATCTTCAGAAATCACCGTCCGACGATGGTTTGACGCGCGGCTAGGCTTGCTCGACTCCTGGGAGTGCGCCGCATCTAGTGGTGCCACTGGTTGGAGCTGGTGTGACCGGAAACTATGCCGACGTCGAGGTTTGGCGGCGGCCGAAGCACGGGAGTAGTCGGGTTCGGCGCTACGGCGTACGGGAGGAGGATCTGGTGGTGTGCTTGGCTCCTGGGAGTCTGCTGAGCGCGCTGATGGGGTCGGACGCGAGCGGCAGCAGCTATGGCTGTGGCGGCGCCATGGCCGGCAGTGATGTGCTCACGGGCTCGGCGGTGAAGTTAGTTAGGGCACGCAGATGGAAGGTAGAAGAGAGGGGAAAGATGCCGGTGCTCACGGTGAACTCGTAGAGCAGACCAGTGGGCTCGGGGAGGCGCTGACGACGGTGAATCAGAGTCGCCGATCTCGGTCGTCCGAGGTTGAAGGAGGCGACGGAGCTGGTGCTGCGGGGGTGTCCGACGTCGCTTGGCTTGGTGAGGAGGTCGAGGATGAGGTAGCTGAGCTACTGGGCACGCCGAGAGGTCGAGGAGGAGGCTCTGGGTGCGGCAACGGCGAGCGGTGGAGACGGTAGCGCTCGGGCGCAAGAGAAAGAGATCCAGGGAAGGGGGTGGGAGCGAGGGAGAGTGAGAGAGGTCCAGGGGGGGTGTTGTGGCGTCTCTAGGCGCGTCGGGGAGGAAGCGGCAAGCAGGAGGTGGCCGGGGCACGTGCCGGCGCGCCGCGGCCACGCCCTCATCTTCCTAGCAGGGGAAGAAGACGACAGGGGGAAGGCTAGTGGGCTGGGCTAGCTAGCCTGGACCGGTAAGCCAGGTACAGTAGTCTCTCTCTCTCTCTCTCTCTCTCTCTCTCTCTCTCTCTCTCTCTTTCTTTTATTTCTGTTTTCTATTTTATTTTGTCTGTTTTGATTTAGTAAATGTACTAAACCATTTTTATAAATCCTGGAAAAAATTGTGGGCACATAATGGAATATTCCCAACAGCCCTCAAGTGCTTTCAAGATTAATTGGGCATTTAAAATATAGCAGTCAAATGCCCAAATTCAAATACTCTATGGACCAATTCAAAAATCCAAAGTGGCCTAGAAAAATGTGCACCATTTTTGGCAGAGGTTCTAGACCAATTCAAAAAATGATGAACTTTTCCAAAGGCATTTTGGGTTCATTGAAAATGATTTTTTTGAACCTAATTGGATTCCTTTGTGCTAGGGTTTGGATCAATCCCCATTTCAAGTTTAAATGAAATTCAAACATGATGCATGGATGCAATGCCACTAATTACAAGCATTAACTGTAACGCCCCGGATTCGATGCGCCAGGTGTCTGCCAGTTATTCGCCATAGTTGCCATGTAATTTGCTTGTGTGTTGCATTTTATCATGTTATCATGTGCATTGCATTGCATACGTGTTCGTCTCATGCATAGCATTTTCCCCGTTGTCCGTTTTGCAATCCGGCACTCCTACGTCCTACGGCGCCCCCTTTTGCCTCTTTTCGTGTGCGAGTGTTAAACATTCTCGGAATGGACCGAGGTTTGCCAAGCGGCCTTGGTACACCACCGGTAGACCGCCTGTCAAGTTTCGTGCCATTTGGAGTCCGTTTGATACTCCAACGGTTAACCGCGTAGCCCGAAACCCCCTTCTCTTTGCAGCCCAACACCCCTCCAAACTTGCCCAAAACCCATCCTAACCCCCTCCATGCTCTCGGTCGTTCGATCACGATCGTGTGGGCGAAAACCGCTCCTCATTTGGACATTCCTAGCTCCCTCTACCTATAAATATGCCCTCTCCCCCAAAATTCACGGATGAAATCCACCCCTAACCCTAGCGTCTCCCTCCTCGCGCCGCCGGACACGTCCGCCCGCGCCGGACATGTCCGCCGGACACGTCGCTTCGGCCAATCCCGTCGCGCCATGTCAGCACCGCCGCCTCCCTCCTCCAATCTCCGGCTGCCACCTCACCCTCTCTTTCCTCCCCACCGCGCCAAGACCTGCGGGCCCAGTTCCAGCCCGCCAGGCCAGCCGCCGCCGCCAGCGTCTCCGCCTCCCCGAAACCGCCCGTCGGACCAGCGTCCCTGCCGCGGGTCCCGTCCCGCCGCCGTTGGCCTCACCTCCGCCTCGGCCTCGCAGCTGGCGACCTGCGCCCTCGCCGAGGTCACGCCCGCCGCCGACGCGCCCGGCGCCGCCCGCGCCCAGCGCGCCTCATGCGCCTGAGGCGCCCACCGAGCTCCGCCGCCGCCTCCTCGCCGCGGGCTGCGCCGCCCGGCGGGCGCCGCCCCGGCTCCTGCCGCCTCTTCCGCGCCTCCTCTCCTTCGCCCCGGCCAGATCCGGCCGCGGGAGGGCCGGATCCGGCGACTCCCATCTCCGGTCGCCCTTCATCATCTCCGACGACGCCTCCGGTGACCCTCAGGCGAACCTTGGGAACCGTGCCATCATACCCTTGATCCGTTTCGCGAGGGGTATATTTCCCTAAGTCCCCGTAATATTTGCATTTTGGTCTCCTGTTCATCGCATCATAACTCTGCATCCGTAGCTCCGTTTTGGGCATATAATATATCAACATGTTCGTTGTGAGATGCTCTACATTTAAATCCATTGCACCATGTTCATGTGAGTTCATCTTGATGCCTGAATTATTGTTGAAAGAGTGCTATATAATGTTGTCTGCTGTCTGTTAACAGAACATGCTCATTTGTCATTTTTGCCATGTTTGATGTGTGCATCCTATGGGCTTGATGGCTACATGTGTTTTAAACTACATTATGCCATCTTTACATGGGTGCCATCCATGTATTTTTGTGAGTTGTTTTGTGAGTGCATCAAGCTTGTTAAGTAGTGTACTTGTTGTTACTGTTTTGCTAGGCTGAATCTGTTATTTTGTGATGCTATGTAAACCTGCTGCTACAAGTCATTCTATGCATAATCTGGAGATGTTCACTAATGATGTTTTGTTATACATGTCATGAGCTATCCATCCATGCCCCTGGTTGCATTTATGGCTTGATATAGATTGTTGTAATCTTGCTCTCAAATTGCTAAATAATGTTGCTGTCAGCCTGTTAACTTTAAGATCAGTTTTGCAATGTGATTTTCTAGTGATCCATGTACCCTATGAACTTTATATTTCCATTCTTAGCTTCATAAACATGTATTCTTACAGTTGGTTGTCATGCCATATATTGCTCTGTGGTGAGTGTTACAAGCTCACCAACATGCCTACTTATTGTTGTTCCTGCCATGTTTGAATCTGTCATCATTTGCCATGTTTACATGGGTGCCATCATATCTTCTTATCATTTTTGGCTCATGGTAATTAAGGGACTTTTGTTCTATGAATTTAGTAGTATCATGACATGCCTTAAGTTTCTATGATAAGGTCCTGTAGCTTATTGTTTGATAGCTCTAAACATTGCAACCTGATGTTATTTCTTCTAAGCCTGTAAACTGTTATTATTTGCAATCTTGCCATGTCTTTTTGAGCATGTTCTAGGGATTTCTGGAGTTAGCTCAGTGTTCATGTTTTGTAATGCTTTACCTATACATCATGCCCATGCCTTTTGTTTTCATATTGTGGTACTGTAGCATGTTGTTTTGATGCTTGCAATATGCCTAGTTGCTGTTTTGGACAGCTTGTCCTTTAAACTTGTATAGTGTATGTGTTGAACCGTTGCTCCGTTTTGAGTGTGCTCTATATGAAACTTGCTTAGAATTGCATGTAGTTTCATATTATCATGTTGCATCCTTGTTTTGAGAGTGTTTGCTTGATTTTTGTATGCATTTTGCATCAATGCCATGTTTAACTTGTTTTGCTCATATCTTCTAGGCCGTAGCTCCGAATTAAACGAACTTTATATGTTACTTGACTAGAATCTCGTGTAGATCATCTTGGTGCATCCTAACTTGCTGTTTAACAACTTTAACATAAGGTTTATTCAGATCTGGACCAATTTCGAAAGTTGCATATGAGGACTTACCGGATTTGTTATATGTTGTTCCCGGCCTCATTTAAACTTGCTTTGATGTGTTGCTCGTGTATGCATCATCTCTTTCCATGAGTAGCTTCATGTAGCTTTGTCATGAATCATGCTTGTTGTGCATCATGTCTTGTCTATGTGTGGTGTGTTTACCATGTTGTGTGCTTCTTCTCGATAGTTCCCGTTTCGTTGCGATAGTGAGGATTCGTTCGTCTACGCTTGGTTCGTCTTCGTGGCTTCATCTTCTTCATGGACTCGTTCTTCTTTCTTGCGGGATTTCAGGCAAGATGACCGTCACCCTGGATCTCACTACTATCATTGCTATGCTAGTAGCTTCGTTCTATCGCTTTGCTGCGCTACCTATCATTTGCTCTTCAAGCCTCCCAATTGCCATGTCAGCCTCTAACCTTTTGCACCCTTCCTAGCAAACCATTGCTTGGCTATGTTACCGCTTTTGCTCAGCCCCTCTTATAGCGTTGTTAGTTGCAGGTGAAGTTGAAGTTTGCCCCATGATGGACAGGATTATGGTTGGGATATCACAATATCTCTTATATTATTAATGCATCTATATACTTGGTAAAGGGTGGAAGACTCGGCCTTATGCCTGGTGTTTTGTTCCACTCTTGCCGCCCTAGTTTCCGCCATACCGGTGTTATGTTCCCGGATTTTGCGTTCCTTACGCGGTTGGGTGATTTATGGGACCCCCTTGACAGTTCGCTTTGAATAAAACTCCTCCAGCAAGGCCCAACCTTGGTTTTACCATTTGCCTCACCTAGCCCTTTTTCCCTTGGGTTTCCGGAGCCCGAGGGTCATCTTTATTTTAGCCCCCCCCCCCCCGGGGCCAGTGCTCCTTCGAGTGTTGGTCCGAACCGAGCTGCTTGCGGGGCCACCTCGGGGAAACTCGAAGCCTGGTTTTACTCGTAGCTAGTCTCATCCGGTGTTGCCCTGAGAACGAGATATGTGCAGCTCCTATCGGGATTTGTCGGCACATCGGGCGACTTTGCTGGTCTTGTTTTACCATTGTCTAAATGTCTTGTAAACCGGGATTCCGAGTCTGATCGGGTCTTCCTGGGAGAAGGAATATCCTTCATTGACCGCGAGAGCTTATCATGGGCTAAGTTGGGACACCCCTGCAGGGTATAAACTTTCGAAAGCCGTGCCCACGGTTATGTGGCAGATGGGAATTTGTTAATGTCCGGTTTTAGACAACTTGACACCAGATCCGAATTAAAACGCATCAACCGTGTGGCCATGATGGTCTCTTTTCGGCAGATTCCGGGAAGTGAACACGGTTTTGGGTTATGTTTGACGTAAGTAGGAGTTCAGGATCACCTCTTGATCATTGCTAGCTTCACGACCGTTCCTTTGCTTCTCTTCTCGCTCTTATTTCCGTATGTTAGCCACCATATCGTGCTTAGTCACTGCTGCAACCTCACCACTTACCCCTTCCTTTCCCATTAAGCTTTGCTAGTCTTGATACCCATGGTAATGGGATTGCTGAGTCCTCCTGGCTCACAGATTACTACAACAACAGTTGCAGGTACAGGTTATGCGATGATCATGACGCGAGAGCGATGTTTGCTTGTTTTGGAGTTCTTCTGCTTCTTCTTCGATCAGGGGATAGGTTCCAGGTCGGCAGCCTGGGCTAGCAGGGTGGATGTCGTTTGAGTTTCTGTTTGTGCTTCATCCGTAGTTCGGATGTTGATCTTATGTATGACGTATTGTTGTATTCGTGTGGCATTGTATGCCTCTTGTATGTATCCCCATCTATTATGTAATGTTGATGTAACGATATCCACCTTGCAAAAGCGTATCAATATGCAGTTCTATCCTTGGTGGGACCTTCGAGTCTCTTTAGGATAATATCGCACATTGGGCGTGACATTAACCTACGGCTGTGACATACTCCCTTGCCAAACTCAGGGCAGGGTATACAATAGGTCTGGTACACAGCATGGCATACTTTATAGAACCTATGGCTAAGGCATAGGGAATGACTTTCATTCCCTCTCTATCTTCTGCTGTGGTAGGGTTTTGAGTCTTACTCAACTTCATACCTTGCAACACAGGCAAGAACTCTTTCTTTGACCGTTCCATTTTGAACTACTTCAAAAACTTGTCAAGGTATGTACACATTGAAAAAACTTATCAAGCGTCTTGATCTATCTCTATAGATCTTGATGCTCCATGTGTAAGCACCTTCACTGAGGTCTTTCTTTGAAAAACTCCTTTCAAACACTCCTTTATGCTTTCCAGAAAATTCTACATCATTTCTGATCGACAATATGTCATTCACATATACTTATCAAAAAGGCTGTAGTGCTACCACTCACTTTCTTGTAAATACAGACTTCACCGCAAGTTTGTATAAAACTATATGCTTTGATCAACTTATCAAAGTGTATATTCCAACTCCGAGATGCTTGCACCAGTCCATAGATGGATCGCTGGAGCTTGCACACTTTGTTAGCACCTTTAGGATCAACAAAACTTTCTGATTGCGTCATATACAACTCTTCTTCAATAAATCCATTAAGGAATGCAGTTTTGATATCCATTTGCCAGATTTCATAAAATGTGGCAATTGCTAACATGATTCAGACAGACTTAAGCATCGTTACGAGTGAGAAAATGTCATCGTAGTCAACACATTGAACTTGTCGAAAACCTTTCGCGACAAGTCAAGCTTTGTAGATAGTAACACTACCATCAGCGTCCGTCTTCCTCTTGAAGATCCATTTATTCTCAATGGCTTTCCGATCATCAAGAAAGTCCACCAAGTCCATACTTTGTTCTCATACATGGATCCTATCTTAGATTTCATGGCCTTAAACCATTTTGCGGAATCTGGGCTCATTATCGCTTCCTCATAGTTCGTAGGTTCGTCATGGTCTAGTAGCATGACTTCCAGAATCGGATTACCGTACCACTCTGGTCCGAAACATACTCTGGTTGACCTACGAGGTTTGGTAGTAACTTGATCTAAAGTTTCATGGTCATCATCATTAACTTCCTCACTAATTGGTGTAGGCATCGCTGAAACTGATTTCTGTGATGAACTACCTTCCAATTCGGGAGAAGGTACAATTGTCGGCGTTCTGGGAACGGGGGTCCCCAGACTTGCCTGCCTGCGGCCCACAGCGTGGCTAGGCAGCAGGCCGTACGGCCCATCTTCATCAACAAGGCATCCAAGACCTTCGCGAGGGTCCAAGCCTCGCGAGGCGGACGATGCAAGGCTTCCTCTGGAGTGGCCTAGCCAGGCCGCCTCACGAGGAGCGGAGATATCAAGGCGGGGCAAACCTCACGAGGCACTCGTGACGTGAGCCATGACGAACGGCGCCAGGCGGGTGCCAGAGCGCACAGCGTCCCCATTCCCTCTTTGGTGCTAAGGAGGCAAGCATAGATGAAGAGTACCGAGGTATCAGGCAAAGGTTGCCATATTGGTGCAACGAGACCAAGACCAGGAGGACAACCAGGCGGAGGTCATCGTGGAGCCCAAGACGGCGTCATCCCAGGGCTTTTCGCAGGTGAAGACCGCTTTTGCCAGGATAGTTGTACTAGTTGTCCCCCTTCAAATTTGCCTGCCGTTGTTGGCTCCCTTCCTGCTCAACATTTGGGAAGAGGACCAGGGCTTCTATAAATAGGACTAGCCACCACAGTAGTGGGGGGGGAGAGCAGTTCATCAACTCCTCACACCAAAAGTTCATACGCACAAGAACACCTCAACCTCAGGAGGCTGTTCTTCTCTTGTACTGTGCATCATCAGCCCAAGAGCCAATCCACCTCCACCACACTGGAGTAGGGTATTACACCGCAATGGTGGCCCAAACTAGTATAAACCTCGTGTCTCTTTCTGTGTTGTGAGTTCGTCGAGTTCGTCCGCAAGATCTTAGCGAGCTTGAGCGTAGATCGGTAGGAAGGAAAGACTTTGCGCGCACCCCAGTGTTCGAACCTTAAGGGTTTGCCGGAACCCCACATCCGACTTTTGGCGCGCCAGGTAGGGGTGCGCTGTGGTTTCCCTCCCATCGGTTCGTTGCTCCGTCGCTCCGTCGTTTCCATGGCGGACGCTCGCCGTGCTCGATCTGAGCGTCGGGCTGCCCTCTCCACCCGCGTCGCTCAGACGGCTCCTGTAGGTGGGCCACCTCATTGTTCTCTGTCTCCCGTCGCCAACGCTGCCACCGGCCTGGAGGGGAACGAGCAGCAGGTGTCCTTGCTGCATCCTTCGGTGCGGCAAGATGGCCGCACCGCTACTCCGTCGCTCACCGCTGCTGGTTCTTCGTCCCGCACGCACCGCGCTCCCATGGAGGCACGAGCTGCACTCATCGCGACGAACGAGCTCCTCCGCTACCACCCTGTCGACAACGTCTATGAGGAGTGGGTCGACCGCGTCGCCGAGCTCGTCCGCGCCGTCGGGGGCTCTCCAGCGCTGTCCAACTCTCTGCCACCCCCTCAACCAGCCGCGGGCGACAGGGCTCATGGCGTGCCTCCACCACCTCACCCCCAAGACGGTGCCTTGGCACCAAGGCGCGCACCTCCGCGGCGTGATCCACCGCGCCCGGCGCATGCACGCGAAGAAAGAAGCTGCCAAGAAATCCCGCGGCCGCGAGAAGCTGCGCCGGCGCTTCCCGCGCCACCTCGTCAAGACCGCGCACCGCCCGCAGCGGCGCAGCGCGAGCCCCGTCAAGACCAAGCTCCACCCCCGAAGCGGGCCTCGGCAACCACAGCCGGTTGCCGCGCCTTCACCCCCAAGCTGCGTAGCGTCGCCTGGCCAGGCAAGTTCAAGCCAGACCTGCCTCCTCGCTACGACAGCACCGCAGACCCCGTTGAGTTCCTGCAGCTCTACGAGCTGAGCATCGAAGCGGCCAACTGGTTTCCCATGGCTCTCAAGGATGGGGCCCGCTCTTGGCTCCTGAACCTGCAGCAAGGCTCGATCTCCTCCTGGGACGAGATGCGTGACCGCTTCGTCGCCAACTTCCAGGGCACTCGCGACCGCCCACCGGCCGCGGGTGACCTGCGCCGCATCAAGCAACAGCTAGGAGAAACCCTCCAGAAGTACATCCAGCGCTTCAACAACACCCGCCTCAAGATCCCCAAGGTCACGGACGAGGCCATCATCTCCGCGTTCTCCGACGGCGTCCGTGACATCAAGATGAAGGAAGAGCTGGCTATCCACGAGGAGCTCTGCACTTCTTAGGAGCTGTTCAACCTGGAAACCAAGTGCGCAAGAGCTGAGGAGGGGGTCTCTCTCTCCTCGAGCTGCCAGCTGCAGGAGCGGAACAAAAGAAGACCAAGGCCAAGGACGTGAAGCGCAAAGAGGCAGTTGTGCTTGCAGCGGAGCCCGACACCAAGCGAGGGAGAGATCAGCCTGAGTCGTCCAAGAACGGCCGACCGTTCTGTGCCTTCCACAACCTGAACACCCACAACACCTGCGACTGTCAAGAGCTCAGGGCCATAGGAGAAGGACGCTACGGTCGACGCCCCGAGCGCAACGACCAAGGCTACGGCCGCGGAGGAGGACGCGGAGGCGGAGGCTGGGACGACCGTGGCCCGCGCCAGGAGTGGCGCGACCGGCCTCGCAAGGACCGCTGGCAGGACCAACCTCGCGAGGGAGCCTGGAGGGACCCGCCTCGTGAGGATTGCCCCCAGTGTAACACCGGTCTTCCCATGCTGCCGCCACCAAGAAGGAACGACGACCACCACCAGGACGAGGGGGCTGGGGGCTTCCAAGAGCCGCGTGCGATCGCTTGCATCTTGGGCGGTGCACAAGCCCCAGCCTCTCAGCGCATCTTCAAACAGTTCGCTCACGAGGTGAACGCCGCGCTCCCCAAGCTCGAGGCCACGCACCCACTCAGGTGGTCCCAATGTGCCATCACCTTCAACTCAGCAGACCAGCTCAAGTGTGCGGCCACCGCAGGCGCACTCCCCATGCTGTGCTCCCCAATCATCAGCAATGTGCAAGTCACCAAGACTCTCATCGACGGCGGCGCAGGGCTCAACGTCCTGTCCGTCGACACGTTCGACAACCTTCACGTGCCCTATGAGCAGCTCCAGCCAACCAAGCCTTTCTCAGGAGTGACTGATGGTTCCACCACACCGATAGGGCAAGTCCGTCTGCCCGTCACATTCGGCAAGCGCGACAACTACTGCACCGAGCTCATCGACTTCGACGTCGCGCATATCCGCCTGCCGTACAACGCCATCCTCGGGTACCCAGCCCTGCCAAGTTCATGGCAGTCATCCATCACGGCTACAATGTTCTCAAGATGACAGGGAGCGGAGGAATCATCACGGTCCCGTGTGAAGAGAGGGATGCGGTGTGCTCCCTAGAGCATGCCTTTCAAGCCGCAGCAATCGACGGCCCCGACAGCAGAAGTGAAGACCCTCCGAAAGCCGTCCACAAGAAGAAGTTGCCGCGCCGCACAGGACCCCAAGGAGATGGCTCCGCGTCACGAGCCTCGTCAGGATCAGCGCCCGTTCCAGGGGCGCCTCCCTCCATCGCATAGGAAGGCGCGCCCGGCGCCCTCCTCAGGCAGGGCTCGCGGGCTCTCTACTGGAGGGCCTCAGACCTTGCCAACCTCACGAGGGAGGCGCTTGGGCACCACTTGGAGGCGTGTTTCACGGCACGTTTCCCTCAGGAGAACACAGGGTGAGGAGTGCCCACCACCCAGGAGTTCATCACCAAGACCACCCAAGAATTGCAAGAAGCAAGAGCCATGCGCGGCCACAGCCGCGCGCAGGGCGCAGCACCCCATCTGGGCGAGGATGTCGGACTGCGTCTCTGCATCGATGTCCCAGGGCTCAACAGGGCCGCGTCTCAGGAGTGCTTCTGGCCATCACGTGCGGGCCGCTGTGAGGGCCCACCACACAGCTATGTTCGCATGCCCTTCGGCTTGCCGAGCGTGGCGTCGGCTCATCAGCGCAACTTGCGGCAGGTCCTGGCATCTCAGGAAGCCAGGATCCGCGCCATTCAGGAGGAGATGGAGATGCTCTCCAGAGAACCTCCCGAGCCCCCAGAGCCTCCCGAGGCTCAGGGTCCCGGTGGCTCATGAGGAGTCATTCCTTCAACGCGTGGCTTCAGCTACATCAACTCTACTTCGTCTACAAAACCAGGTGACATCTTTGTGAAGGAAATATGCCCTAGAGGCAATAATAATGTTATTATTTATTTCCTTATATCATGATAAATGTTTATTATTCATGCTAGAATTGTATTAACCGGAAACATAATACATGTGTGAATACATAAACCTACAGAGTGTCACTAGTATGCCTCTACTTGACTAGCTCGTTAATCAAAGATGGTTATGTTTCCTAACCATGAACAAGGAGTTGTTATTTGATTAACGGGATCACATCATTAGTTGAATGATCTGATTGACATGACCCATTCCATTAGCATAGCACCTGATCGTATAGTTTGTTGCTAGTGCTTTTCTTCATGACTTATACATGTTCCTATGACTATGAGATTATGCAACTCCTGTTTGCCCGAGGAACACTTTGGGTGCTACCAAACGTCCACAACGTAATCGGGTGATTATAAAGGTACATTACAGGTGTCTCCGGAGGTACATGTTGGGTTGGCATATTTCGAGATTAGGATTAGTCACTCCGATTGTCGGAGAGGTATCTCTGGGCCCTCTCGGTAATGCACATCACATAAGCCTTGCAAGCATTGCAACTAAATGTGTTAGTTGTGAGATGATGTATTACGGAACGAGAAAAGAGACTTGCCAGTAACGAGATTGAACTAGGTATTGGATACCGACGATCGAATCTCGGACAAGTAACATACCGATGACAAAGGGAACAACGTATGTTGTTATGCGGTCTGACCGATAAAGATCTTCGTAGAATATGTAGGAGCCAATATGGGCATCCAGGTCCCGCTATTGGTTATTGACCAGAGAGGTGTCTCGGTCATGTCTACATAGTTCTCGAACCCGTAGGGTCCGCACGCTTAAGGTTTTGATGACAGTTATATTATGAGTTTGCATGTTTTGATGTACCGAAGGAGTTCGGAGTCCCGGATGAGATCGGGGACATGACGAGGAGTCTCGAAATGGTCGAGACGTAAAGATTCATATATTGGATGATATGTTTAGGCCAAGGGGTCAAGCCCATGAGGCTTTAGGTCGGTGCAAAAGGAGTTTTATGGAGGCCAAGGGCCAAACGCCGGAGACCTGGCGTCGCCCCGGGCCGACGCCGAGGCCCATGGCGTCTGGGCCAGACGCCAAGGATTGTGGCGTTTGGTCCTGGAGTCCGAGTGGGACTCTTGCCTTTCGGGCAAAACCGACTTTGAGGAGGTTTTTGCTCCAAGTTTCGACCCCGGGGCTCAACATATAAATAGAGGGGCAGGGCTAGCACCAAAGACACAACAATTGATCCCTTGGATCTCTTAGCCGTGTGCGGTGCCCCCTTCCACCAAACTACACCTCGAATATACCGTTGCGGAGCTTAGGCGAAGCCCTGCGCCGGTGGAACATCATCATCGTCACCACGCCGTCGTCGACGAAAACTCTCCTCAACACTCGGCTGGATCGGAGTTTGAGGGACGCCATCGAGCTGAACGTGTGCAGAACTCGGAGGTGCCGTGACGCTCGGTACTTGGATCGGTTGGATCGGGAAGAAGTACGACTACTTCCTCTACGCTTGCGTCAACGCTTCCGCTGCTGGTCTCGAGGGTGCGAGACAACACTCTCATCTCGCTGCTATGCATCACCATGATCTTGCGTGATCGTAGGAAAATTTTTGAAATTACTCGCTCCCCAACAAAGGCATCCGAGCCTGGTTTTATGCGTTGATGTCATGTGCACGAGTAGAACACAAGTGAGTTGTGGACGATACAAGTCATACTGCCTACCAGCATGTCATACTTTGGTTCAGCGGTATTGTGAGATGAAGCGCCCGGACCGACATTACGCCAGACGCTTACGCGAGACTGGTTTCACCGCCCGAGCACTCGTTGCTTAAAGGTGACCGGCGGTGTCTCTCTCTCTCACTTTAGTTGAATCGAGTGTGGCTACGCCCGGTCCTTGAGAAGGTTAAAACGGAGTCTATTTGATGAAGTATCGCTGTGGTTTTGATGCGTGGTAAGAACGGTTCTTGCTCAGCCCGTAGCAGCCACGTAAAACTTGCAACAACAAAGTAGAGGACGCCTAACTTGTTTTTGCAGGCATGTTGTGATGTGATATGGTCAAGACGTGATGCTATATTTTATTGTATGAGATGATCATGTTTTGTAACCAAGTTATCGGCAATCGGCAGGAGCCATATGGTTGTCGCTTATTGTATGAAATGCAACGCCATGTAATTGCTTTACTTTATCACTAAGCAGTAGCGATAGTCGAGAAGCAATAGTTGGCGAGACGACAACGATGCTACGATGGAGATCAAGGTGTCGCGCGGTGACGATGGTGATCATGACGGTGCTTCGCGATGGAGATCACAAGCACAAGATGATGATGACCATATCATATCACTTATATTGATTGCATGAGATGTTTATCCTTTATGCATCTTATCTTGCTTTGATTGACGGTAGCATTATAAGATGATCTCTCACTAAAATTATCAAGAAGTGTTCTCCCGAGTATGCACCGTTGCGAAAGTTCTTCGTCTTTGAGACACCACGTGATGATCGGGTGTGATAGGCTCTACGCTCAAATACAACGGGTGCAAAACAGTTGCGCACGCGAATACTCAGGTTATACTTGACGAGCTATGCATATAAGATATGACCTCGGAACACGGAGACCGAAGGTCGAGCGTGAATCATATAGTAGATATGATCAACATATTGATGTTCACCATTGAAACTACTCCATCTCACGTGATGATCGGACATGGTTTAGTTGATTTGGATCACGTAATCACTTAGATGACTAGAGATGTCCATCTAAGTGGGAGTTCTTAAGTAATATGATTAATTGAACTTTAATTTATCATGAACTTAGTCTGGTAGTATTTTGCAAATTATGTTGTAGATCAATAGCTCGCGTTGTTGCTTCCCTGTGTTTTCATATGTGTTCCTAGAGAAAATTGTATTGAAAGATGTTAGTAGCAATGATGCGGATTGGATCCGTGATCTGAGGTTTATCCTCATTGCTGCGCAGAAGAATTATGTCCTTAATGCACCGCTAGGTGACAGATCTATTGCAGGAGCAGATGCGACGTTATGAACGTTTGGCTAGCTCAATATGAGCGAATCTGACGTTATGAACGCTTGGCCAGCTCAATATGATGACTACTTGATAGTTTAGTGCACCATGCTTAACGGCTTAGAATCGGGACTTCAAAGACGTTTTGAACGTCATGGACCATATGAGATGTTCCAGAATTGAAGTTAATATTTCAAGCAAATACCGAGTTGAGAGATATGAAGTCTCCAACAAGTTCTATAGCTAAAAAATGGAGGAGAATCGCTCAACTAGTGAGCATGTGCTCAGATTGTCCGAGTACTTCAATCGCTTGAATCAAGTGGGAGTTAATCTTCCGGATAAGATAGTGATTGACAGAATTCTCTAGTCACCATCACTAAGTTAGTAGAACTTCGTGATGAACTATAGTATGCAAGGGATGACGAAAAAGATTCTCGAGCTCTTCGCGATGCTAAAATCGGCGAAGGTAGAAATCAAGAAAAACATCAAGTGTTGATGGTTGACAAGACCACTAGTCTCAAGGAAAATGGCAAAGGGAAGAAGGGAACTTCAAAAGGAACGGCAAGCAAGTTGCTGCTCGAGTGAAGAAGCCCAAGTCTAGACCTAAGCCCGAGACTGAGTACTTTTGCTGCAATGGAACTGGTCACTTTGGCGAACTACCCCTGAATATTTGGTGGATAAGAAGGATGGCAAAGTGAACAAGGTTATATTTGATATACAGGTTATTGATGTGTGCCTTACTAGTGTTTATAGTAGCCCTGAGTATTTGATACTGTTCGGTTGCTAAGATTAGTAACTCAAACAGGAGTTACGTAAAAAAGCAGAGACTAGTTGAAGGGAAGTGACGATGAGTGTTGGAAGTAGTTCCAAGATTGATATGATCATCATCGCACACTCCCTATACTTTCGGGATTAGTGTGGAACCTAAATAAGTGTTATTTGGTGTTGAGCATAAATATGATTTGATCATGTTTATTGCAATACGGTTATTCATTTAAGTAAGAGAATAAATTGTTGTTCTGTTTACATGAATAAAACCTTATGTGGTTACACACCCAATGAAAATGGTTCATTGGATCTCGATCATAGTGATACACATATTCATAATATTGAAACCAAAAATTGCAAAGTTAATAATGATAGTGCAACTTATTTGTGGCAATCGCCGCTAGGTCATATTGGTGTAAAGCGCATGAAGAAAACTCCATGTCGATGGACTTTTGGAATCACTTGATTATGAATCATTTGATGCTTAAGAACCGTGCCTTTTGGGCAAGATGACTAAAACTCCGCTTCTCGGAACAATGGAACAAGCTACTTGACTTATTGGGAATAATACATACCGATGTATGCGATCCAATGAGTGTTGATGCTCGTGGCAAGTATCGTTATTTTCTGACCTTCACAAGATGATTTGAGCAGATATGGGTATATCTACTTGATGAAACATAAGTCTGAAATAGTTGAAAGGTTCAAAGAATTTCAGAGTGAAGTGGAAAATCATCGTAACAAGAAAATAAAGTTTCGCGATCTGATCGTGGAGATGAATATTCGAGTTACGAGTTTGGTCTTCAATGAAAACAATGTGGAATAGTTTCACAGCTCACGCCACCTGGAACACCACAACGTTATGGTGTGTCCGAACGTCGTAATCGTACTTTATTGGATATAGTGCGATCTATGATGTATCTTACCGATTTACCACTATCGCTTTTGGGGTTATGCATTAGAGACAGCTGCATTCACGCTTAATAGGGCACCATCTAAATCCGCTGAGATGACACCGTATGAACTATGGTTTAACAAAGAACCTAAGCTGTCGTTTCTTAAAAGTTTGAGTTGTGATGCTTATGTGAAAAAGTTTTCACCGATAAGCTCGAACCCAAATCGGAGAAGTGCGTCTTCATAGAATACCCAAAAAGAAAATGTTGGGTACACCTTC
Organism: Aegilops longissima; assembly: GCA_021605205.1. Classification (NCBI taxonomy): domain Eukaryota; kingdom Viridiplantae; phylum Streptophyta; class Magnoliopsida; order Poales; family Poaceae; genus Aegilops; species Aegilops longissima. Next base: position 230,020,559 of record CM038682.1, read on the forward strand.
TATCACAGATCCGAAGGCAAGTTTTTGCTAAGATGGATCCTTTCTAGAGAAGAAGTTTCTCTCGAAAGAAGTGAGTGGGAGGAAAGTAGAACTTGATGAGGTAATTGTACCTTCTCCCTTATTGGAAAGTAGTTCATCACAGAATCAGTTCCAGTGATTCCTACACCAATTAGTGAGGAAGTTAATGATGATGATCATGAAACTTCAGATCAAGTTGCTACTAAAACCTCGTAGGTCTTCCAGAGTAAGATCCGCACCGAGTGGTACGGTAATCTTATTCTAGAAGTCATGTTACTAGACCATGATGAACCTACGAACTATGAGGAAGCGATGATGAGCCCAGATTCATGAAATGGCTTGAGACCATGAAATCTGAGATAGGATCCATGTATGAGAACAAAGTATGGACTTTGATTGACTTGCTCGATGATCAGCAAGCCATGTTAAATAAATGGATCTTCAAGAGGAAGACGGACACCGATAGTAGTGTTACTATCTACAAAGCTCGACTTGTCGCAAAAGGTTTTGACAAGTTCAAGGTGTTGACTACAATGAGATTTTCTCAATTGTAGCGATGCTTAAGTCTGTCGAATCATGTTAGCAATTGCCACATTTTATGAAATCTGGCAAATGGATGTCAAAACTACATTCTTTAATGGATTTATTAAAGAAGAGTTGTATATGATGCAACCGAAGGTTTTGTCAATCCTAAAGGAGCTAACAAAATGTGCAAGCTCCAGCGATCCATCTATGGACTGTGCAAGCATCTCGGAGTTGGAATAAACGCTTTGATAGTGTGATCAAAGCATATGGTTTTATACAGACTTTTGGAGAAGCCTCAGTATTTACAAGAAAGTGAGTGGGAGCACTACAGCATTTACGATAAGTATATGTGAATGACATATTGTTGATCGAGATAATGTAGAATTATTCTGCAAAGCATAAAGGAGTATTTGAAAGGAGTTTTTCAAAGAAGGACCTCGGTGAAGCTGCTTACATATTGAGCATCAAGATCAATAGAGATAGATCAAAGACGCTTGATAAGTTTTTCAATGAATACATACCTTGACAAGATTTTGAAGTAGTTCAAAATGGAACAGTCAAAGAAAGAGTTCTTGCCTGTGTTACAAGGTGTGAGATTGAGTAAGACTCAAAACCCGACCACGGCAGAAGATAGAAAGAGAATGAAAGTCATTCCCTATGCATCAGCCATAGGTTCTATAAAGTATGTCATGTTGTGTACTGGATCTATTGCATACCCTACCACTAAGATTGGCAAGGAGTGCAATAGAGATCTAGGAGTAGATCAATGGACATCGGTCAAAATTATCCTTAGTAGAATAAGGATATGTTTCTCGATTATGGAAGTGAAAAAGGTTCGTCGTAAAAGGTTACGCCGATGCAAGTTTTAACACTAATCTAGATGACTCGAGTCTCAATCTAGATACATATTGAAAGTGGGAGCAATTAGCTAGAGTAGCTCCGTGCAAGAGCATTGTAGACATAGAAATTTGCAAAATACTTACGGCTCTGAATGTGATGCACCTGTTGACTAAAATTATCTCACAAGCAAAACATGATCACACCTTAGTACTCTTTGGGTGTTAATCACATAGCGATGTGAACTAGATTATCGACTCTAGTAAACCCTTTGGGTGTTGGTCACATGTCGATGTGAACTATGGGTGTTAACCACATATAGATGTGAACTATTAATGTTAAATCACATGGCGATGTGAACTAGATTATTGACTCTAGTGCAAGTGGGAGACTCAAGGAAATATGCCCTAGAGGCAATAATAATGTTATTATTTATTTCCTTATATCATGATAAATGTTTATTATTCATGCTAGAATTGTATTAACCGGAAACATAATACATGTGTGAATACATAAACCTACAGAGTGTCACTAGTATGCCTCTACTTGACTAGCTCGTTAATCAAAGATGGTTATGTTTCCTAACCATGAACAAGGAGTTGTTATTTGATTAACGGGATCACATCATTAGTTGAATGATCTGATTGACATGACCCATTCCATTAGCATAGCACCTGATCGTATAGTTTGTTGCTAGTGCTTTTCTTCATGACTTATACATGTTCCTATGACTATGAGATTATGCAACTCCCGTTTGCCGAGGAACACTTTGGGCGCTACCAAACGCCACAACGTAATCGGGTGATTATAAAGGTACATTACAGGTGTCTCCAAGGTACATGTTGGGTTGGCATATTTGAGATTAGGATTTGTCACTCCGATTGTCGGAGAGGTATCTCTGGGCCCTCTCGGTAATGCACATCACATAAGCCTTGCAAGCATTGCAACTAAATGTGTTAGTTGTGAGATGATGTATTACGGAACGAGAAAAGAGACTTGCCAAGAACGAGATTGAACTAGGTATTGGATACCGACGATCGAATCTCGGACAAGTAACATACCGATGACAAAGGGAACAACGATGTTGTTATGCGGTCTCGACCGATAAAGATCTTCGTAGAATATGTAGGAGCCAATATGGGCATCCAGGTCCCGCTATTGGTTATTGACCGAGAGGTGTCTCGGTCATGTCTACATAGTTCTCGAACCCGTAGGGTCCGCACGCTTAAGGTTTTGATGATGGTTATATTATGAGTTTGCATGTTTTGATGTACCGAAGGAGTTCGAGTCCCGGATGAGATCGGGGACATGACGAGGAGTCTCGAAATGGTCGAGACGTAAAGATTCATATATTGGATGATATGTTTAGGCTAAGGGTCAAGCCCATGAGGCTTTAGGTCGGTGCAAAAGGAGTTTTATGGAGGCCAAGGGCCAAACGCCGGAGACCACAGCGTCGCCCCTGGGCCGACGCCGAGGCCCATGGCGTCTGGGCCGACGCCAAGGATTGTGGCGTTTGGTCCTGGAGTCCGAGTGGGACTCTTGCCTTTCGGGCAAAACCGACTTTGAGGAGGTTTTGCTCCAAGTTTCGACCGGGGCTCAACATATAAATAGAGGGGCAAGGGCTAGCACCAAAGACACAACAATTGATCCCTTGGATCTCTTAGCCGTGTGCGGTGCCCCCTTCCACCAAACTACACCTCGAATATACCGTTGCGGAGCTTAGGCGAAGCCCTGCGCCGGTGGAACATCATCATCGCCACCACGCCGTCGTCTTTTAAACTCTCCCTCAACACTCGGCTGGATCGGAGTTCGAGGGACGCCATCGAGCTGAACGTGTGCAGAACTCGGAGGTGCCGTCGCGTTCGGTACTTGGATCGGTTGGATCGGGAAGAAGTACGACTACTTCCTCTACGCTGCGTCAACGCTTCCGTTGCTGGTCTCACGAGGGCGTGAGACAACACTCTCATCTCGTTGCTATGCATCACCATGATCTTGCGTGATCGTAGGAAAATTTTTGAAATTACTACGTTCCCCAACACTTTGAAGTTCGTTTAAGCTGGGAGCGCCCATCGGGCTGCATTATTCCCAGGCCGCACGGGTCCGTCCCCGCGGCATGTTTCCCTCTTGCTTAAGTCTTTAGCTTACCTTGCTGGGGGCACCCCTCGGGCTGCATCATCCCCAAGCCGCTCGGGCCAGACCCAGTGGCATGTATCTTCCTACATTTATCCAAGTCAATCTGCCCTTTATGCTTAACCCGCCAACGGCTATGGCCTACTCGATCATTGCGTCCCCCGGGGCCTTCACACAGGCACGACGCTGGTGCATGGGTCTGTCCCTGCCACGACTGACAAATCTGAGTGGTCGAGCTCTGGCTCGCGGCACGCGCCGCACACGCCACCTCACCAGGCCCTCGGTGCCTTCGCCTCACCCAGAGCAACCAGCAGCGGGCTAACAGCTGTAATGATCAACCATGTTCCTTCTTGTGCATGTTCACAGGAGTCCCGAGGGAAGGATAGCAGATGGCACCGCGAGTCTCCTTCTCCTCATGCGATCCGCTTGCGCGTTAAAAGGGGGGCTCCTGAGCATCGCGACTCAGGAGCTCTTACTGACTCTCCAGCCCTCACCCCTGGCCTTGACCACGGCATCGCGACCTGGCATACCAGCGGCGGCTGAGCTTGCTCGAGGGCCGGGACCTGAGGACGTAGAGCGCTAAGGAGAGCACGGTAAGGAAAACTCGTACGGGCCAGCCTGTCTATGCCGCTCGAGATTGGCGTGAAGCTCTGACGCCACGTCACGAGCCGCCACAAAATCAACGAGATAAGTCTTGCACCCGGATCGGCTAAATGTTTGGGCTTCATGGTCGCTCGCGCCCTGCCGCAGCCCCGTTGCGGCCACGTCAACTCCCTTTCTCTCCTTACCATGGCTACTTGAGCGCTAAGGGGGACCTCCTGAGCATCGTGCCTCAGGGGCTCTTACTGGACCTCGGGCCGCGCACCTCCTGGCCTTGACCACGGCACGCGACCTGGCATACCAGCGACGGCTGTAGCCGCCTTGGGACCGAGACCTGTCAGCGTAGAGCAATGAGCTATCGCGAGGAAAGAAAGGGGGGACCGAGCCTTAACGGGGCATGCGTTCACCAAGTTCTTATAACAAGAAACATGAACACGAAAGACATTACCGACCCTTACATGCCCCCACAGGGTGATTTGTGATCCTTCGCAGGGAACAAAAGCTGTTGCTAAGAGGAATCCTATCTACACCCTCCCGAGGCGGACGCCATCATCAAAAGTGGTCCACGGGAGGCCGGCGCCAACCCCATCCAGATCAGCGGCGGCGGCTACCGGACGCAGTGGCCCTGCTCCGAGCGCGGCGAGAGCTCGGAGGGACGTAGATGTCGTCGCTCGTCTCTGGAGTCTCGTAAAGCTCGGGAGAGCTGCCGGACTCCCACGAACTGCCGCTGCTGCTGGAGTGCTCGCGGACGGGATGCGCGTCGATCTAGCGCTCCCCTCGAGGGCGGCACTCCAAGCAGCGGCCTTCCGTGTCGAAGACCTTGAAGAAGAGCGTGGAGGTGCCTTCGTACTTGAAGTGGATCGCAAGGGCCCCCCTCGCACGGCAAACCCGCGCGATCTCGCCCCAGCCGCGGGTCATGAAGATCTTGCCGGTGGGAACCGCTTCGATCTCCGCTCCGGTCGCCGGTGCACTGCAGTCGGCGTGCTACAGCCAGAGCTCGAGCGGCCCCCTCAACGGCATCACGTCGGAGAAGAATCGCGGGAACAGGATCCAGGAGCTTGGAGGCATCGGCGCCCACAACACCAACTCATGCGAGGAGTCAGCGGCGTGCACCCCAGGGGCGACGGCGCGAGGCGCCGTGGCGCGACGACCCCGGACGCGGCGCGGGCGGTGCTGCTCGCCACTCTATCCTCCCAAGCCCTCGGCTTGGGTGTACAGGGGTAGCGGGAACCCCGGTGGGGGCCGCTCGCACCAAGGCCTCGTCACCACTTGCATCGCCGCCTCGTCATGGCGGTGGATCGCCCGTTTCTTCGGCGGAAGTGGCTCTGGATCGTCATGGGGAGCTTTCCCTTTCTCTTCGTCCGAAAACCTTCTAATGGGCGCCATTATTGTCAGCAGCGGAGCAAGGAGGACGAAGCAAGCGAGCGAGGAAGAGATGGGCAACAGGGGCTCCGCCCCCTCCCCATTTATAGCAAGAGAAGGCCAACCGGCGTCTCCCACGATCGCAGGTAATGATGGTTTTCCTTGCATGTCACCGGGACTCGTCAAATCGAGCAGTTGTCGAGGCAGCATGGGGAAGCGGAGACGCCCACATCCAATCAACCGCCACGCGTCGATCGAGGCTGCAGGCTTTTGGGGCCCGCGGCGCTCCGAACTTGACCCTTGGCTTCGCCGCGAAGCCAAGCCCGAGCGCGCCTTGGGCCCGGGGCTATTGTCGGTGTTCTGGGAACGGGGGTCCCTAGACATGCCTGCCTGCGGCCCACAGCGTGGCTAGGCAGCAGGCCGTACGGCCCATCTTCATCAACAAGGCATCCAAGACCTTCGCGAGGGTCCAAGCCTTGTGAGGCAGACGACGCAAGGCTTCCTCTGGAGTGGCCTAGCCAGGCGGCCTCACGAGGAGCGGAGATATCAAGGCGGGGCAAACCTCACGAGGCACTCGTGACGTGAGCCATGAAGAACGGCACCAGGCACGTGCCAGGCGGGCGCCAGAGCACACAGCATCCCCATTTCCTCTTTGGTGCTAAGGAGGCAAGCGCAGACGAAGAGTACCAAGGCATCAAGCAAAGGTTGCCATATTGGTGCAACGAGACCAAGACCAGGAGGACGACCAGGCGGAGGCCATCGTGGAGCCCAAGACGGCCTCATCCCAGGGCTTTTCGCAGGCGAAGACCACTTTTGTCAGGATAGCTTGTACTAGCTGTCCCCCTTCAAATTTGCCCGCTGTTGTTGGCTCCCTTCCCGCTCAACATTTGGGAAGAGGACCAGGGCTTCTATAAATAGGACTAGCCACCACAGTAGTGGGGGGGAGAGCAGTTCATCAACTCCTCACACCACAAGTTCATACGCACAAGAACACCTCAACCTCAGGAGGCTGTTCTTCTCTTGTACTGTGCATCATCAGCCCAAGAGGCAAGCCACCACCACCACACTGGAGTAGGGTATTACACCACAACGGTGGCCCAAACCAGTATAAACCTCGTGTCTCTTTCTGTGTTGTGAGTTCGTCGATTTCATCGGCAAGATCTTAGCGACCTTGAGCGTAGATCGGTAGGAAGGAAAGACTTTGCGCGCACCCCAGTGTTTGAACCTTAAGGGTTTGCCGGAACCCCACATCCGACAACAATTACCTCATCAAGTTCTACTTTCCTCCCACTCACTTCTTTCGAGAAAAACTCCTTCCCTGGAAAGGATCCATTTTTAGCAACGAATATCTTGCCTTCGGATTTGTGATAGAAGGTGTACCCAACAGTCTCCTTTGGGTATCCTATGAAGACACATTTCTCCGATTTGAGTTCGAGCTTATCAGGTTGAAACTTTTTTTCATATAAGCATCGCCGTCCCAAACTTTAAGAAGCGGCAGCTTAGGTTTGTTGTCAAACCACAGTTCATATGGTGTTGTCTCAACGGATTTAGATGGTGCCCTATTTAACGTGAATGAAGTTGTCTCTAATAAACCCCAATCAATAGAGGTAAATCAGTAAGAGACATCATAGATCGCACCATATCTAATAAAGTGCGGTTACGACGTTCGGACACACCATTACGCTGTGGTGTTCCGGGTGGCGTGAGTTGCGAAACTATTCCACATTGTTCAAATGAAGGCCAAACTCGTAACTCAAATATTCTCCTCCACAATCAGATCATAGAAACTTTATTTTCTTGTTACAATGATTTTCTACTTCAATCTGAAATTCTTTGAACTTTTCAAATGTTTTAGACTTATGTTTCATTAAGTAGATATACCCATATCTGCTCAAATCATCTGTGAAGATCAGAAAATAACGATACCCACCGCGAGCCTCAACACTCATCGGACCGCATACATCAGTATGTATTATTTCCAACAAGTCAGTTGCTCGCTCCATTGTTCCAGAGAACGGAGTCTTAGTCATCTTGCCCATGAGGCATGGTTCGCAAGCATCAAACGATTCATAATCAAGTGATTCCAAAAGTCCATCAGCATGGACTTTCTTCATGCGCTTTTACACCAATATGACCTAAACGGCAGTGCCACAAATAAGTTGCACTATCATTATTAAGTTTGCATCTTTTGGCTTCAATAGTATGAATATATGTGTACCGCTACAATCGAGATTCAGTAAACCATTTATATTGAGTGTATGACCGTAGAAGGTTTTATTCATGTAAATAGAACAACAATTATTCTTTGACTTAAATGAAGAACCGTATTGCAATAAACATGATCCAATCATATTCATGCTCAAAGCAAACACCAAATAACATTTATTTTGGTTCAACACTAATCCCTGAAGGTAAAGGGAGTGTGCGATGGTGATCTTATCAACCTTGGAATCACTTCCAACACACATCATCACCTCGCCCTTACCTAGTCTCTATTTATTTTGCAACTCCCGTTTCGAGTTACTACTCTTAGCAACTGAACCAGTATCAAATACCGAGGGGTTGCTATTAACACTAGTAAAGTACACATCAATAACATGTATATCAAATATACCTTTGTTCACTTTGCCATCCTTCTTATCCGCCAAATATCTAGGGCAGTTCCACTTCCAGTGACCATTCCCTTTGTAGTAGAAGCACTCAGTTTTAGGCTTGAGTCTAGCTTTGGTTTTCTTCATGGGAGTGACAACTTGCTTGACATTCTTCTTGAAGTTCCCTTTCTATCCCTTGCCCTTTTACTTGAAACTAGTGGTCTTGTCAACCATCAACACTTGATGCTTTTCTTGATTTCTACCTTTGCCGATTTCAGCATCGCGAAGAGCTCGGGAAATTGTTTTAGTCATCCCTTGCTTATTATGTTGGGGAACGTAGTAATTTCAAAAAAAAATCCTACGCACACGCAAGACCATGGTGATGGCATAGCAACGAGAGGGGAGAGTGTCTGTCCACGTACCCTCGTAGACCGAAAGCGGAAGCGTTATAACAACGCGGTTGATGTAGTCGTACGTCTTCACGATCCGACCGATCCAAGCACCGAACGTACGGCACCTCCGAGTTCTGCACACGTTCAGCTCGATGACGATCCCGGACTCGATCCAGCAAAGTGTCGGGATGAGTTCCGTCAACCTGACGACGGGCGGTGGCGACGATGATGCTCCACCGACGCAGGGCTTCGCCTAAGCTCCGCGACGATATGACTTCTCCGGCGCAGGGCTTCGCTAAAGCTTCGCGACGATATGACCGAAGTGGAATATGGTGGAAGGGGGCACCGCACACGGCTAAGGAACGATCCGTAGATCAACTTGTGTGTTATGGGGTGCCCCCTTGCCCCGTATATAAAGGAGGGAGGGAGGAGGAGGCCGGCCCTAGGAGGAGGGCGCGCCAAGGGGAGTCCTACTCCCACCGGGAGTAGGACTCCTTCTTTCCTAGTCCAACTAGGAGAAGGGGGAAAGGGGGAAGTGGAGAAGGAAGGAGAGGGGCTGCGCCCAAACCCCTTGTCCACCTCGGACTGGGCTTGGGAGGGCGCGCCACCTCCCGGCTCCTTCCCACTAAGGCCCATTAAGGCCCAATACTCTTCCCTGTATTCCCGTAACTCCCGGTACTCAAAATACCGAATCACTCGGAACCTTTCCGAACTCCGAATATAGTCGTCCAATATATCGATCTTTACGTCTCGACCATTTTGAGACTCCTCGTCATGTCCCCGATCTCATCCGGGACTCGAACTCCTTCGGTACATCAAAACTCATAAACTCATAATATAAGCATCATCGAAACCTTAAGCGTGCGGACCCCACGGGTTCGAGAACTATGTAGACATGACCTAGAACTATTCTTGGTCAATAACCAATAGCGGACCTGGATGCCCATATTGGCTCCTACATATTCTACGAAGATCTTTATCGGTCAAACCGCATAACAACATCGTTGTTCCCTTTGTCATCGGTATGTTACTTGCCCGAGATTCGATCGTCGGTATCCAATACCTAGTTCAATCTCGTCACCGCAAGTCTCTTTACTCGCTCGTAATGCATCATCCGTAACCAACTCATTGGTCACATTGCTTGCAAGGCTTATAATGATGTGCATTACCGAGAGGGCCCAGAGATACCTCTCCGACAATCGGAGTGACAAAACCTAATCTCGAAATACGCCAACCCAACATGTACCTTTGGAGACACCTGTAGTACTCCTTTATAATCACCCAGTTATGTTGTGACGTTTGGTAGCACCCAAAGTGTTCCTCCGGTAAACGGGAGTTGCATAATCTCATAGTTACAGGAACATGTATAAGTCATGAAGAAAGCAATAGCAACATACTAAACGATCAAGTGCTAGGCTAACGGAATGGGTCAAGTCAATCAGATCATTCTCCTAATGATGTGATCCCGTTAATCAAATGACAACTCATGTCTATGGTTAGGAAACATAACCATCTTCGATTAACGAGCTAGTCAAGTAGAGGCATACTAGTGACACTCTGTTTGTCTATGTATTCACACATGTATTATGTTTCCGGTTAATACAATTCTAGCATGAATAATAAACATTTATCATGATATAAGGAAATAAATAATAACTTTATTATTGCCTCTAGGGCATATTTCCTTCAGTCTCCCACTTGCACTAGAGTCAATAATCTAGTTCACATCGCCATGTGATTTAACATCAATAGTTCACATCTATATGTGGTTAACACCCATAGTTCACATCGACATGTGACCAACACCCAAAGGGTTTACTAGAGTCAGTAATCTAGTTCACATCGCTATGTGATTAACACCCAAAGAGTACTAAGGTGTGATCATGTTTTGCTTGTGAGATAATTTTAGTCAACGGTCTCATCACATTCAGAGCCGTAAGTATTTTGCAAATTTCTATGTCTACAATGCTCGCACGGAGCTACTCTAGCTAATTGCTCCCACTTTCAATATGTATCTAGATTGAGACTCGAGTCATCTAGATTAGTGTTAAAACTTGCATCGACGTAACCCTTTACGATTTAACCTTTTTTTTTACTTCCATAATCGAGAAACATATCCTTATTCTACTAAGGATAATTTTGACCGCTGTCCATTGATCTACTCCTAGATCACTATTGCACTCCTTGCCAAGCTTAGTGGTAGGGTATGCAATAGATCTGTACACACCATGACATACTTTATAGAACCTATGGCTGATGCATAGGGAATGACTTTCATTCTTTTCTATCTTCTGCCGTGGTCGGGTTTTGAGTCTTACTCAATCTCACACCTTGTAACACAGGCAAGAACTCTTTCTTTGACTGTTCCATTTTGAACTACTTCAAAATCTTGTCAAGGTATGTATTCATTGAAAAACTTATCTAGCGTCTTGATCTATCTCTATAGATCTTGATGCTCAATATGTAAGCAGCTTCACCGAGGTCCTTCTTTGAAAAACTCCTTTCAAACACTCCTTTATGCTTTGCGAATAATTCTACATCATTTCCGATCAACAATATGTCATTCACATATACTTATCGAAATGTTGTAGTGCTCCCACTCACTTTCTTGTAAATACAGGCTTCACCACAAGTCTGTATAAAACTATATGCTTTGATCAACTTATCAAAGTGTGTATTCCAACTCTGAGATGCTTGCACCAGTCCATAGATGGATCGCTGGAGCTTACACATTTTGTTAGCACCTTTAGGATTGACAAAACCTTCTGGTTGCATCATATACAACTCTTCTTTAAGAAAACCATTTAGGAATGCAGTTTTGACATTCATTTGCCGATTTCATAAAATGTGGCAATTGCTAACATGATTCGGACAGACTTAAGCATCGCTACAGCTTGAGAAAATCTCATTGTAGTCAACACCTTGAACTTGTCAAAACCTTTTTTCGACAAGTCGAGCTTTGTAGATAGTAACACTACTATCGTGTCCGTCTTCCTCTTGAAGATCCATTTATTCTCAATGGCTTGCCGATCATCGGCAAGTCAACCAAAGTCCATACTTTGTTCTCATACATGGATCCCATCTCAGATTTCATGGCTTCCAGCCATTTCGCGAATCTGGGCTCATCATCGCTTCCTCATAGTTCGAGGTTCATCATGGTCTAGTAACATGACTTCCGAACATGATTACCGTACCACTCTGGTGCGGATCTTTACTCTGGAAGACCTACGAGGTTTGGTAGCAACTTGATCTGAAGTTTCATGATCACCATCATTAACTTCCTCACTAATTGGTGTAGGAATCACCGAAACTGATTTCTGTGATGAACTACTTTCCAATAAGGGAGAAGGTATAATTACCTCATCAAGTTCTACTTTCCTCCCACTCACTTCTTTCGAGAGAAGATTCTTCTCTAGAAAGGATCCACCTTAGCAACGAAAATCTTGCCTTTCGGATCTGTGATAGAAGGTGTACCCAACATTTTGGGTATCCTATGAAGACACACTTTTCCAATTTGGGTTCAAGCTTATCATGTTGAAACTTTTTCACATAAGCATCGCAACCCAAACTTTTAAGAAACGACAACTTTGGTTTCTTGCTAAACCATAGTTCATACGGTGTCGTCTTTAACGGATTTATATGGTGCCCTTTTTTAACGTGAATGCAGCTGTCTCTAATGCATAACCCCAAAACGATAGCGGTAAATCTGTAAGAGACATCATAGATCGCACCATATCTAGTAAAGTGCGATTACGACGTTCGGACACACCATTGCGCTGTGGTGTTCCGGGTGGCGTGAGTTGCGAAACTATTCCGCATTGTTTCAAATGTAGACCAAACTCGTAACTCAAATATTCGCCTCCACGATCAGATCGTAGAAACTTTATTTTCTTATTACGATGATTTTCAACTTCACTCTGAAATTCTTTGAACCTTTCAACTATTTCAGACTTATGTTTCATCAAGTAGATATACCCATATCTACTCAAAACATCATGTGAAGGTTAGAAAATAATGATACTTGCCGTGAGCCTCAACACTCATCGGATCGCATACATCAGTATGTATTATTTCCAATAAGTCAGTTGCTCGCTCTATTGTTCCGGAGAACGGAGTCTTTAGTCATCTTGCCCATAAGACATGGTTCGCAAGCATCACGTGATTCATAATCAAGTGATTCCAAAATCCCATCAAGATGGAGTTTCTTCATGCGCTTTACACCAATATGACCTAAACTGCGAGTGCCACAAATAAGTTGCACTATCATTATTAACTTTGCATCTTTTGGTTTCAATATTATGAATATGTGTATCACTACGATCAAGATCCAACGAACCATTTTCATTGGGTGTGTAACCATATAAGGTTTTATTCATGTAAGCAGAACAACAATTTATTCTCTTACTTAAATGAATAACCGTATTGCAATAAACATGATCAAATCATATTCATGCTCAACATAAACGCCAAATAACATTTATTTAGGTTTAACACTAATCCCGAAAGTATAGGGAGTGTGCGATGATGATCATATCAATCTTGGAACTACTTCCAACACTCATCGTTACTTCCCTTCAACTAGTTTCTGCTTATTCAGAACTCCTGTTTGAGTTACTAATCTTAGCAACCTAACAAGTATCAAATACTCAGGGGCTACTATAAACACTAGTAAAGCACACATCAATAACCTGTATATCAAATATACCCTTGTTCACTTTGCCATCCTTCTTATCCACCAAATATTTGGGGTATTTCCGTTTCCAGTGACCATTTCCTATGCAGTGTAAGCACTCAGTTTCAGGCTTTGGTTCATCTTTGGGTTTCTTCGTGGGAGTGACAACTTGTTTGCCATTCTACTTGAAGTTTCCCTTTCTTTCCCTTTGCCCTTTTCTTGAAACTAGTGGTCTTTTCAATCATCAACACTTGATGCTCTTTCTTGATTTCTACCTTCGTCGATTTTCAACATCACGAAGAGCTCGGGAATCTTTGTCGTCATCCCTTGCATACTATAGTTCATCACGAAGTTCTAGTAACTTAGTGATGGTGACTAGAGAATTCTGTCAATCACTATCTTATCTGGAAGATTAACTCCCACTTGATTCAAGCGATTGAAGTACCTGCACAATCTGAGCACATGCTCACTAGTTGAGCGATTCTCCTCCATCTTTTAGCTATAGAACTTGTTGGAGACTTCATATCTCTCAACTCGGGTATTTGCTTGAAATATTAACTTCAATTCCTGGAACATCTCATATGGTCCATGACGTTCAAAACGTCTTTGAAGTCCCGATTCTAAGACGTTAAGCATGGTGCACTAAACTATCAAGTAGTCATCATATTGAGCTAGCCAAACGTTCATAACGTCTGCATCTGCTCCTGCAATAGGTCTGTCACCTAGCGGTGCATCAAGGACATAATTCTTTTGTGCAGCAATGAGGATAAACCTCAGATCACGGATCCAATCCGCATCATTGCTACTAACATTTTTCAATACAATTTTCTCTAGGAACACATAAAAACATAGGGAAGCAACAACGCGAGCTATTGATCTACAACATAATTTGCAAAATACTACCAGGACCTAGTTCATGATAAATTAAAGTTCAATTAATCATATTACTTAAGAACTCCCACTTAGACAAACATCTCTCTAGTCATCTAAGTGATTACGTGATCCAAATCAACTAAACCATAACCGATCATCACGTGAGATGGAGTAGTTTTCAATGGTGAACATCTTATGTTGATCATATCTACTATATGATTCACGCTCGACCTTTCGGTCTCCGTGTTCCGAGGCCATATCTGCATATGCTAGGCTCGTCAAGTATAACCTGAGTATTCTGCGTGTGCAAAACTGGCTTGCACCCGTTGTAGATGGACGTAGAGCTTATCACACCCGATCATCACGTGGTGTCTTGGCACGACGAACTTTGGCAGCGGTGCATACTCAGGGAGAACACTACTTGATAATTTTAGTGAGAGATCATCTTAAAATGCTACCGTCAATCAAAGCAAGATAAGATGCATAAAGGATAAACATCACATGCAATCAATATAAGTGATATGATATGGTCATCATCATCTTGTGCTTGTGATCTCCATCTCCGAAGCACCGTTATGATCACCATAGTCACCGGCGCGACACCTTGATCTCCATCGTAGCATCGTTGTCGTCTCGCCAACTATTGCTTCTACAACTATCGCTACAGCTTAGTGATAAAGTAAAGCAATTACATGGCGTTTGCATTTCATACAATAAGCGACAACCATATGGCTCTGCCGATTGCCGATAACTTCGGTTACAAAACATGATCATCTCATACAATAAAATATAGCATCACGTCTTGACCACATCACATCACAACATGCCCTGCAAAAACAAGTTAGACGTCCTCTACTTTGTTGTTGCAAGTTTTACGTGGCTGCTACGGGCTGAGCAAGAACCGTTCTTACCTACGCATCAAAACCACAACGATAGTTTGTCAAGTTGGTGCTGTTTTAACCTTCGCAAGGACCGGGCGTAGCCACACTCGGTTCAACTAAAGTGAGAGAAACTGACACCCGCCGGTCACCTTTAAGCAACTAGTGCTCGAAGCGGTGAAACCAGTCTCGCGTAAGCGTACACGTAATGTCGGTCCAGGCCGCTTCATCTCACAATACCGCCGAACCAAAGTATGACATGCTGGTAAGCAGTATGACTTATATCGCCCACAACTCACTTGTGTTCTACTCGTGCATATGACATCAACGCATAAAACCAGGCTCGGATGCCACTATTGGGGAACGTAGTAATTTCAAAAAAAAAATCTACGCACACGCAAGACCATGGTGATGGCATAGCAACGAGAGGGGAGAGTGTCTGTCCACGTACCCTCGTAGACCGAAAGCGGAAGCGTTATAACAACGCGGTTGATGTAGTCGTACGTCTTCACGATCCGACCGATCCAAGCACCGAACGTACGGCACCTCCGAGTTCTGCACACGTTCAGCTCGATGACGATCCCCGGACTCCGATCCAGCAAAGTGTCGGGATGAGTTCCACAAGACGACGGCGTGGTGACGACGATGATGCTCCACCGACGCAGGGCTTCGCCTAAGCTCCGCGACGATATGACTTCTCCGGCGCAGGGCTTCGCTTAAGCTCCGCGACGATATGACCGAAGTGGAATATGGTGGAGGGGGCACCGCACACGGCTAAGGAACGATCCGTAGATCAACTTGTGTGTTATGGGGTGCCCCCTGCCCCCGTATATAAAGGAGGGAGGGAGGAGGAGGCCGGCCCTAGGAGGAGGGCGCCAGGGGAGTCCTACTCCCACCGGGAGTAGGACTCCTTCTTCCTAGTCCAACTAGGAGAAGGGGGAAAGGGGAAGTGGAGAAGGAAGGAGAGGGGCTGCGCCCAAACCCCTTGTCCAATTCGGACTGGGCTTGGGAGGGCGCGCGCCACCTCCTGCTCCTTCCCACTAAGGCCCATTAAGGCCCAATACTCTTCCCCGTATTCCCGTAACTCCCCGGTACTCCGAAAAATACCCGAATCACTCAGAACCTTTCCGAACTCCGAATATAGTCGTCCAATATATCGATCTTTACGTCTCGACCATTTCGAGACTCCTCGTCATGTCCCCGATCTCATCCGGGACTCCGAACTCCTTCGGTACATCAAAACTCATAAACTCATAATATAACTGTCATCGAAACCTTAAGCGTGCGGACCCCACGGGTTCGAGAACTATGTAGACATGACCTAGAACTATTCTTGATCAATAACCAATAGCGGGACCTGGATGCCCATATTGGCTCCTACATATTCTACGAAGATCTTTATCGGTCAAACCGCATAACAACATACGTTGTTCCCTTTGTCATCGGTATGTTACTTGCCCGAGATTCGATCGTCGGTATCCAATACCTAGTTCAATCTCGTCACCGGCAAGTCTCTTTACTCGCTCAGTAATGCATCATCCCGTAACCAACTCATTGGTCACATTGCTTGCAAGGCTTATAATGATGTGCATTACCGAGAGGGCCCAGAGATACCTCTCCGACAATCGGAGTGACAAAACCTAATCTCGAAATACGCCAACCCAACATGTACCTTTGGAGACACCTGTAGTACTCCTTTATAATCACCCAGTTATGTTGTGACGCTTGGTAGCACCCAAAGTGTTCCTCCGTAAACGGAGTTGCATAATCTCATAGTTACGAGGAACATGTATAAGTCATGAAGAAAGCAATAGCAACATACTAAACGATCAAGTGCTAGGCTAACGGAATGGGTCAAGTCAATCAGATCATTCTCCTAATGATGTGATCCCGTTAATCAAATGACAACTCATGTCTATGGTTAGGAAACATAACCATCTTCGATTAACGAGCTAGTCAAGTAGAGGCATACTAGTGACACTCTGTTTGTCTATGTATTCACACATGTATTATGTTTCCGGTTAATACAATTCTAGCATGAATAATAAACATTTATCATGATATAAGGAAATAAATAATAACTTTATTATTGCCTCTAGGGCATATTTCCTTCATATTATAGTTCATCACAAAGTTCTAGTAACTTGGTGATAGTGACTAGAGAACTCTGTCAATCACTATCTTATCTGGAAGATTTAACTCCCACTTGATTCAAGTGATTGTAGTACTCAGACATTCTGAGCACATGCTCACTAGCTGAGCTACTCTCCTCCATCTTGTAGGAAAAGTACTTTGTCACAGGTCTCATACCTCTTGACAAGGGCATGAGTCTCAAATACCAATTTCAACTCTTGGAACATCTAATATCGTCCATGTTGTTCAAAACATTTTTGAAGTCCCGGTTCTAAGCCGTAAAGCATGGTGCACTAAACTATCAAGTAGTCATCATACCGAGCTTGTCAAACATTCATAACGTCTGCATATGCTCCTGCGATAGTTCTGTCACCTAGCTGTGCATCAAGGACATAATACTTCTGTGCAGCAGTGAGGATAATCCTCCGATCACGGAGCTAGTCCGCATCTTTGCTACTAACATCTTTCAACTTATTTTTCTCTAGGAACATATCAAAAAATAAACGGGGAACTACATCGCGAGCTATTGATCTACAACATAGATATGCAAATACTATCAGGACTAAGTTCATGATAAATTAAAGTTCACTTAATCATATTACTTAAGAACTCCCACTTAGATAGACATCCCTCTAGTCATCTAAATGATCACATGATCCAAATCAACTAAACCATGTCCGATCATCATATGAGATGGAGTAGTTTTCAATGGTGAACATCACTATGTTGATCATATCTACTATATGATTCACGCTCGACCTTTCGGTCTCCAATGTTCCGAGGCCATATCTGCATATGCTAGGCTCGTCAAGTTTAACCCGAGTATTCCGCGTGTGCAAAACAGGCTTGCACCAGTTGTATGTGAACGTAGAGCTTATCACACCCGATCATCACGTGGTGTCTTGGCACGACGAACTGTCGCAACGGTGCATACTCAGGGAGAATACTTGTACCTTGAAATTTTAGTGAGATCATCTTATAATACTACCGCCGAACTAAGAAAAATAAGATGCATAAAAGATAAACATCACATGCAATCAAAATAAGTGAGATGATATGGCCATCATCATCTTTTGCCTTTGATCTCCATCTCCAAAGGACCGTCATGATCACCATCTTCACGGCTTGACACCTTGATCTCCATCGAAGAATCGTTGTCGTCTCGCCAACTATTGCTATCACGACTATCGCTACTGCTTAGTGGTAAAGTAAAGAAATTACATGGCGATTGCATTCCATACAATAAAGTGACAACCACAAGGCTCCTGCCAGTTGCCGATAACTTTTACAAAACATGATCATCTCATACAATACTTTATATATCATCACATCTTGACCATATCAGATCACAACATGCCCTGCAAAAACAAGTTAGACGTCCTCTACTTTTTTGTTGCAAGTTTTACGTGGCTACTACGGGCTTAGCAAGAACTGTTCTTACCTACGCATCAAAACCACAACGATTTTTCGTCAAGTGTGCTGCTTTAACCTTCAACAAGGACCGGGCGTAGTCACACTCGATTCAACTAAAGTTGGACAAACAGACACCCACTAGCCACCTGTGTGCGAAGCACGGCAGTAGAACCAGTATCAATGTCGGTCTGGGATGCTTCATCCAAAAATACCGCCGAATCAAAGTATGACATGCTGGTAAGCAGTATGACTATTATCGCCCACAACTCTTTGTGTTCTACTCATGCATATAACATCTACGATAGAACTGGCTCGGATGCCACTGTTGGGGAACACGGTAATTTCAAAAAAAAATCCTATGATCACTCAGGATCTATCTAGGTGATGCACAACAACGAGCCGGGAAGAGTGTGTCCACGTACCCTCGTAGACCGAAAGCAGAAGCGTTGTATCAACGCGGTTGATGTAGTCGTACGTCTTCACGATCCGACCAATCTTAGTACCGAACGTACGGCACCTCCGTGTTCAGCACACGTTCAGCTCGATGACGTCCCTCGTACTCTTGATCCAGTTGAGGCCAAGGGAGAGTTCCGTCAGCACGATGGCGTGGTGACGGTGATGATGAAGTTACCGACGCAGGGCTTCGCCTAAGCACTAGATGATATGACCGAGGTGTGTTTCTGTGGAGGGGGGGCACCGCACACGGCTAAGAGAAACTTTGGTGTGCCTTTGGGGTGCCCCCCTCCCACGTATATAAAGGGGGGAGGGAGGAAGATGCCGACCAAGGACGAGGCGCGTGCCAAGGGGGGGGGGGCAATCCTACTCCAAGTAGGTTTGGCTCCCCCTTTCCTATTCCTACTAGGAGAAGGAGGAAAGAAGAGGAGGGGAGAAGGAAAGAGGGGGCCGGCCCCCCAAACCCTAAACTAATTCGGTTTGGACCTAGGGGGGTCGCGCCCCACACCTTGCTTCCTGCCCTCTTTCTCCACTAGGGCCCAATAAGGCCCATAGACTCCCCGGGGGGTTCGGTAACCTCCCGGTACTCCGAAAAATACTTGATACACTTCGGAACCCTTTCGGTGTCCGAATATAACCTTCCAATATATCAATCTTTATGTCTCGACCATTTCGAGACTCCTCGTCATGTTCGTGATCTCATCCGGGACTCCGAACAACCTTCGGTACATCAAATCACATAACTCATAATACAAATCGTCATCAAACGATAAGCGTGCGGACCCTACGGGTTCGAGAACTATGTAGACATGACCAAGACACATCTCTGGTCAATAACCAATAGCGGAACCTGAATGCTCATATTGGCTACTACATATTCTACGAAGATCATTATCAGTCAAACCGCATAACAACATACGTTGTTCCCTTTGTCATCGGTATGTTACTTGCTCGAGAGTCGATCGTCGTATCTTAATACCTAGTGCAATCCCGTTACCGGCAAGTCTCTTTACTCGTTCCATAGTGCATCATCCCGCAACTAACTCATTAGTCACATTGCTTGCAAGGCTTATAGTGATGTGCATTATCGAGAGGGCCCAGAGATACCTCTCCGATACATAGAGTGACAAATCCTAATCTCGATCTATGCCAACCCAACAAACACCATCGGAGACACCTGTAGAGCATCTTTATAATCACTCAGTTACGTTGTGACGTTTGATAGCGCACAAGGTGTTCCTCCAGTATTCGGGAGTTGCATAATCTCATAGTCTGAGGAACATGTATAAGTCATGAAGAAAGCAGTAGCAATGAAACTGTAATGATCATATGCTAAGCTAACGAATGGGTCTTGTCCATCACATCATTCTCCTAATGATGTGATCCCGTTCATCAAATGACAACACATGTCTATGGTTAGGAAACATAACCATCTTTGATAAACGAGCTCATCAAGTAGAGGCACACTAGGGACACTTTGTTTTGTCTATGTATTCACACATGTGCTAAGTTTCCGGTTAATACAATTCTAGCATCAATAATAAACATTTATCATGAAATAAGTAAATAAATAATAACTTTATTATTGCCTCTAGGGCATATTTCCTTCACTTACTTGAGATCCCCCCTTGATAGTACAACAATCGATCCTATAACCCGGTCTCCCAACTACCACCATGAAACCGATAAAATAGAAAACCTATCAAGGGCAAACTTTGCCTTGCACATAGTCCACTTGAGCTAGATGATGACGATCTTGACTTCCTCAAGTTGGACCACCTTTCTTGATTGCGTTGGCTTGATGAAGACAAGTATATTTCTCCCCCATACTCCAGTATGGGTGAGCCACTCTTCATCACATCTTCACAAGTCCATTGTCACCACAATGGCAGCAAACTTCAAGCATGATATCTTCGTGATGCTCCACTTGAACTTGCACACCGCAATCTTGATGACGATCACCACTTGATGTCAACTTCCATGGGTTGTATGAGATCTTCCTCTTGACGCAAGCCCATGGTAACATACCTAACCCCACATAGAACTCTCACGTAGACCATGGGTTAGTACACAAGGCGTAATGGACAATGCTTACCATACCATGGGATCACTTTATCCCTCACGATACATCTTGTATGCTTTGTGTGTTGATCAACTCTATTCACTCTTTGACTTGTTCTTGATCAACCTTGTATCATGTCTTCTACATGACCAATCTTTGGATAATTCCTTGAATAGCACTTTGGTCATCACATAAACACCTTGAAACCAACACATGGTCTTCAAGAAATGCCTATGGACAAATCCTTCAAATATAACTCAAGGCAACCAATAGTCCATAGATATTGTCATCAATTACCAAAACCAAACATGGGAGCAGCGCATGTTCTTTCACCTGCAGCACCACTAGCCTGCTCAAAAGCCGCACCAGGGCGCCACGACGAGGTGCACTTCATCCAGCCTACCGCAGTGCTTGGAAATGTCCAGACCAGGCATGCCCGCCTGCCCGCAGCTGGCCCTGTATGCACGCTGGAGACCTGGCAGCAGCCCCCGCTTGGGACTCCACCGCATAGCCCGGACGGCGTAGATCCGCCGTCCTAGCCTCACGATCCCACGACAGGCTTGGGTGAGCCCAGATTGGGCCCATCCCGCCTGCAGCTGCACCCGTGCGCCCACCGGAGGGAGGCAGAGGCGGCGCAGCCTTGAGCTCCAGCACCCCACCTCGACCAATCACCACCGCCGCCTGCCTCGGATGGATCAACCTTCAGATCTGCCCGCCTGCCACCGAGTGAGGCCGCGCCTCCGAGAAGGCCACAGAGGAAACTCCCTGCCGCCGCCATCCCCGGAGCCGGCCGAGCTTCGCCGACGAGCCCCTCTGGCGGCGGGGAGGGAAGGGGGGAGGGTAGAGGGAGGGTTGCCGGTTAGGTTTTCTCCCCCCGAGTCGCCAAGGAGACGACGCGGGGTTGGGACCGGTCAAAGGTCCTGGTGAACATAGTTTATACGAGTTTATCTATTAAAAACATATCATTTTTGCACTTCCATATAGCCCAAATTAATGTGCATACTCCTATCCAAATATGTATCGCAGTATTTGGCCCTACTCCATTTAGTCACATCCCTACTTTTTAGAGGGTTAATATTAAAGGCTACATGAATTGATCAGCGTCATAATAGTTTGGCAAGCGGACACTCGAGAAAGAGGTGTTTAATCGTTTCATCTTGGTCACAAAAGCAACATAGTTGACTACCCTCCCAATTGCGCTTGTCCAAATTATCCTTAGTCAGAATCACCTCCTTGTGAACAAACCACATGAAGACTTTGATCCTTAAAGGTACTTTGATCTTCCAGATATGTATCGATTTTGGAATCGGGCTGAGTCAATTATGTCAACTTACATAGATTTCACTGAGAAGATTCTGCTCCTGGTTAATCTCTAGTTAATACTATCAGGCTCATCTGAGAGATGAGCATTCATCAACCTGCGCGTCAGATGTAGCCACACTTCCCATCAATGTCCTACTAAAGATCTCCGGAATTGGATATTTAGAGGGTTAGACTGTAATATTATAGCAACATATGTCTCCTTACGCTGTACAATATTATAGACAGACGGATAATTTGTAGCTAGAGGCATCTCCCCTAATCACGTATCCTCCCAGAATCTAGTCGAATTACCGTTTCCAATGATGAATATGGTCCTATGGAAGAAAGTTGCTTTCATTCTCATTAATCCCTTCCAGAAAGGTGAATCATTGGGTCTCACGGTAACCTGGGGCATGGTCTTAGATTGTACTCCCTCCGTTCGGAAATATTTGTCCTAAAAATGGATAAAATGGATGTATCTATAACTAAAATAAGTCTAGATACAACCATTTATAGGACAAGTATTTCCGGATGAAGGGAGTATGTACTTATTACATAAAATTTGTACCCACATGTCCTCGGTCTCAACAGAAAGCCTGTACAGTCATTTACTGAGCAGGCATCTATTCTTTACCTCTAAATTCTCAATGCAAAGACCACCCTGGTTCTTCGGTCTACAAATGATATCCCACTTAGTAAGCTTGTATTTCCTCTTTATTTCATCGCTCTACCAAAAGAATCGTGATCGATAGAGGTCTAACATTTTTTGTACCCCTACAGGTACTTCGAAGAAAGACAGAAGGAACATCGGCATACTTGTAAGCACTGAGTTTATTACTCCCTCCATTCCAAAATACAAGTCTTTTTAGACATTTCAAATGGGCTACAACATACAGATGTATATAGACATATCTTAGAGTGTAGATTCACTCACTTTGCTCCGTATGTAGTCACTTGTTGGAATCTCTAAAAATACTTATATTTAGGAATGGAGGTAGTAGTATAAGTTGACCTTTGTCCGACATAAGCTTACCCTTCTAGCAGCTTAGGTTTTTTTTTCAAATCGATCTTCAATGCATTTTTACTGCTTGTGAGATAACTTGCGATGGTGAATTGGGATACCCGGGTAACTAAAAGGTAGAACTGGTGGAGCCTCATATGGGCCAAAGGGGGCCACGCCCCCCTCAAATTTGAAAAGAATATCTCTACTCCTAATGAAGGAGTACCTATATCTACTCCTAATAGAGGAGTACGTAGTCATTTTTCGTTCGTTAGACCTCCCATCTATCGACATTCCTACCCGTCCATCGATCTCGTCCCCCACGCAGCAGCAGTAAAAAAAATCCTTCCCTTCTTCCTTCTGCGCATGAACTAAAAACGGATGGCAAATAACCGAGAAATGGAAACTCACCCACGGACGTCGATCCCCTCTCCCGTTGTATTTCTTTTCCCAAGTTGTAGTCACCGTCTCGGCCCCTTCTCCTGCTCTCTTTCGAGAGATGGACATTGATCGGGAAGGAGGATGAGATGCCTCGGACCATGGATCATCCTGACAAAGTCCTTCCCCAATGTGTCGCCACACAATCCAACGCCCTTGGTCTCTTGCTTCTCGATCGGCTTGATTTGATTCAGGTTTTTTTCCTGATTTGGTTTGCTTGTTGCGGCGTTTTTGTTTACTCGCAGGTGATGTCGGGGCTGATGCATCTGGAGTTAGTGCACACTGTTGGAGCTAATCTTGACATGTGTACACGTGCATGTGTGCACATCATTTGAGTAATAGCTGGTCAATGCATGTGTGCATGGCCAAATAGTATAGTGGGTAATTAGTGCATGCATTAGTCTAGAAAAAAAGGTCTAGAGATTGGCCGGGTCAATGCGTTTGTTTGTTACTGGAGTGAGTCCATGAATTGGTTAGTTAGTGGATAGACATGCATGTTAGGTGAGTGCAATTGAGTAGTGGCCGGACGTGTTAGTTGCATGAGAATAAGTCTTAGTTGGTTAGTAGCGTGAGTAGCATGGCCGCATGGGTGCTCACCCATGTGTATATGTGTTGCACATTAAGTTAATGAAAAGTAACAGGCCGTGAGGGCTGAGGAAAATATGTAACCTGTGTGTTCTCCAAGGAGAAGAGCCTATGGCAAAGATTTTGTGCTCCTTCTTGGTCCATGTGTGTGTGTGTGTGTTCTTGTGTTCTTGAGAGAAGAAGATAGAGAGAAACCACAAGAGAGTTGTGTGAGGCAGCTCGAGGTAGAAGAAGTTCGGCGCTGCGAGAGGCGGCGCCAACATTTGGTATCAGAGCCTTGTCGATACGAGGCGGTGGCGGCGCGGCGGACTCCATGCGAGGTGGAGGCCGACGGCGCAAGGAGGAGGTCGATGGCGGCGCGAGGCCGTTATGACGAGGAGATGGCGTGGTGATCGGCGTCGCGAAGGCATCATCCGCGTCAAGAGAAGGCCGCTTCATGCGGCATGACACCATGGTGACCGTCGCTGCGGTAGCATCATCCATGGCGGGCGGTTGGCGCTGTGACGGCGTCATCCACGATAAGGAGGAGAGGGCGGTGCGATGCTGCCACAACAACAGTGAGATGCCATTATAAGGTGAGGTGGTGAGATGCCACTAAGAAGAGGTATGGCGGCGTGATGCTTGCACTCGGGTCGGTGCGATGCCGACGGCGGTGGTGCAATGCCATCGTCATCATGAAGAGTTGGTGTGAAGCCAACAAATGTTGCAATGCGATGTTGTGGCAAGGTGCGCGTGTTCGGCGCTGCAACGGCGTCGACGATGAGATGGAGCGACGCTCGGTGCCGTGAAGGTGTTATCCATGGAAGTTGTGGTGAGCTACCATGTCAAGATTAGGAGGGAAAATGTTGGTGCTTATCATGACATGTGTGCACGTGCATGTGTGCACATCATTTGAGTAATAGCTGGTCAATACTTGTGCGCATGGTCAAATAGTATAGTGGGTAATTAGTGCATGCATTAGTCTAGAAAAAAAAGGTCTAGAGATTGGCCGGTTTAGTGCGTTAGTTTGTCGCTGGAGTGAGTCCAGGAATTGGTTAGTTAGTGGATAGCCAAGCATGTTAGGTGAGTGCATTTGAGTTGTGGCCGGATGTGTTAGTTGCATGACAATAGGTCTTAGTTGGTTAGTAGCGTGAGTGGCATGGACGCATGGGTGCTCACCCCTATGTATATATGCTGCACATTAAGTTAATGAAAAGTAAGAGGCCGTGAGGGCTGAGGAAAATATGTAGCCTGTGTGTTCGCCAAGGAGAAGAGCCTATGGCAAAGCTTTTGTGCTCCTTCTTGGTCCATGTGTGTGTGTGTGTTCTTGTGTTCTTGAGAGAAGAAGATTGAGAGAAACCACAAGAAAGTTGTGTGAGGCAGCTCGAGGTAGAAGAAGTTCGGCGCTGCGAGAGGCGGCACCAACATTTGGTATCAGAGCCTTGTCGATCCGAGGCGGTGGCGGCGCGGCGAACTCCATGCAAGATGGAGACCGCCGGCGCAAGGAGGAGGTCGGTGGCGGCGCGAGGCCGTTACGAGGAGGAGACGCTACTAGAGAAAACCCTAGCAGCAGTGCAGGTACTTTGCCTATCAGTAGCGCGGGATGACGCGCTACTGCTAAGGCGCTACAGCTAATGTGTAGCAGTAGCGCCTGTCGTCCCACGCTACTGCTATACATGGCTAGCAGCAGCGCGCTTTAGTGTAGAGCGCTGCTGCTAATATCTGCAACGCTCTTTAGCACGAAGAGCTACTGCTAAGGCAACGCTATTGCTAACTTTGTTCCCCTCGCTGCTGCTAGTTTTATTAGTTTCTGTTTTTTTTTTGCATATTTGTTTTGTATTTTAATAGGCTTTATACAATAATCTTTAGCATATCATAGACATACAAATGTAATCATAGCATATACATACAAATAGTCTCATCAAATCATGTCATCATCATAATATCATGCAACACAAAGTGGTCTCTCGTCATCATCTCGAAAATAGCGATACAAGTCTCGATTACTTGCAACTACATCTGCATCCCTCTAAACAATGATATACGCGAGAAGAGCTATCACTTTGAGTGAGAGCAGAACTATGCAGTACATGAGTTCGTATCCCTCTCTCGCATTAGGATGAACGTAAACTAACTATGCCTGTCACTCGGAAACCGGAAACCGGTACACCTGGGCCTAACTCTCCGGCCACTCGTCGTATATATACTCCTGGCGTAGCACTTCTTCGCCATTGATGATCTATGCACCTACATCTTCACATGAGTCGATGATATGCAACATATATATATATATATATATATATATATATATATATATATATATATATATATATATATATATATATATATAGTTGAGCAACAGAAAGAGACAGACTTGGCAAAAATAGAAGCAACATTTCATAAGCATAAAATAACAAAGTTGATCGTGCCGAAATGCCCTAACTATAGTGATCGTAAGCTAGTCGAGGAGGACGATTTAATTACATCACAAATAAAGTTTAAATCGTGCATAACTCAAAGTTTCATCATACAGAAAGTATGGACTAAACGGACACATTGTCATATATCGACAATCACTCCAACATGTCGTGCCATCCATCCAAGTCAGGGAGATAGTCCCCGAGCCTAGTGAAAGGCTTCAGGTCGAGACGCTGAGAGGCTACCCGTGTTCGGACGTCTTCCCGCGACATTTGTCCTTCTTCGTAGAACATCCCTGTTTTTCCGATGACCTCCTTCATGATGATTTGGGCAAGTTCACGCTGGATGTGATAGAACTTAGCTCGAAGTCGATGATCCTTGATATCTCCTACGTTCTTTGCCCATTGCAGAATATGGGCATCGCCGGATGTTGGTGACATGCGAAGGTTCTGGTGATCCCATCTGTACTCCAGCATGTGGTGTAGGACACAGAATCCATCATTAAGAGAATCACTCGGTTGCTGGATGCAGCAGAAGTCGGTCTTATGGCCGAAGGCGGGCCTGCCGTCCCTTCTCTTCTTGTCCTTGACCTCTCCACCCCGTGCGTCGTAGTAAAACATAGCACTGTCGAGAACATCCTTGATGTGGGTGTAATCGTTTTTGTTAATGTTCTTCGGCGAGTCCAAGTAAAGAGCGTGGGAGTATCACGGGTAGAGGATGATGAGGACGGCGCGCCCACGCTGCGCAAAATAAGTACACCTCAAATTAATTAGCCTCCATCGTGCAAATGAATGATTGAAATCGAAGGAAGGATTTCTGCGCGGATGACTTACAGGGGATGATAAGGCACGAGAATCGCCTGCTTGTCCTTATTGGCGAGCATGAAATTGACAATGTATTCCCTCGCGTATTCACGGTGCTTTCCGCAGACTCCCAAGAAGCCCTCGTGCATGAAGTATGGGTCAGCGACACAGAGATGAGGTATTTGCTCAACCCCGATGATTTAGTTCATGTGCAAGGCATAAAGGCGGACAAACGTAAAATCCAGCTTCTTCACGTGAAACATGTCGAAGATGTAATCGAATCGAAGGAAGAACTTCTCCGCGGGGAATGTGTCAACGTACGACAATTGTCGCGGAACGTTAACCACGTAGAGTGGGTATCCTGGATCTTTCGAGGTGATGAGGCCTTTCTCTATCTGCAGCACATCGTCATGAAGTCTCCTTAGATCGCCGAATCTGGCCCCTAGCGCTGCTTCAGGTAGGATTGGTTTACCGGGGATATGCCATTTTTCCGCACCAGGGATATCTATACGGTCTTGAACCCGAGGCTGCTAAGGCGGCTGGATCATATAAGCAGCTTTTTTGCCTTTCCTCGATCTCTTCCTAGACTTCTTTACTACCGGAAGGTCATCCATAAAACGTTCAGCCTCCGGAGACGGCAATTCAGGCACCGACTCATGACGATCAAACCCTAAGTAGGCGCCAGTATTGACATACTGTTGAGTGCCATCGTCATCCTCATCCTCATCTATGGCGACGTCACCAGAGACTAATGGAGCCTTTTCCTCATCCCCTCCGCTATCACCCAGCACGACAGCCGATGCTAATTGGGTAGGTGAGGTGTTGATGTTCATACCTAACTGCGTGCTCGTGGGTGTGCTCGCGGCCGCCTCCAGACGAAGCAGACTCTTTGGCCACAACAGGACCCACCCATTGCAACAATCACCAAGCCGCCGCGGGGTCTCGTCATCATCCCCCACTAGTACCAGAGGAGGCAAATTCTCATGGCCCGGTTTGACACTGGCCACAGAAACCTTGAAGACGTCCGGGGGGATCGACCGGCTGTGGAACAATGGTTCCTTCGGATCCATTATCGTCGCCTTCCCCACGTCCACCTTCTGGTCGCCGATGGTGTACAATATGGTGCACGGTGTTTCGTCAGCCTGCAAAGAAAAGTCTGCGACGTGAGACATCTGAAAGGCAACGAAAACGTGAGATTATACATTTATTGAAGGGGGTCGGTGTGACAGATAGCGTGAGGGCGTCGAGCTCAGCCAAAGATGAAGCACCGCCGAGCACGTCCGGTGCCGGAGCCGGTGCCGGAGCAGGTGCAGGAGCCGGTGCGGGAGCCGGTGCAGCTGCAGGTGCTGGTGCAACGCTAGTCGAGCTGCTCCCCAAGAAGTCAGCAAGGGGAAAGTCAGCTGCATTTTTTCTGGATTTTGCCTGCTCCAATTGAAAACGGCCGGAACCAAGGAAGTAGACATATCTACAAGCACCTCTTTTGCGGTAGCTACCGCTGTTGCAACTGTCTCAGATGATTTCTTCTCGACCGTAATCTCAACCTTCTTGTCGACGTTTTCTTCAGTTAACCTCTGTCTTTCCTTTCTCTCCTTTGTGGTCTCACGGTAGTACTTCTTCCACGTGGCGCCGTCTCCGACACCGTGCACGCGTCCATACAACGGTCGAGTCTCCACCGGGAGTCATTTCAATATGTTCAACGCCTGGTTGAATGGAGTGTCCCACTTGGGCCTCGCCAACGCCTCATACGACGAGTCGCTTTCGCCCGCAATCCTGTGCTGCTCTCTCTGCAAAAAGGCACAAGGATCGTTTACAAATATGACTAACGTGAAGTCGAATTGATCAGAAAATAAAATTATCAGCAGTCTCATGAACTCCGTCGTGACCGCGTTCGTCGAAAATCTTCTTCACTGGGTCCCAACGGTGCCGGGCCCTGAGGACGTCACGCTCCTGCGGGACGGTGAACTCCGCCAAGGGGTCTGGGATGCCCAGACTCGTGGCTTCCGCGTCCTCCTTGGCCCATATGGACCTCTTCCCACGGTAACCACGGCTTCCGAGGTGGTGGCACCCAATGTTCCTCTGTTGAAGCCCCTTCATGTACTTTGACTTTTTTTGGCAGCTTCGGCCTCACAAGCCGCCTTGAATATTTCAAAGTGCTCTGCCATGATTGTCGGATTATCCTTTACAATCTCGTAGTAGGGTTCCTTTTTGTTGACGATCCGATATTTCACCATTGATTTCCAGGCGGCCAACGTGTCGCTAAACTTGCTCATGGCATGTTTGTTTATCTTCTTCATTGTCGGGTCCTTATCTGGATCCTTATAATCCTTTTCATTCTGGCCCGGGAACAAGAATATCTGGTGCAGCTTCTTTAGGAGGGAGGGCCTCATATTATCTATCTTGTTTAGTTTCTCATCGTTGATGGTGGCGGTTGTCCGTATGATGCAGCCTATTTGATTGCCGTAGCACGCGCGCGCTTCCTCGGACGCGTTTGGCTCAAAAT
Organism: Aegilops longissima; assembly: GCA_021605205.1. NCBI lineage: Eukaryota > Viridiplantae > Streptophyta > Magnoliopsida > Poales > Poaceae > Aegilops > Aegilops longissima. The sequence continues at coordinate 230,050,523 of CM038682.1, forward strand.
TGCCATCGTCCACTTCCGTGACCACTAGTCTAGTAGTCCTGAGCTTGTTTGGAAACTGTTGCCTCTTTGCTTTCGGTTCTATACCGGCTCCGCTAGTCTTGATGCTGGTCTCGGTCTGAGCGCCAGTCTCGATGCCGGTCTCAGTCTCAACGCCGGTCTCAGTCTTAGCGCCGGTCTCGATGTCGGTCTCAATCTCCGATGTGACAGGTGGACCCAGCAACATCAACTCTTGATCGTCGGCTTCCCTCAAAAATTCTTCTGCCGGCAGGTAGACGTTGTCGCAGTCACCAGAACCCTGTCCTTCATCGTTGCTAGCCATGTTTCCTACGATTAAATCTAGTCAATTAATTCTAGACCTAATAAAATGAATAATGACATAAAAAGGCCTATGCTTTGCAGGAACGTTGACTCCTTCCCGGTGTGGCAAATCGCGGGCACTCGATATGTCCTAGTTTGTAGCACAAGTCATGCCGAAATTCACGGAAAATTTCGGCATGACCTTTGCTAAAAAGTGGACAAACCGAGCACCTGAAATTTGCCGGAATGGAAATGAATCAACATTCCGACAAAACATAGGCCACCCACGCTTCATTCCCTGGAAACAACAAAAGGCCACATGGGCACAATCGAACCACACTTCAATGAAAAGATATAACATGACCACTTCAATGAAAAGATAAAATCAACAATAAAAGTCTAGGAAGGAACATCTTTAAAATAAAACTTGCCTAAATTCTTTTCCTAGAAAAATAGTGGTCTTTTCAAAAATCAAAAACCTCTGCAAAATGACCTCACTAAACACTTCTCCGCCTAGGACAGAACCCAAATTCTATTCTAGCTATTCCTCTCTCTCTCTCTCTCTCTCTCTCTCACACACACACACATTATTTTCTCTAATGCTTCTCTGCCTAGGACAGAACCCAATTAAATTGCAAAGGAACTCCATTTCTCTAACCCTTCTCACCTAATGCTCTAAAATAAATTTTTCCTCTAACCTAGCGAACCTAGTTAACCTAGCTTGTTAACCTAACGAACCTAATTAACCTAGCTATTTAACCTTGTTAGTTAACCTAGCTAGTTAACCTAGTTTACCTAGATAATTAACCTAATTAAAGTAGTTAACCTAGCTAGTTCTCTGTCAAAGCCCTAACTAAATTTTTGCACTAATCTAGATAATTAACCTAATTAACCTAGTTAACCTAGCTAGCTAGTTCTCTGTCCAATGTTTGTGCTATGCATGAGAGAGAGAGAGAGGAGGAGGGGTGGGGGCATATAGAGGATGGCTCCGGTCGTGGCGAGGGAGGCAGGAGCGTCTCCGGTGACGGCGAGGGAGGCAGTTGTGGCGAGGGAGGCAGGGCGTCGAGGGTGGCTCCGCTGGCGCCGAGGGCGGCTCCGGTGGCGTCGACGGCGCGCGACTCTGGTGGCTCCGGGGGCGTTGACGTCGGCAGGAGACGGCGGCGAAGTAGGGCGACGACGAATTGGGGAGACGGCGGCGGCAAAGTGGGGCGAAAGATTTGGGGGAGAAGTGGTGGTCGGGGGAAAACCGCTTTTAGGTTAAGTCAAACTTAGCGGTAGCGCGTTTCTGTAAAAGCGCTATAGCTAAGTTAGCTATAGCGCTTTTTAGTAAATGCGCTACTGCTATAGCTATGTATTTTCCTTTTCTTTTCTTATTTCCGTTTCTCTTTCTATAGCGGGGGTTCGAACAAGCGCTACTGCTAAGTTATCTATAGTGCCTCTGACGCTACTGCTATTCCTTTCTCCTTTTTCCCTTTTTCATTTATTTTATTTATTTTATTTTTTTCCTTTCTCCTTTTTTTATTTCTTTCATTTTCATTTACTTTTCTATTTATTTTTCATTTAATTTTCTTTTCATTAACAGTAGCGCGTTTCACAGTACATGCGCTGCTAAAATAAACTTAGCAGTAGCGCTCTTTCTAGAAGACCGCTACTACTATATGTAGCCTATCGGCTTAGTAGTGAGAATTTTAGTAGTAGTGCTTTTAAAAGTAGATGCGCTACTGCTACGTTTGTGTCTGCAGCGCGTTTACCCTGCACACGCTAGCCGTTTTTTAACAAGCGCTGCTGCTAAAGTTCTGTGTATAAGGTTTTCCCTACTAGTGAGATGGCGTGGTGATCGGCGTCGCGAAGGCGTTGTCCGCGTTAAGAGAAGGCCACTTCATGCGGCATGACACCGTGGTGATCGGCGCTGCGGTAGCGTCATCCATGAAGGGCGGTTGGCGCTGTGACGGTGTCATCCACGACAAGAAGGAGACGGCGGTGCGATGCTGCCACAACGACGGTGAGATGACGTTATAAGATGAGGTGGTGAGATGCCGCTAAGAAGAGGTATGGCGGCGTGGTGCCTGCAGTCGGGTCGGTGCGATGCCGACGGCGGTGGTGCGATGCCATGGTCATCATGAAGAGTTTGCGTGAAGCCAACAAATGTTGCAACGCGATGTTGTGGCAAGGAGCGTGTTCGGTGCTGCGACGGCGTCGACAAGATGGAGTGGCGCTCGGTGCCATGAAGGTGTTATCCATGGAAGTTGTGGTGAGCTACCATGTCAAGATTAGGAGGGAAAATGTTGGAGCTAATCATGACATGTGTGCACGTGCATGTGTGCACATCATTTGAGTAATAGCTGGTCAATGCGTGTGTGCATGGCCAAATAGTATAGTGGGTAATTAGTGCATGCATTAGTCTAAAAAAAGTCTAGAGATTGGCCGGGTTAGTGCGTTTGTTTTTTACTGGAGTGAGTTTATGAATTGGTTAATTAGTGGATAGCCGAGAGTGGATGTTCTGCACGCAGCGGCAGCTGCACGCTGCGCATCCACGGCTGCGCGTTCGCGTGGTGATACGTGCAGGTTGATTTGCAATACGGGTAAAGCGGAGATACACCGCTGATACAGATAAATAAACTGCCTCTCGTCCGTGCAATGGGCTCGGGCCGCTGTACCTTCTATCATGGGAGAGGGACGTGCCACGTACGGCGTGCACAGTGGGACATTATTTTTCTGCTCCACGGGCCCGGTGGTCTGACCGGAGATGCTACGTACGGGATGGACGTATTGGTGAGGACATAGGTTAGTCGCATGCGCTACGTCTCGCACGAGCCCCTTTTCCGTTTCGGTGGGCGAAGAACAAGCTGAGCTGTGAAAACAGCACCGGCGAGCGGGCTGCTTCATGTGCCGGCTGTCCATGCTCATGCTGATTCCGGGAGCGGCGACTGCGGCGGCGATGGGCTCTGGGTGAGTGAAACCCTTCCTCTTTATTTGTTATTGGTTGAAACATAGATCTAACGAAGTCGCTCCGGGCGCCGGCGCTGCAGATCGATCTCCGCGGGAAGGGATCCCGGGGCGCGCGAGGAGCCGTGTGTATTGGGGCAGGCCGGTAACACTTTGACCGAATCAGTAGTAGCCTCGCCGGATTCAACCGTCGGAGCGGTCTCGGCGGACCTGCGTCGGTTGGATCAAGGAGGGGGCTCGACTGATGTCCAGTCCTCGGGGGCTTCCTACAAGACATTCAGTTCTGGGACGGAGATGCTGCATCCGGAAACACCGGGCGCTCGACTACTGTCGTCGTCTCGCACACCTCCATCGAGTCTAGCATTCGCAGCGCCACAGCGGAATCCTGCACGACATTCAGTTCTGAGGGCGTGGCGTGTCGTCGGCACTAGTCTCGCGACGAGGCGCCGCGCTGTCTCGAAGCCGCCGTGCGGACCTTAGCCCACCACGGTCCGGCTACGGGCAACACCACCATCTGCGTTGGCTGGAAGCGCAGGTAGCTACTGATTTTCTATACCTTAGGCCAATGGTATTATTTCTTGTTCACATTCAAGTGAGCAACTGATAAATGTTTAGTTAGAATTGTGATTTTGGGTAGGACTCTGGCTAAAGACGGGGGAAACATAGAAAATAGGAATCAACCCCTAGCCAAGCAGTTATTAGATGTTATACTTAGGACGCCATAACTGCCACACGTGTGGCATCTAGAGGGTATCTGTCGCACGTCCCGTGTGGCATCGACACAGGCCCGCCCGCACGAGCACGTCCGGGCACACCCCGCCACAGCCCGCATGTTCGGTGTGCGGCGCGATCGCCCGCATGAGCACGTCAGGGCGAGCGACCATGCGGCCCGCACGACCCGTCTCGGCCATCGCCCCTCCCCGCCTGCGAGCCACACGCTCCGCGTGGCAGTAACCACGCGTCCCGCCGCGATTGCCATGGTCCGGACCCTCTTTCATGTACGTTTAACTGCAGTTGCCATGTCGCTGAACTACAGTTGCCATGTCGGACAACTACAGTTGCCATGGTTGCTCAACTACAGTTGCCATCTCAGGTCAAGTGCCGGATGCCATTTTTGGGCAACTGCAGTTGTTGCCATGTATGGTCTGGTCAAGTGCTTTAAGAGTTGCCACCTACTAACACTAGACAGTTGCCATGTAGCACTACAAAACATGGCAAAAAACATGTCTGGGTAAAAAGAGAGTTGCCGTCTGCTTACAAGCACACTAGGGCAGTTGCTATGTACCCTGCAAATACACATGGCAACTGATAGCTCTTGGTGTGTGTGGAAGAGGAGACGGGCATGTGGGCTACGGTGGTATCTTTAGGAGTTGCCACCTACTAACACTAGACAGTTGCCATGTAGCGCTGCAAAAACAAACGTGGCAACAATAACATGTTCGGGTAAAGGAGAGTTGCCATCTGCTTACAATCACAAATAGGGCAGTTGCCATGTAACCTGCAAAAAACATGGCAACTTGGGTGTGGGAGAGTGGGAAAATGGGCAGTCGTGGGAGATGGGGGACAGAAGTCGTGCGGGGCGTGAGGGCGCGACGGCAGTTCCACCGCACGCCCCGAGTCGCAACCGCTGACCTCGGAGGGAAAACAGTGTGCGGGTGAACTCCCTCACACACCACACACGCGAATTGTCCTACGTGACACACAAAATCAGCCCTCTCGTGCCAAGATTCGTGCAAAAGGCACTGGATGGCGATCGAGGCGTGTGGGCGAGTTGCCTAACGCCCACACGTGTGGGCGTTAGTGTTTTCAATAAAGTATGAATCAAGCTTCGAAAAAGTTGTCCTTGCTCGTTTTCTTAATCCTTATTATTGGTTAGAACATATGGTCTAAATCTGAATCCAATTGTAGTGCTTTGTTGAACTTCGTGCAGCAGAATGAATGAAGATTGGGGGATAGAATGTAGTCTGAATCAAGCTAGGCAAAAATGGTCCTTAGTCGTTTTCGTAATCATGAGTAAGAGTGCCCCGGCATTATCTTCCCTGGTAAATTGTTTCGCTGCCTAAAAAAAGATGTGGTCTGCTAGTAATAACACTCAAATGGTATGCATGTGTACGTCATAACAGTTTATTATCTGTTGGGATAGTTACACCTCGGGCACAGGATCAATGGCAGCGGTGGCGGGGGTGACCGGAGACGACGAGCGAAGGATGAGCTCTGGGACATCGTGGCACGGCGGCGTCGACGGAACACGGCGACGCAGATGCGCTTGTGTGCGTGCAAAACGATCGGTACTGCCAACTGCTGGTGCATGGGCCTTAAATACAAGCAGCTGGGGTAAAGTGTTTACGTTATACAGTGCGCGTTGCAACGGTAGTATTCCGTCCTCTCGACTGCACATGCGCAGTGCATGCAGTAGCTCGTCAGTCCGGCTGTCAGTGCACAGTGCAACGAATACAAACATATGAGGTAATAGCACCGCAGGTCCTTTAACTTGTCTTGTATGTGATAGTTTGGTCCTCAAACTTGTAAAAGTAGATTATTTGGTCCTTCAACTTGTCCTCAAGGTGCATATTTGGTCCTGGCCCAATCAGCAACTGCCAAGTGGAGCCAGCTGGACCGAGCCGGTCAATGCCGCACCTTTTGCATTTAGCCCCCTATGCTGGAGTGTCTAGCTAGCTCGCTATAGCCTTGCCTCGATGCACCCATGCCAACTGCTCGCCGGCATCACCGGCTCGACGGCGGGGACGCGCAGAGGGACACGTTGACCGAGGTGCCTAGGCTCGGCCGGGGGCGGGTCGGCGGCGGCGAGAAGACGACCGAGAGGTACTCGTCGGTGTAGCACGCGAAGATGGAGCGGCTCAAGTGCTTCACCAGCCTTTGCCTGCCCTGCAAAGACCAACGGCTCATGGTGTCAGAGAACAAACCGCATGAATGCATGCATGCATCGACGAGACAGAGGAGGCTTGTGCGTGCGTGCACGTTCGTTACCTGCATGTACGCGGCGCCGATGTTGATGATCTTGCCGTTGCCGAGCGAACGGTTCCTGCCGCTGCCGTGCAGAGCGTAGTGCCGCCCGCGCGCCGCGTCGGCCGCCGTTGACGAAGGCGCACCCTTGTTGCTGCAACGCTGCCTGCTTTAATTTGCCCGTTGCAAAACAGAAGAAGATCGTGACCGTTTTAACTCCAATTCATTCAGGCTAGAAGACCAAACTAAAGTTATGCATGCTTTCATTGGCTGTTTGTCTTCTTCCAGGGGCTTTGTTGGAGATAGTACTACTAGTTTTTACAGATATACTAAAAGGCTGCACATATTTTTAGTTGGTAGTTGCACAGTTTGCAGTTTTTGCACATACTTGATATTCTTCCATATTTATTTTTGTAAGACGGAAAGATCATTATACCTGACTAATAATAAAGAACACCAAAGCACATCAAACAAGTCGGTACGTACGTACTTTGTGAAACTGTGTCTCGCCAAAAGAAGAGGAACTTATTGAAAGTACGCTTCTTATTTTTCTGACTTACAGGATTAACGTTGGCTTCGTCCATTTGATGCTACTATATACTTGATAAGAATCTGTTCCACTACCGCACAAAGCATAAATGCAGGCAAGAGAAATCACCCTGTCAACCCGTGAGAGAAGAGCAAACATGAGATGAATCACCTGAAATCCATGGGCAGGTAGAGGATATCGGACGCGGCAGCCACCGCTCCGGGGCCGTGCCGCCTGTTCACGCGGGCGCAGGGGTCGTCGAGCAGCTTCATCATCGAGGCGCGCCTGCGACGGCGCACGCCAAAAAGGCGAAAGATCCATCAGCTAAAACGCACCGCAGGCACGAACTGAACAGTACAACGGTGGAGAACCGAGAAGGCGTAGCGTGGCTGGGCTAGCTGGTCGCTTACGTGAGCTTGTTGGGGATGTCGCGGATCATGACGGTCGTGCGGCTGCGGCCGTGCCAGGCCCAGGACGGCGGGGGCACCGGCCACGCCCTCCGCCTTGTGAGCGACGGCGACGGCGACCTCTCCCGCCCTCCGGCGCGCGCGGCCGGCACGTACACCTTGCTCCTGCCCCTGGCCCGCTGCCCCCGCGGCCCGCACGGCGGTGCCGCCGGCAACAGAGGGCAAGTCACGGGTCCTCCCTTGGCCTTCCCGGCCGCGGCCGCTCGCCCCTTGTGCTTGTAGTTGAAGCTGTGCATCACCTGCGCGTACATCTTCTCAGGATCGAACATGACCCCGCGCGGGCGACGGTCGTGACGCGGCGCGGCGACGTGCTCGTTGAAGAAAGGCCGCGGCGGGAGGGGCCCGGGGTAGTGGTGCTCGGGGAATGGCGCGGGAGTAGTTGGCGGCGAGCGGGGAAGGCGGCGGTAGCCGGCGTCGCCGTGGTACCCCGGCATCGTGGAATGATGGGGCTTTAGCGAGTGAGGTGGGCGCGGGCGGAGCGGCGGCTGTATGGACGCGCGTACTCGTTCAGCCCTGTAGCTGCCATGGCTGGGGAGGCTTGGTGGGAGAAGAAGGATACGGCGAGGTTGGAAGACAGGCGTTCGCCGGCGGGGTAGCGCTCCCTGGCCGGGGACACGATCTGTCCAACGTCCGCCTCACGGGCACCATCCCGGTGTCCATTGCGGCGATGCCGAGGCTGTCGTTCCTTGCAGTAGACCACAACCGCCTGTCCGGCACCGTGCCCGCCAAGCTCGCCGCGGTGCCGAGCATTGGCGCCATGAGGTGTCCCGCGAGTTAATTCCCATAAATGGTAGGGGGCTAAATGCAAAAGGCTGGCTCCACTTGGCTGTTGCTGATTGGGCCAGGACCAAATATGCACCTTGAGGATAAGTTGAAGGACCAAATAATCTACTTTTGCAAGTTTGAGGACCAAACTATCACATACAAGACAAGTTGAAGGACCTGCGGTGCTATTACCTCCAAACATATATACGAAACATAACGCTCGTCGCCGCTGCATTATACTCGAAGTAGCACTTCGGCTGTTCCTAATCGCGATGTTGTGCCAGCCGTGGATGCGTTGCGTGCAGCTGCCGCTGCGTGCAGCGATGGACTTCTCGTGGATAGCCATGCATGTTAGGTGAGTGCATTAGAGTAGTGGCCGGACGTGGGGAAATACCCAATGATTCACGGAGACATCTGTCCCCGAAATCTCACCATTCACTCAGCCTTGATCTCTGACCTGCCTATTAGTATTTTTTCTTTCTCTCGACCATTTCAGTTCGTATTAGATGCCCTCAGACCTATATTGCTCTGCTCGACCGTACAAGCTCATTGATCACACCTGCTACAAGCTGGCCAACTCTCCCTGACACGCAGGTGCTTTTCGCTGGTACACGCTACATCCGTTTTCACACTTGCAACAATTTTTTTCAAACTCCTAAACGTAGTAATTTTGAGCAACTCCAACGGGCCGACCCAAGCGGACGGTAATTTTGTCCGCTTTTTGTTCATTTGGGTTGGCCAGGCGAACATGGATGTTCGCTTCCGCCTTTGGGTCAGCGCGTGCGCCCAATGCTGGCCCGACCCATTTTGACGTCGCTTGGAAAAAAAGAATGCATGCATATTAAAAAAACATTAATTAAACATTAAATCCAGCCACGAAGGCCGGTGAGAGTCCACGCGTCCACATTTGCATTTAAGAAAAATAAAAACAACCTAAACTACAAGGCGGCGCGCTGCCCCACGCGGCGGCGTCGTCGTCCTCGGGGTCCGTGAGGTCGATGAGCGTCGGCGCCGGACCGGCCCAGGGGAACGCCATGTTCCAGAGCGTGTTCATGTCGGGCGCAGGCTGAGCCGGCGCGGCGGTGCCGGGCGTGGGCTGTGTCGCCGCTGCTCGGCGCGGCCTCCTCGGCCTTGCGCTGCTCGTCCTCGAGGTCGCGCTCGAGCATCTCGAGGTACTCGCCGTCGCGGCGCTCCCCGGCCACCCGGATCTGGTGCCAGTGCTCGAGGTACGCCGCCTCCTGCTCCGGCGTCGCCCCCACCCAGACCAGCGGCGCGCGGACTGCTACGTCTTGAGCTTGAGTTGGTTTTCCTCGAAGAAGAGAGGGTGATGCAGCAAGTGTAGCGTAAGTATTTTCCTCAATTTTGAGAACCAAGGTATCAATCCAGTAGGAGGCTCCTCAAAAGTCCCACGCACCTACGCGAACAAACTGAGAACTCGCAACCAACGCAATAAAGGGGTTGTCAATCCCTTCACAGCCACTTGCGAAAGTGAGATCTAATAAAGATAGTAAGATAAGATAAATATATTTTTGCTATTTTATAATATAGATGCAAAAAGTAAAGATGCAAATAAAAGTAGATTGAAAGCAAATATGATAAGAGATAGACCCGGGGGCCATAGGTTTCACTAGTGGCTTCTCTCAAGATAGCATAGGTATTACGGTGGGTGAACAAATTACTGTCGAGCAATTGATAGAAAAGCGCATAATTATGAGATTATCTAGGCATGATCATGTATATAGGCATCACGTCCATAACAAGTAGACCGACTCCTGCCTGCATCTACTACTATTACTCCACACATCGACCGCTATCCAGCATGCATCTAGAGTATTAAGTTTATAAGAACAGAGTAACGCATTAAGCAAGATGACATGATGTAGAGGGATAAACTCATGCAATATGATATAACCCCATCTTGTTATCCTCGATGGCAACAATACAATACGTGCCTTGCAACCCTTTCTGTCACTGGGTAAGGACACCGCAATATTGAACCCAAAGCTAAGCACTTCTCCCATGGCAAGAAAGACCAATCTAGCAGGCCAAACTAAACTGATAATTTGAAGAGACTTGCAAAGATAACTCAATCATACATAAAAGAATTTAGAGAAGATTCAAATATTATTTATAGATAAACTTGATCATAAACCCACATCGGATCTCGACAAACACACCGCAAAAAGAGTTTACATCGAATAGATCTCCACAAGAGAGGGGGAGAACATTGTATTGAGATCCAAAAAGAGAGAAGAAGCCATCTAGCTAATAACTATGGACCCGTAGGTCTGTGGTAAACTACTCACAACTCATCGAGGGGCAATGATGTTGATGTAGAAGCCCTCCGTGGTTGATTCCCCCTCCGGCAGAGTGCCGGCGAAGGCTCCAAGATGGGATCTCGCGGATACAGAAGGTTACGGCGGTGGAAATTGTGTTTCGTGGTGCCCCCGGATGTTTTCGGGGTACGTAAGTATATATAGGAGGATGAAGTACGCCGGTGGCCGCCGGAGGGGCCCATGAGACAGGGGGCGCGCCCTAAGGGGGGGCGCGGCCTCCTATCTCGTGGCTTCCTCGGAAGCTTCTTGACTTGCACTCCAAGCTCTCTGGATCACGTTCGTTCCAAAAATCACGCTCCCGAATGTTTCATTCCGTTTGGACTCCGTTTGATATTCCTTTTCTTCGAAATACTGAAATAGGCAAAAAAAAAACAGCAATACGGGCTGGGCCTCCGGTTAGTAGGTTAATCCCAAAAATGATATAAATGTGTAAAATAAAGCCCATAAACATCCAAAAGGGGTAATATAATAGCATGGAACAATCAAAAATTATAGATATGTTGGAGACGTATCATGCATCCCCAAGCTTAATTCCTGCTCGTCCTTGAGTAGGTAAATGATAAAAAGAGAATTTTTGATGTGGAATGCTACCTAGCATAATTCATAATGTAATTTTATTTATTGTGGCATGAATGTTCAGATCCAAATGAATACAAAGTAAAAAATTCATATTGATAAAAGAAATAGTAATACTTCAAGCATACTAATCAAAGTAATCATGTCTTCTCAAAATAACATGGCAAAAGAAAGTTCATCCCTACAAAATCATATAGTTAGTCTATGCTTCATTTTCGTCACACAAAGATGTTCCCAACTTCTATACCCCCGATGACAAGCTAAGCAATTGTTTCATACTTAAATAATCTCAAACTTTTTCAACCTTCACGCAATACATGAGCGTGAGCCATGGATATAGCACTGTGGGTGAAATAGAATATGATGATGGGGATTGTGTGGAGAATACAAAAAAGGAGAAAGTCTCACATTGACGAAGATAATCAACGGGCTATGGGGATGCCCATCAATTGATGTCAACATGAGCAGTAGGGATTGCCATGCAACGGATGCACTAGAGCTATAAGTGAATGCTCAACAAAGGAAAACTAGTGGGTGTGCATCCAACTTGCTTGCTCACGAAGACCTAGGGCATTTGAGGAAGCCCATCGTAGGAATATACAAGCCAAGTTCTATAATGAAAAATTCCCACTAGTATGAAAAAGACAACTTATGAGACTCACTATATGAAAAACATGGTGCTACTTTGAAGCACAATATATGAGACTCTCTACATGAAAAAGAAGGTGCTACTTTGAAGCACAAGTGTGGAAAAAGAGATAGTAACATTGCCATTTTTATTTATTTTCCTCTTTTTTTTCTTTTCTTCTTTTTTTCTCTTTTTTTTCTTTTTTTTTTGGGCCTTTCTTACTTTTTGGCCTTTCTCTTTTTTTCTTTTTTTTCTTTGGGCAATGCTCTAATAATGATGATCATCACACTTCTATTGATTACAACAAATGAATTACAACTCGAAACTAGAACAAGATATGACCCTATATGAATGCCTCCGGCAGTGTATCGGGATGATGCAATGAATCAAGAGCGACATGTATGAAAAATAATGCATGGTGGCTTTGCCACAAATACGATGTCAACTACATAATCATGCAATGGCAATATGACAAAAGTAAAGTATTTCATGATGATGAAGAACGGAACGGTGGAAACTTGCATGGCAATATATCTCGGAATGGCTATGGAAATGCTATAATAGGTAGGTATGGTGGCTGTTGTAACGCCCGGATAATCATACTACAGTAATCTCACGTTAATGATGCCACGTCACCTCTGTCATGTAGTTAATCACGGGTTAATTCAAAACTGTTTCGAAATTCATATTCAAATTTATGATAGCAATAAAAGTTTTCAAAAATTAAAACTAAAATGTTCGGGGGTTGCCAAATATTGCAACGGTAATTATGGTGAAGTAGACACATTTTTAGAAAATTTCTAAGTAATTTAAACTGATTTTAAACAGAAAAGAAAGTAAATAAAAACAAAACACAAAAAAACTAAAAACCTAAAACTATCAAAAAAAGGGGGAGAAGAGAAACCCCACCCGTTGGGCCAACCGCCCAGCAGCCACCAGGCCCGGCCAGCCGCCCACCCCGCACCCCCATAAGCCACCCCCACTTCCCTCGGTCCAACCCACGCCCCCACCGACACTCCCCTTCCGAAAATATCTCTCCCCTCTCCCCGATTGATTGGGATCGAGGAGGAGACCACCGTCGCCGCCAGCCTCGCCGCCGCCAACGCCGTCCCGTCCTCCTCCTCGCCGGTCCTCCCCGACCGCCGCTCAAGCCTTGCCCGTCCCTACTTCCCCGTGAGCTCCCTCCTCTCCCTTCTCCGCCACCGCGCCAGATCCCTGCTACGCTGCTGCGTTGCCGCCCGTCGTGGGCAGACACGCCCCGCCGCGCGCAACCGTCGCGCTGCAAGACGCGCTTCAAGGCCACAGTGGCCCTCGCGCCCGTGGTCGCACCTCTTCCCCCAGCGCTCCCACGCCATCGGCAACTCCGCCGCCGTTGGTTGCGGCTGCCAAAGGCAGCGCCCTCTAAGCCTCCGCCGCGCTGCCCGTCCGGCCTCAAGACGCGCCTCGGCGGCGGCCGCCTCGCTCTCGTGGCCGCCGCTACTCGCGGTGGCCGCCGTCGTCCGCTGCCCGCTTCCCCCATGCGGCACCGCCGAGTCCACCTCACATGGGCGTCGATCCGCCGGGCTGTCCCACGCCGCCAAGCGCCGCCGCTCGGTGGCCTCGCCTTGCCTCGCCTTCCTTGGTCGGGCTCGGCCCAGCGGTGCGCCTGGAACCGCACCGGGCGCCAAGACGCCAAGATAGGCCTTTGGCCCATCACAAAGGGGCCCCACCCCGAACGAAAAAAAAAGAAAATAATAATATTAATAATAAAATATTAATTAATTAATTAACTAAATTAATTAACTTAATTAATTGAATTTAATTAACTTTGATCAATTAACTAAACTAATTAACTCGTTAGTTTAATTAAACCGTAATTAGATTAAACTAAACCCTAATTAACCTAACAGTAGATGATGTGGGTCCCACGGACCCACATGTCAGATTGACCTGTGTCAACCGCAGACTGTGCTCTGCTGACATCACACATACGCCATGCTGACGCTATCATTTACTATTCTGGATAATGTTGATTAAATAATTAATTAAATTCCGAAATTAATAAAATCTTTAGAAAATCATATCTTTTAATCCGTAACTCGGTTAAAATATTTTCAACATGAAAGTTTCTCGTAACGACGAGACGAATCCGGATACGCAGTCCGCTCGTCCGCCACACACCCCTAACCTATCGAACCCGCAACTTTCCCCCCGGCTCCTCCGCCAAAAACACGAAACCCCGGGATATTTTCCTAAGTTTCTTAACCGGTACCACCTCATACCACGTTAGGGCACGCCTAGCATCGTTATTTGTCATGTCATGCATCGATATGCATCTGCTTACATGGTATTCATTGTTTCTTCCCCTCTTCTCTCCGGTAGACTACGAGACCGACATCGCTGCTGCTTAGTTCGACTACGGAGTTGACGACCCTCTCTCTTGCCAGAGCAACCAGCAAGCCCCCTTGATCACCAGATATCGCTTATTCTACTCTATACTGCTTGCATTAGAGTAGTGTAGCATGTTATTGCTCATTATACCTATCCTAATGCATAGCCCGTCCTTGTTACTATCAAGTTGTTACCTTTACCGCAATCCTATATGCTTAGTATAGGATGCTAGTATTTTCATCTGTGGCCCTACATTCTTGTCCGTCATTGCATGCTATACTATTGGGCCGAGATCACTGGAGGTGATCTCCGTATATACTATATACTTATACCGATACATGTGGAGACTAAAGTCGGGTCGGCTGGTGGAGCACTCATGAGTGGATCTTTGTGGCGGAGCGTCAGGCAGGTTGAGACCGCCTAGGAGAGAGGTGGGCCTGGCCCTGCTCGGGCGTCATGGATACTTAACACGCTTAACGAGATCTTGGTATTTGATCCGAGTCGGCTACGAGCCCTATACGCACTAACCATCTACGGGAATAGTTATGGGTATCCCGCATCGTGGTATCACCGGCACTTCGTGACGTCACGATCGAAGCGGCGCCGGATTGGACCGGAACGCCACTAGGCTAGGTCTGCTCGTCACAGACGCAACGTGTGTGTGTGCTCGTAGGCGATGGGCCTGCACCCTGCGCGCTTAGGTTTAGACCGGCGTCTGGCCTCTCTGCTGAGCCTAGGTGGGGCTGCGACGTGTTGATCTTCCGCGGCCGGGCATGACCCAGGAAAGTGTGTCCGGCCAAATGGGATCAAGCGTGTTGGGTAAGTTGGTGCACCCCTGCAGGGAAGTTTAATCTATTCGAATAGTCGTGATCTTCGGTAACAGGACGACTTGGAGTTGTACCTTGACCTTATGACAACTAGAACCGGATGCTTAATAAAACACACCCTTCCAAGTGCCAGATACAACCGGTGGTCGCTCTCTCCTAGGGTGACGAGGAGGGGATCGCCGGGTAGGATTATTGCTATGTGATGTTACTTGGAGGACTTCAACCTACCCTCTTCTACCTGCTGTAAGACGAAGGTGACCGAAGTTTAGTCTTCGATAAGACTAGCTATCCCCTCTTATTCGGCATTCTGCAGCTTCACCCACCGATATGGCCCTTTACACATATATCCATGCATATGTATTGTAGCTCCTTGCTTGCGTAGTACTTTGGATGAGTACTCACGGTTGCATTGTTTCCCCTTTTCCCTATCTCTACTCGATTGCGCAACCAGACGTTGGAGCCTGTGAGCCGACGCCACTGCCGATGACAACCTACCTCGAGGTGCCTACTACTACGTGCAGCCCACCGACGACCACCAGAGTATGTTAGGAGGATCCTGCAGGAGGCCCGCGCCTCTTCGATCAGTATCCCGTTTGTGCTAGCCATCTTATGGCAACTTGTTTAACTTATGTCTGTACTCAGATATTGTTGCTTCCACTGACTGCCTATGATCGAGCACTTGTATTCGAGCCCTCGAGGCCCTGGCTTGTATTATGATGCTTGTATGACTTATTTTATTTTTAGAGTTGTGTTGTGATATCTTCCGTGAGTCCTCGATCTTGATCGTACACGCTTATGCGTGTATGATTAGTGTACGATTGAATCGGGGCGTCACAAGTTGGTATCGAGCCGATCGCTGTAGGAATCCCCTTCCACACTCCTTGGTCAAGTCGAGTCTAGACATTGCAAAAAACTTTTACTAACTTGGCTGTGTGCCTTACGGGCCCACTTCGCCATCGGGTGGTACTAGGATCTTTTACTCCTCGACCTTTACTCGACTCAACTCTCTTCTACTCGGGTTAAACGAATTTACTAACTAACACTAGGATCCCGTGACCACATTCACCCCAAAGTTGGATAAAGCCATAGTTATTCCTTGAATTGTATTTTGATCAATTTCCACCGCCATTTGACTCCTTTGAAACATCTTTGTTTTCAGATGGAACCCACGAGGCAGGTCGTGCGCCACACGACGGCCATTGGTGCTCGGGATCACTGCGGTGCTAGCGAGATGATGACCTATCCGGGTTATCGCTGCACCCCGAGTACACCGCCTTTGAGGAGTACCAGACTTTAACCAGAGTAGTACCGAGCCATCTTCCACCTCTACTCTCGGAGTATGACTCCACTTGTGTTGCACACCGCACATGGTGTTGGGGTGACTATCGATATGGCAGTCCACGATGCTGCTTATGCTGCTCGACACGCCTTCGTGGAGAGTATCGGAGTTGGACACCTCCCCTTCAGCACATCGCTATCGCGTCCCGATGTTGGTGAGGAGGGTTACTACACCGCTGCCTACTCCATCGTCACCAGAGAGCCCTTCTACCATCGTAACTTTGTTCGCATGTCGATGGGCTGGATCGAGCCAACCGAGCTCTTCGCCACGAGTTGTACATCACCCGTCAAGACCTTTACCGTGCTCGACACTGTTGCACCCCTTTGTCCGATCCAGAGAGCTGCGGCGTCGCGATCTACCCAGCCAGACCATGATGCCCTGTGGTGTCGGTTGGCGGGGTGGAGGCTACTCTCCGCGACTTGGTCCTCTTACGCCACTTGGGCGTCGGGTTCGCACTGAGTATCCATGGCCCCTGTGTCACCGACGTGGAGGACTATCCGCTGCCACACTACCAGCTTTCAGCTACACTACCTCCGTAGTACCGCTGGGACTGATGTAGGCTTGCTTGTTAGTGTTAGATGCATTCGCCATGAGCTCTGCGTGTCGCCTATGATGTCTTAGCCTATGTAATCAACTCGTGTACCGAACTCTATGCATGATCCCTTTGTAAGATATGCCAACTACTATGTAGTTTCTATCGCATCGCTTTCATTATGCATGTTTCATCATGAATGATTCTTGTCCTTTGCATAATTTCTCAAATGCTGAACTACCCTCATTATATATTAGCGGGATGGTTAGACCAGCTGGTCGTGGTCGTGGTGGCAACTTCCCACCACCGCCGAGTACATGGTTGGTATGATCCAACAGCTTGAGATGAATCGCCAGCTCATGGAGAACATGATGGCTCGCTTTCCTCGCCCCAATATGGACCAAAGAGCCAAACACAAGAACTCTGCAGGATTTCATGCGCCAACCCAAGTGTGTACCGCAGCTCAACCCAGCCCTCGGATGTTGATGACTAGCTCCGTGACATCACCTATGAGATGGAGTCTGCTGATGTAGCCCCGCCACTATGTCACCTTTGCTTCCTTCTTCCTGAAGGGACCCGCAGCTCAATGGTGGGACAGCCACAGCGTATTCAGCCACCGGAACAATCATCACCGCCGACTTCCAAGTTGCTTTTCGTGCCGCTTCATCCTCAAGGAGTCATGGACGGAAGAAGCGTGAGTTCCGCAACCTCACCCAAGGCAACAAGATCTGTTGAAGCTTATCAACAGAGTTTCGGACTTGTCTCGCTATGTCAAGAGGACATTGCAACCGATGCACGCAGACAGAGAAGTTCCGTGGCGGCCTTCAAGCTGACATCAAGCTCGCACTTCTAGTGCACGACTTTGCTGATTTTGCCACCTAGGTGAACAAAGCTATCAACGTCGAAACTGGTCTGCAGGAATACCAGAGCTCTAACAGTGCAACGGTGACACGGGTTCATCTTCGGCCCGTCCTCGCAGGTTGTAAGATATGGATTCCCAACAGCATGTACCAGCCAAATGCACCTGCCCCAAGGCGAGCTATGTTGCACCTCGTCCCGCTTACTCCAACTAGGCAGCCAAAGCTTCCAGCTCCACCACCCCAAGCTCTGCTCCCACTCCCAATAATGGCTTGTGCTTGGTGTGGTCAGCGGGCACCGTGCTAGGGAATGCAACCAGAACCGAATCACCGGCCCTTCCAAATGATCGGCGTGGAAGCAACCAACCCCGCAACAACAATGCCAAGCCTTATGGTCGAGTTCATGCCAACCACGCTGATCGAACGAAGCTCAAGACCAGCCTGCTCATCGTGATGGGTACACTCCTCGTAAATTCAAGACTGCATCTGCTTTTATTCGATTCAGAGCATCGCATTCATTCATGTCAAGATTTTGCATACAAGCACGACGTTAAGTGTGAGGAGATGAACTCTTCGGTAGTGGTAAAACCCCTTGGGACAATGTCAAACCTCCATGGTTGGCGCCGACGTCCCGTGGAAATCGAAGGGCTGGAATTCTATGCCTCACCCATTATCCTCAAGACGCCTAACATCGACCTCATTTTGGGATGGATTGGTTGAAAGCGATATCGCTTCAATCGCTTGCGCCACTAAGACCGTCCCATCCGCTACACCCTTCGATGAAATAATAAGCTACAATGCTCGTCTGGTTCGAATGCCGAGGCAAGGCTCTATGCATTGAATGCATTGAACGCCGCACCCTCGAGGGCATTGAAAACATTCCTGTAGTTCGCGACTTCCGTGACGTCTTTCTGAAGAACTTCCAGGATTCCCCGCTAGAGCTGTCGAATTAATCATCGACTTGAAACCGTGCACCACTCCTATAGCCAAGCGACCCTACAAGATGCCGCCGCATGAACTCCTTGAGCTCAAGGAGGAAATCGACAAGTCTCTTCGCAGTGGTTTCATTCGCCCAAGTTGCTCTCCTTGGGGAGCACCTTCTCTCTTTGTCAAGAAGAAGGATGGGACAAACCGATTGGTCCAAGACTACCGTCCTATAAACCAAGCTACCATTCAGAATAAGTATCCTCTTCCTCGGATCAATGATCTGTATGATCAACTGGCTGGTTCATCAGTGTTCTCTAAACTCGACTTGAGGTTGGGTTACCACCGGATCCGTGTTCGTGAGGAGGATATCCCAAAGACCGCCTTTGTGACTCGTTATGGTTCATACGAGTACACCGTCATGTCTTTCGGCTTAACCAATGCTCCAGCCACCTTCTCTCGCCTAATGAACTATATATTCATGGATTACCTCGACAAGTTCGTCATGGTTTATCTGGATGATATCCTGGTATTTTCTAAGAACGAAGAAGAGCATGCTAAACATCTTCGTCTTGTGCTGGAAAAGCTACGAGAGCATCAACTTTATGCCAAGTTCTCCAAATGTGAATTCTGGCTTCCCGAAGTAACCTATCTTGGGCATGTAATCTCTAAGGATGGTATTGCCGTCAACCCCGAAAGAGTTCAGGCTATTCTCGATTTGACTCCTCCAAGAACGCATAAGTCGAAGTTTTCTCGGTCTCGCCACTATTGCCGTCGATTCGCCGAGAACTTCTCCAAGATTGCCGAGCCTCCGACTAACCTTGCTGCATAAGGGCGTCAAGTTCCAATGGATGATAAATGTCGTGAAAGTTTCCGAGCACTCAAAGACAAGTTGACTTCGCCCGATGCTAGCTCCTCCCGATACTAAGAAGGACTTCGTCATTTATCGCGACGCTTCCCGTCAAGGATTAGGCTGTGTCCTAATGCAAGAGCGCAAAGTGGTTGCTTATGCCTCTCGGCAATTGCGCCCTCACGAAGAGAACTACCCAGTTCACGACCTCGAACTTGCTGCTTTCATTCATGCGCTAAAACAGTGGCGACATTACCTACTCGGTAATCGCTATAGATCTTCACTGACCACCAAAGTCTGAAGTATCTGTTTACTCAGCCAGACCTGAACCTCCATCAGCAGAGATGGATGGAGACTATTGCAGACTTTGATTTGGGTATTTCCTATACCCCTGGCAAGGCTAATGTAATGGTTGATGCTTTAAGCCGCAAGTCTTACTGCAACCACCTCCAGATTCACAAGGTTCAGCCTCACTTGTTGAAGAGTTCGTAAAGTGAACCTCCATATTGTTCCTCCGGTGCACTCGCTCCCCTCCTTCGGAGTTCCGCAAGATGAATCTCCGTGTTGTTTCCTCAGGTTCCTCTATACCGGCTGTCGAACCCGATCTCGTGAGCTCCATCAAGACAATGCAGGATATGACTCAAGTCTACAAGATTAAGCGCGACCTCAAAGAAGGAAAGCCCTCATTCTTCACTATTATTGATGATGGCGCCTTGTACTTCAAAGGCCGCCTAGTGGTGACGTAAGAAGGAAAACCTGAATATGACTCAGAGGTTATGAAAGAAGCTCATGATACGCCTCTATGTATCCATCCCGGTAGTACAAAGATGTACCAAGACATCCGCCGAGATTTTGGTGGTCTAATATGAAGCAAGACATTGCTCGTTATGTTGTTGAATGTGACGCTTGCCGTCAGATCAAAGAAGAACATCAAAGGCCTGCCGGAACTCGCAACCTATCTCTATTCCTGAATGGAAATGGGACCATGTTGAAATGGACTTCACCACCGGATTTCCCAAATCGCGGAAAGGTAATGATGCTATTCTTGTCGCCATTGACCGCTTTCTAAAGTTGCACATTTTCCGGCGGTCAAAGAAACGATCACTGCTAGTCACTTGCAACTCTCTACATGTCCAGAATTGTTTCACTTCACGGTATTCCACCGGTTATCGGTTCGGACCGTGGCAGCTTATTCACTTCAAGATTCGGGCAAGTTTCCAAGAAGCTATGGGGACTCACTTATCTTTCAAGATCGTTTCATCCGCAGCCACAAGGGCAAGTTGAACGTGTCAACCAAGTTCTCAAGACATGCTTCGAGCTTGTGTTATTTCCTCCGGCAAGAAATGGGAGGAATCTCTCCCGCATGCTGAGTTCTCTTATAACAATAGCTATCAAGCTAGTCTGAAGATGGACCCCTTCGAAGTGTTATATGGACGAAAGTGCCGAACCCTCCGAACTGGTCGAAATCGGGAACGCCCACTCTTCGTCCGGATATTATCCAACATGTCAAGAACAAGTCCGCATTATTCGCGAGAATCTCAAGACCGCTCGACCACGCTAAAAGAGTAATTATGACCGCTATCATAAAGACATGGTCTATCAACTCGGCGAAAAGGCCTATCTTCGCTACACCAATGAAGGGTGCTCACCGCCGGGATCAAGGGCAAGCTAGCTCCTCGCTATATTGGCCCTTCCACTATTCTCGAAAGGCGTGGAAAAGTGGCATATCAATCGAGCTTCCGTCGAACCTTTCTCGTGTTCACGATGTGTTCCACGTGTCACAACTCCGACGCTGCTTCAAGGACCCAATCCGAGCAGTGGACCATGAAGTGCTCGAATTGCAGCAGGACCTCTCCTATAAAGAGCGTCCGGTCCGCATTCTCAACCAAGCTGAACGCCGCACACGCCAGAAGGCAATCAAGTTCCTCAAAGTCCAGTGGTCGCACCATTCTGAAGATGAAGCCACCTGGGAACGAGAGGATCGTCTGCGTGATGAATACCCCGCACTCTTTCCTTCTACCTCCTAAATCTCGGACGAGATTTCTTGTAGTGGAGGAGATTTGTAACGCCGGATAATCATGCTACAGAATCTCACGCTAATGATGCCACGCCACCTCATCACCGTAGTTAATCACGGGTTAATTCAAAACTGTTTCAAATTCAAATTCAAATTTATGATAGCAATAAAAGTTTTCAAAAATTAAAACTAAAATGTTCGGGAGTTGCCAAATATTGCAACGGTAATTATGGTGAAGTAGACACATTTTTAGAAAATGTCTAAATAATTTAAACTGATTTTAAACAGAAAAGAAAGTAAATAAAAACAAAACAGAAAAAAACTAAAAACCTAAAACTATCAAAAAAAGGGGGAGAAGAGAAACCTCCACCCGTTGGGCCAACCGGCCCAGCTGGCCACCAGGCCGGCCAGGCCGGCCCATCCCGCACCCCCATAAGCCACCCCCACTTCCCCTCGGTCCAACCCACGTCCCCCCACCGACACTTCCCCCCCCCCCCTCCCAAAAATATCTCTCCCTCTCCGATTGATCGGGATCGAGGAGGAGACCACCGCCGCCGCCAGGCCTCGCCGCCGCCAACGCCGCCCCGTCCTCTCTCCTCGCGGTCCTCCCCAACCGCCGCAAGCCCATCGCCTGCCCCTACTCCCCCATGAGCTCCTCCTCTCCCTTCTCCACACCGCGCCAGATCCCTCACGCTCGCCGCTGCCGCCCGCCGTGCAGACGCACGGCTGCCGCTTCGCGTCTTGCACAGACACGCCAAGGCCATCAGGCCCTCGCGCCCGTGCCGCGCCTCCCCAAGGCTCGCTGCGTCGTCGGCAACTCCGGCCGCCGTTGGTTGCGGCTGCCTGCCACAAGCCCCGAGCTCTCCGCCCGCGCTCGCCGTCCGGCCTCAAGACGCGCCTCGGCCGCCGCCCCCTGCTCCCGTGGCCAAGACGCTACTCGCGGTGGCCGCCGCCCGCCCGCCCTTCCCTTCATGCGGCACCGCCGAGTCCACCTCACTGTGGGCGTCGATCCCACGGGCCGTCCCACGCTGCCAAGCGCCGCCTCCCCGGCCTCGCCTTCCTGGCCGGGCTCGGCCCACTGGTGCGCCTTGAATCGCACTGGGCGCCAAGACGCTCAAGACAGGCCTTTGCCCATCGACAAAGGGGCCCACCCGAACTAAAAAAAAGAGAAAATAATAATATTAATAATAAAATATTAATTAATTAATTAATTAAATTAATTAACTTAATTAATTGAATTTAATTAACTCGATCAATTAACTAAACTAATTAACTCGTTAGTTTAATTAAACTGTAATTAGATTAACCTAAACCCTAATTAACCTAACAGTAGATGACGAGTGGGTCCCACGGGACCCACATGTCAGCTTGACCTGTGTCAACCGCACTGTGCTCGCGACATCACACATACGCCATGCTTGACGTCATCATTTACTATTCGGATAATGTTGATTAAATAATTAATTAAATTCCAGAAATTAATAAAATCTTTAGAAAATCATATCTTTTAATCCGTAACTCGGATTAAAATATTTTCAACATGAAAGTTGCTCAGAGCGACGAGACGAATCCGGATACGCAGTCTGTTCGTCCTCCACACACCCCTAACCTATCGAACCCGCAACTTTCCCCCTCCGGCTCCTCTGCCCGAAAACACGAAATCCCGGGGATATTTTCCCGGAAGTTTCCCCCCTCAAAATAATATAAGTGAAGCATGAGAGACTAGTAATTTCTTCAAAATTAAGACACCACCGTGCTCTAAAAAATATAAGTGAAGCACTAGAGCAAAAACTATCAAGCTCAAAAGATATAAGTGAAGCACATAGAGTATTCTAGCAAATTCTAATCAAAAAGGCTTATCCCAAAAGGTGTGTACAGCAAGGATGATTGTGGTAAACTAAAAAGCAAAGACTAATATAATACACGACGCTCCAAGCAAAACACATATCATGTAGCGAATAAAAATATAGCTCCAAGTAAAGTTACCAATGAACGAAGACGAAAGAGGGGATGCCTTCCCGAGGCATCCCCAAGCTTAGGCTTTTGGCTATTCTTGAATATCTTGGTGTTCCTTGGGCATCCCCAAGCTTAGGCTCTTGCCACCCTTTATTCCATAGTCCATAAAAGCTTTACCCAAAACTTGAAAACTTCACAACACAAAACTCAACAGGAAATCTTATAAGCTCCGTTAGTGAAAGAAAACAAAACCACCACATAAGGTACTGCAATGAACTCATTACTTATTTATATTGGTGTTAAACCTACTGTATTCCAACTTCTCTATGGATTATAAACTATTTTATTGGACATAGATTCATCAAAATAAGCAAACAACACACGAAAAACAGAATCTGTCAAAAACAGAACAGTCTGTAGTAATCTGTAACTAACGCAAACTTGTGGAACTTAAAAAATTCAGCCAAAAATGTAAGACCTAGGCAATTTGTTTATTGATCATCAGCAATTGGAATCACTATTTTATCACGTTCTGGTGATTTTTAACAATTGTTTTCGTGAACCAAAAGTTTCTGGAAATTACAGCAAGATCGAATCAACTATCATCCAAGAAGATCCTATAGGTTTAACTTGGCACAAACACTAATTAAAAGATAAAAACACATCTGAACAGAAGGTAGATGTATTATTTATTAAATGACAGCAAGGAAAAATATTGGTTTGTCTCCCAACAAGCGTTTTTCTCTAAAGCCTTTTAGGTAGGCATTGATAATTTTAATGATGCTCACACGAAAGATAAGAATTGAAGCGCAAAGAGAGCATCACGCAACACGTGACAAACACATCTAAGTCTAACATACTTCCTATGCATAGGCATATTATAAGAAAACAAATTTGCAAGGCAACCAAAAACTAGCATATGCAAGGAATAAGAAAGAGACGATAGCAATCTCAACATGACGAGAGGTAATTTAGTAAGATAAAAATTTCTACGATCATGCTTTACTCTCTCATAATAATTACATGTAGGATCATAGGCAAATTCAACAAAATAGCTACCACAAAACATATTTTCAACATGATCCACGTGCATGCAAAGTTGACATTCTTCCAAGATAGAGGGATTAACATTAACTAAAGTCATGACCTTTCCGAACCCACTTTTATCAAAAATATCATAAGATTGAACATACTCCAAATATGTGGGATCTAAAGTTGACACTTTTCCAAACCAACTTTCAATATTATTGCAAACACTATTATCAATCTCATATTCATCATGGGGCTTAAATAAATTTTCAAGGTTATAAGAAGAATCACCCCAATCATGATCATTGAAACAAGTAGTAGACATAGCAAAACTAGCATCCCCAAGCTTAGGGTTTTGCATATTATTAGTACAATTGACATCAAGAGAATTTATAGGAAAATCATTGCAATCATGCTTTTTATTCAAGGAGTTATTGTGAATCTCTTCATAAATTTCTTCATCGTAATTTTCAGATTCACAAATTTTAAGCAAAGCTTCATAAAGATAATCTAGCACACAAAACTCACTAGCAATTGGTTCATCATAATTGGATCTCTTAAAAAGATTACCAAGCGGATGAGGATCCATAGATCTTAGGTTCTCTGTTTAGCAATAAATAAGCATCTATTCCAACCAAACGAGCAAACGAAAGGGCAAGCGAAAGAGAGGAGGAGAATGGGAAAGAGAGGGCGAATAAAACGGCAAGGGTGAAGTGGGGGAGTGGAAACTAGAGGCAAATGGCAAATAATGTAAATGCGAGGGAGATGGGTTTATGATGGGTACTTGGTATGTCTTGACTTGAGCGAAGACCTCCCGCAGAACGGCGCCAGAAATCCTTCTTGCTACGCCTTGAGCTTGCTGGTTTTCCTCAAGAGAAGAGGGTGATGCAGCAAGTGTAGCGTAAGTATTTCCCTCAGTTTTGAGAATCAAGGTATCAATCCAAGAGGAGGCTCCTCAAAAGTCCCACGACCTACCAAACAACCGAGAACTCAGAACCAACGCAATAAAGGGTTTTCAATCCCTTCATGGCCACTTCATAAAGTGAGATCTAATAAAGATAGTAAGATAAGATAAATATATTTTGGTATTTTATAATATAGATGCAAAAAGTAAAGATGCAAATAAAAGTAGATTGAAAGCAAATATAATAAGAGATAGATCCGGGGGCCATAGGTTTCACTAGTGGCTTCTCTCAAGATAGCATAGGTATTACGGTGGGTGAACAAATTATGTCGAGCAATTGATAGAAAAGCGCATAGTTATGAGATTATCTAGGCATGATCATGTATATAGGCATCACGTCCATAACAAGTAGACCGACTCACCTGCATCTACTACTATTACTATACACATCGACCGCTATCCAAATGCATCTAGAGTATTAAGTTCATAAGAACATAGTAACACATTAAGCAAGATGACATGATGTAGAGGGATAAACTCATGCAATATGATATAAACCCCATCTTGTTATCCTCGATGGCAACAATACAATACGTATGCTGCAACCCTTTCATCACGGGTAAGGACACCGCAAGATTGAACCCAAAGCTAAGCACTTCTCCCATGGCAAGAAAGACCAATCTAGTAGGCCAAACTAAACTGATAATTTGAAGAGACTTGCAAAGATAACTCAATCATACATAAAAGAATTTAGAGAAGATTCAAATATTATTCATAGATAAACTTGATCATAAACCAAAAATTCATCAGATCTCGACAAACACACCGCAAAAAGAGTTTACATCGAATAGATCTCCACAAGAGAGGGGGAGAAAATTGTATTGAGATCCAAAAAGAGAGAAGAAGCCATCTAGCTAATAACTATGGACCCGTAGGTCTGTGGTAAACTACTCACAACTCATCGGAGGGGCAAGGATGTTTATGTAGAAGCCCTCCTTGGTTGATTCCCCCTCCGGCAGAGTGCCGGCGAAGGCTCCAAGATGGGATCTCGCGGATAAAGAAGGTTACGGCAGTGGAAATTGTGTTTCGTGGTGCCCCCGGATGTTTTTGGGGTACGTAGGTATATATAGGAGGAAGAAGTACGTCGGTGGCCGCCCGAGGGGCCCACGAGACAGGGAGCATGCCCTACAGGGGGGGCAGCCTCCTATCTCGTGGCTTCCTCGGAAGCTTCTTGACTTGCACTCCAAGCTCTCCAGATCACGTTCGTTTCAAAATTCACGCTCCCGAAGGTTTCATTCCGTTTGGACTCCGTTTGATATTCCTTTTCTTGGAAATACTGAAATAGGCAAAAAAACAGCAATATGGGCTGGGCCTCCGGTTAGTAGGTTAGTCCCAAAAATGATATAAATGTGTAAAATAAAGCCCATAAACATCCAAAAGGGGTAATATAATAGCATGGAACAATCAAAAATTATAGATACGTTGGAGACGTATCACGGACCCACTCGCGCACTACTCCCGTCCTGGAGTAGCGCTCGATGGGGGAGGACTTCGGCTCGGGCCCCGGCTAAGGCTCCGACTCGGGCTTGACGCGGCGCAGGGAGGGGACGACAGGGCCACCAGCGGTAGCGCGTAGTCGCCCGCCGCGGAGAGGGCAATGGCCTGCGCCATTGCCGCTCCGTACCGAGCCTCCTCTTCCTCCGCCGCTCGTCCTCCTCGCTCTCCCGGTAGACAGCCACAAGGGCCGCCTGGTCCTCCTCGCGGACGATGAGCGGGGGCGGTGGCACAGTGCGGTCGACCTCGCGGACGCCGCGTCGCCTCGCCTCTCGTGCTCGAAGGCGAACCAACGCTTCCAGTTGGGCGAGTCGGTGGCGTAGGCGGCCTCGTGGCGCTGCTCTGGTGTCAGCAGCGCCCACCGGGGCCGCACCTCCTCCGCGTGAGCCCTAGCCGGCCGCGGCGCCGCTGGCACTGGGATCCTATCCAGATCCTGATGCCAGTCGTGCGGCAGGGTGGCGTCAGGGTACGGGAGAAGCATGCGGTGCTGCCAGTGCCACTCCGCCTGGTGCACTGGCACGTTCACGCGCTGCCTCTGCCGGCGAGGCGCCGGCGCCGGCGGAGGCGGGAGGAACTCCGAGGGGAAAGGAATGGCGGGGGCCTTGCCCTTGGCCTTGCTGCTGCTGGCGCCGGAGAAGAGCCCCATCTTGCTGTAGTGGTGGTGGCGGCTAGGGTTTGCCGACGACGGGGGAGCAAAACTTGCTCGATGTGGACGGCGAGTTTGGATGAGGATGGCCCCGCCACACGGTCGGCTTAAAAAGGACGACCGCCGTCGCTGACCCGTGGGCCGTGGTCATAAATTAAGCTGACCGCGTGGGCAGCAGATAGTTGGATGGCCGCCAGGTGGGGACGCGGCAGACTGTGAGAAGGCGCCATACAAAAGTTAACATTCACACTTTTGAAGATAATTTTTGTTGTGGAATAAATTTCATGATATTCTTGGTGGAACAATGTAAAATTAACACCATACAAAAGTTAACATTCACACTTTTGGAGTAAGATAATTTTTTTTGTGGAATAACTTTCATGATATTCTTGGTGGAACAATGTAAAATTAACACCATACAAAAGTTAACATTCACACATTTTGTACTAGATTTTTTGATTTTTTTTCTCTGATGTCGATGGGAGTTTTTCCATCACGAAACTTTTCATACGAGTACAAAAGAAGATCAAGTTTATTTCCAGAAAAGTTTCAGATTTTTTTGACTTTTTTCATAGTTACTACAAAAGTTCCCATATCAGATGTACATACACTTTTAATGTTTTTTTGGATATTTGAATCTCTAACTTTTAATATATATATGACCACAGAAATTTGAATAACAATATTTTTGTGGAATAACTCTCAAGATATTTTTGGTGGAACAGAACAAATTAAACACTATATACAGGTTAGTATTCACACCTTTTGTCCTTGATATTTTTTTTGCACTAAAATCAACAGGAGTTTTTTTTTTCTTTGTGAAACTATTTATATGAGTACGAAAAAAGGTCAAGTTTATTTCAAAAAAAAGTTCTAAACGAACAATTTTTTGATATTTGAGTATTTATTTTTCAAAATATATATGTATATATCCAAATACTTTTGGGATAACAAAATAATTTTGTTGGAATAACTTTAATATTTTTTTGGTGGAACTAAAGAAAACCAACCGTGTCACCCATCTCTTTCTTATTTATTACTAGTAAGCGTGCACATGCAATGCATGTCTAATTTGGGTTTAAACTTTGGACACTTGGAAGTTGTTTGTTCCAATCCACATATTGATAAAGCAGAGCCCTTGCATTCTGATACAAAGTATCTAAAATGTTATGTCCATGCTACCTAAAATGGTATTTCCTTGCATAAGCTTCACATGTGACGCAAGAAAATAGAAGTAACCTCCGCTTCACACTGGCATCATTTGACATGGTCTGACATTTAAATGCAAGTCAGTATGACCCTAGAACAAAAGTGAATAACATTCAGAATAAGAGACTGCATGGATTATCACTTAGCACAGGAACTGAAGTGAGCCAACTGATGTGCGTTTCATTCTTCATGGTAAATGTGGAGAGAAAAAGAGTTTGTACTCATCTGCCAAACATAACTAAACATTTTATAGACGGCACACACATTGTCCATAAAAAACAGGGGAAAATATAAAAATCTTGAATTAAACCCTCCCAATTTCAAAACCAAGCGGAGCCACCGTTGGTTGTTTTCAGCAGCACGACAATCCAAGCCACATCTTGCATAATGGAACCATGGAGCTGGGTGTCTACTCCAAGCCCTATGTCGATCGTTTGTGCTTCACCAACCCCTGCAATTCAAAATTGGCAACTCAATAAGCCATTTCCATCAACACTTCTACAACCACTACACTGAAATCTACAAGTGGCTGAAATTGTTCAAGCATTTGTGCAACATCCAGAGAATAAAATAATAACCATGATAGTTTCCTACCTGAAACTAAAAGAATTTGATCTCATGTTGGGAGTGGACGCATCATGCTACCATACCACAGACTTGGTTGGTGCCGAGCCCTTGCCCTAGCTCACCGCGGTCTCTCTCTCTCTCGCCACAAACGGAAGAAGAAAGGAGGAGAGAGCACCGTGGACACAGTGAGGTTTTCCGGCGCACTAACGCCTGCCGCAACAACGACTTTTCCAGAGCACAAACTCTACACCCCCGCCCATTGCAACGTACCCACGTGGGCTTTACACCCTGGGCCAGCTCTGGGCACGAACCCCACACCTCCTACATAGCCGGGTGCCCGATCGGCCCACGGCGATCTCCACGCTCGCCCTGACCGGTTCGCCAACGGCCTACTCCTACTACTGCGTGTCGCACGCACATACACACGCGGACCCAAACACTATACACGCATGCATGCCACGGTCCGGACCGCACCCGGCGCGCGCACGCACAGGCACCCGATGCATTCGCCGTGGCTTATTAGCGAACAGCTTGATTCTTGGCGTTTGAAGGGACAGGCTGAACTTAAATAATTAGAAACAAGGTATGCAGACTCATAATGTAATCAAAATCTGGACAAAAAAAATGCTACTATTAACAACAACATAATGAAGGTAAATTAGGTGCTAAAATAAGGAACAAATTATTTACTTTTATTTGCTAACGGGTTATCATTAGGTAAAGACAACAAAGCAACACTTCAAAAATGATACAAATTTTTGACTATAGGACATTTTTAAACTTACACATACAGATCCACGCTTTAGTAATATAACTCAAGCTCATGGGATACCTGCATGTTTGAAGCTATCCATTTCATATTATGCGAGATAGTTGATGCTTGATGGTACCTTCTCTTACACAAAAACTCAAAAGGATAGAACACTTTTGCAGCTACTTAGTCTGGTCTGTGTAAAAAAGGAAATAGCCAAACTGAACTTTCTTAGTTGGAACTTAGTACACACCCTGATGTTCATTGCTACAATATTGAGCGTCATGCCTGGTTATAATTTAGATTGAATACCAAGAGTCCAGAACAGATCTGGGATTGCCAAGTGAGTACAACATTTTAGGGTTCAAAATTAAAATATGGAGCTTCAAATTTACTCAGGGTAGGAGGGGATGTATTGCCTTGGCTACAACAGACACATGATTGAAATCATATCTCTGTGCCAAATTTTATTATAATGCAAGCTTAGAATGAAGGATTCTAACAAAAATATTAACGAACATGGTCACCAACAAACTTGAGGCTCTTCTCATCCTGTATTGGAATAGCTTTCTTTTTAGACTTATTCCATTCATAGTTTGGTAGTTGCTTTACCCAACTTTTCTAGAAACAAACAAGCTAATCTTTCAATGACAGTCAGGATCTCCTCCAACGGGATCGTCTTCCTGCACATTTTCACCATGTGAAGATAGCAATTAGTGTTTATCTGAAAGCTAAGACCTTCTGCACCCGTGTGCACATGCTCACGAAACTCAGTCACTCAGCCCTTGAGGCAAACATGGACATACCCGTGTAAAACCCAAAAAAAAAAGGAAACAAGCTAACGTGGAAGGGCTAATACATCAAAGACCACCATTCTTTAGACAAACTTGTAAGCAGGACTCACCTGTTCACACCTTCAGCACCAGATTCAAGCAAGAATAAACATACACACACACACACACACACACACACACACACACAAGGAGTCTATAATTCCACCCATAGAATGGATCCATAACTGAGTACTTCCTACTAAATTCATCAAATAAGGTTTGATTAGCATAACTGTCCAGAAAGTTTGCATGACTTTACTCTGGAGACGACATTATTAATATGTGATGGGCAGTGTTCCCTTTCCATCTTTTGTATATCTGTCAAGTAAGCGATGAGTAACAAAGATGGCAATGTGAAATAGTACATGAGCAGTCTGGAGTTTCAAGAAGTAGAAGCACCTTTTTTTTACTAAGGCCACAAAATTTTGAAATCTCAGTTAAACTTTGCTTCTCCATGAGTGCCCCCGTAGACAGATAATGCAGTACAGATAAAAAAAACTCAATTCTCCTTCACCTTTTCAATTGGCACTGACATACAATTCTTTGTGTGGTGATAGAAAAAGAATCAAAATTCCCTCTGATGACCGAAATCTAAAAGACTGTAAAACATGTTTCTCTTTGAAATCAACATCAGAGGATCATTTATCAGAAGATGATTTGAGGAAATTAAGAATAGATGATTTGGTGGAAAGAAACAACATTCAGTTACATAGTTCGCAGGCTCCTTTGATCCGTCGCTTGTGTGCAAGCGTCAAACCTGCGATGCTCTGAATGCCAGATGTTGCTCGCGTGCGTCCTTCGGTGGTTCATGATGAACTGGTCGGAGAACACCTGCGACTGCGATTGGGCCGGAGAGGCGAAGGGGACGGCACAGTGCGACAGAGGAGCATGTGAGCACAACACGCCAAGCAGGGCAATGGTACTTGTTGCTTGAGAGGCGGCAGGCAGTGCACATAGTAAGATTTGGTGGAGAGGGGAAGGGATCCATACCACAAAAACTGAAGTTCGAGGCGGAGTTCCGGCGGCACGTGGATGCAGAGGACCAACA
Organism: Aegilops longissima; assembly: GCA_021605205.1. Classification (NCBI taxonomy): domain Eukaryota; kingdom Viridiplantae; phylum Streptophyta; class Magnoliopsida; order Poales; family Poaceae; genus Aegilops; species Aegilops longissima. Next base: position 230,082,244 of record CM038682.1, read on the forward strand.
GAGCGTCGAGGTGGAGATCTGGCGGCGCGTCGAGGAAGAGATTGCGGCGCGCAACACCTCCTCAACCGCCGCCAGGCCTCTCCTTCTTCTCCCCTCTCCCCCTCTCGCAAAGATGCGCCGTTGTCCCTGTCGGTTTGACCCGCAGCCATCGGCTGGCCCCGCCGCTGCCCATGACCGGCGCAACACCGGCGACCCGTCACACGAGGAAGCCGCCACTGCCCATCCCCTCGCTCGTGCGGAGCGGACGGGTCGGAGGAGAGGGGCCCGTCGCCGCCGACGCAGACCGATCGCGCTGCGCCCCCCTCGCCGCTGCTCGACAGAGGAGAGGAACCCCGCCGCCAACGAAGGCCGAGCCTGCTGTGTCTCGTGCCGCCGCCGCTGCTGGAAGGAGGAGAGGGACCCCGGCGGCGTCCTGTGGCGGCGGCGAGGAGGAGAGGGAAGGGAGGGAGGGGAGTGGGGAACGATGGAGGCGAGGCAGGACGAAACGTGGCCTCTCCTTTTCTTTTCTTTTTTTTCCGATGGCAGACGTGGGCTTTCCTTTTTTTTAGGGACACGTTGGCTCCCCTTTTCATGCCGATCGTGGATGGCAGAGTTTTCGTTCGCTCCTAGAGATATTCTCTTGTTTATTAATAAAAATAATAGTAGTATAGATTATTACATTATATATTTTCGCCGTGTCTTTGTTGTTTTCACGTACTTGTGCTTAACCAAGCCAAGAATACCAATATACCATGCGTGAGACTAAGATCGTTTCATATAAAAAACAGCATAATTTAGCCACGAAACATATTTAAAAAAATTAAGAAAAATTGACATAAGTTTAGAAGTTCAGTTTATATTACCAACGTCCATATTTCCAGGAGACAGGACTTTGACAGTGGCCACCTTAGAACAAGACCAAACGTGTTTCAGAAGAGTGGCATTTATTGGTCTCAGAATGGATTGCTTCAATACACTATATATGATCATGTTCTAGCCTGTACTCCTGACTGTACAACACTGTTGCAGCAGTGTATAACGCGCTTTATCTCCTCAGATGTCTGCCCGATTTCCTTATTCACTACTTTAGCTACTGATCGCAAAGCCCCTTCTCACGCTGTGGATACCGGGGACATATGTCCCTATAGACCAAACATCCGCTTTCCCGGACGTGTTAGTTGCATGAGAATAGGTCGTAGTTGGTTAGTAGCGTGAGTGGCATGGCCGCATGGATGCTCACCCCTGTGTATATATGCCGCACATTGAGTTAATGAAAAGTAAAAGGCCGTGAGGGCTGAGGAAAATATGTAGCTTGTGTGTTCGCTAAGGAGAAGAGCCTATGGCAAAGCTTTTGTGCTCCTTCTTAGTCCATGTGTGTGTTCTTGTGTTTTTGAGAGAAGAAGATAAACAGAAACCATAAAAAAGTTATGTGAGGCAGCTCAAGGTAAAAGAAGGTCGGCCCTGCAAGAGGCGACGCCAACACACATGGCCTTGATGAAGGGGGAGATCTCGCTCCAGTTTTCGGCGACGTTCTCTGCTTGTCCATATCACCATCTTCAGTATTCAAAGGATATAGCCTAGACGAACTTATTTTAAGTAGTGAACAACATGCACTAACTTCAGTGACGATTCTTGTTCATTTTCTCTGTTACCTAGTGTTCTATTATAAAAAATTTCCCATAATCTCAAAGATTCTCCAATGTTGAATAACAGGAGGAATCAAAATAAATAGTTAAATAACAATAAAATCTTAATATTTTTGCAACAAATATTTCTATCTAACTATGCCCATATTTTGTGTGAGAAAGACATGTGGTAGTCTGGGCAAAAAGCTGAGTTTTTTTTTTTGAAAGGAGGTTAAACTCCCGGCCTCTGCATTAATCGATGCATGCAACCATCTTTATTAATTATTCCACAAAGGTTTGACAAGAATATACATCAATCCACCGGAAGCCACCACTCACACCTACAAACTCGATAATGTGGAGTGCTCTCACTCCCCATATCTAAAGCCGGTGTCGTCGCCAACCCATCCACATAACGTATCGGGACCAACAGCCGGTGCAACCTACCTAAAGCGCACACCACATGCATACGTTTTAGAAGCCGCCATCACCATTGGACCATTGACCCATCTTCAGGAGAGAGATCCGCATCATCCTTTCCAGTCCGGACATCCGTCGACGCCACCACGGCGCCCAACGGCGCCACCGCCTCAAGGCCGTCCGTCGAGCGCGAAGACTCGAAGATCCGTCGTCGTAGCACCCGCCAACCAGGCATGACTCAGCGTAGCACCTGTCGCCCAGGCATGACTTGATAGCTCCACCGAAGCTCCGTGCAAGATGAAGCCGCTCCACCTCCTGCCTCTGTCTTCCAGCGCTGCTCCACAAACGATACTCCCAAGAGAGAAACGGCACCGTAGTACCTCCATCATCTGATCTAGAAGACCAGATCCTAGGGTTTCCCCCGAAGCAGCACGAGTGGGTCAACAACAGTTACATGAAGATGCCTTCATCAAGGTAACAGAGCAAAATGCCGCCATCGCCCGCCAACGGCTCGGTTTTCACCAGCAACTATGTCTCCCCGACTCGTAGCCGGGACTAGATGACGAATCTCGATATCCGACCACCCAGCCACAGGCCGGCCACCTGTGAGGGAAGAGATGACCACCACCGCTGGCTGCACCGGTTAGAACAGATCTAACCAGAGGTGCCGCCGACGCGACCACCAGGCCCTCCATGCTACCTTCGATCCAAAGGCATATGGTGCGCCGCCGCCCAAACAGGGAGGGCCGTCGTGCCCGCAGCCCGCGCCGCCTCTGACGCTGCCGCGCCACATCCATCGCCATCGCCAACACTGCCACCATAGCAGCCATTAGGACGCCAGTCGGCCGCCACACCGCCGTAGTCCAGATCTGGGCCGTCATGAACCAGATCGGCGCCGCCGCAGTCCAGATCGGGGTCACACCCTCGAGCAAGGGCGCCCCGCGTCACCCTATGACCCGCGAGAGGGAGGAGTGCCTCCGCCACCGCCGTCGCACACACAGGCTATGCCCGATGCCGACCGTCGGCGGCGACGGAGGGGAGGGAGAGGAAGGAGTGGTGACCCGCGGCTGGTTGAGCCCCTCGATGCGCATGGGGGCGGAGGGGGAGGGAGGAGGAAGGGAGGAGAGAGATGAGGAGGGCAAAAAGCAAAGTTGGTGCCATGAAACTTTGAATGCAGTTATAAGATACACGACATGTTAGACCACACGACATGTCATTTTGCCATGAAACTTTGAATGCAGTTATAAGATACAAACATGTTTTTTGTAAAAAATGATTTTGAAATCTATTTGATTTCACTATTCTTCTACCATTTTAGAGCATATAAGTTTATGAGCCAAAACATAGTCCCCAAACAAAAGACAGATATGTGAGGTCAGCGATAGTCCGATTGAGGTTTCATTTCCACTCTTATGATGGTATTGGCCACATTTGGAGAACAATAAACCTCTTGTGTATAAATTATGCGCAAGATAATTTTTAGCACCTTGTTGAATACATGCTCGGGTGCTTGGTGAGAGCATATGAGATACCAATAGGGCGAAGTGTGACATCACCATCTTGAGTTGCACTCTATTGATATTTGACACCCAATTTTTTTGATTGTGGTATATTCTTACTAGGAAGAAGACACGGAGCATAAGAGGGTAAAAGGTGAACACGTGGCATCAGGGAGACGCCAGGAGGAACACAACTAGAGTATGTCGCTAACTATCTGGTATTCAACTCAATCATGCAATATCGCCAGGAAGGTGGCTTCAGGTTGATCGATGTACTTGTTTTGTCGGGTTTCGTTGAATAATTTAATAAAATGGTTTTGTGCATTGCTTGATCCAGAGGCCAGAGATTATCCTACTTTCTGAAAGAAAGAAAATCCCGCAATATCGCCACTTATTAAATTGAGTCATATTTTCCAACATATGGTATTCATGCATTATCTTTCAATTCTTCGGCAAAATTGTACCCTTCTTTACCAAAATCCTGGTATTGTCTTCTTTTTCCAGAGAAATCCTCGTGTGGTCTTCGATGTAGATTACAAGTTGACTTCATGTTTCAATTTGTTTCGTTGTCCCTTACCCTAACTTTTTCATTCTCAGTTGTAAGCTGCTGCATATATCTAATGATCCTATGAGAAAGGAACCCACAAATTATGTGCTTAGTGCTTGTAGGGTAATGTGGATTTAGGACAACAATGTATAATTTCTTTCTGGTTACACTGAACATATGATCACCATTCTTAATAAGTCATGTTATATGGAAACGAAATTTGTTTGTTTGCTTGAGTGAATATGTCTAATGTATACACAAATATTCGGTTATGTGTTTCAAATTTGAAGTATGTTGTTGTCGGTGTGGTCGGGATGGATACACGGGGTTGTGAGCCTGATATGCCATTGATGGATGAGAGCAGTGGAGATAGGGAGTAGGGGAACAAGAAGAAAACATTTTTAATGGTAAAAAATTAATGATATCATCTCATGTGCACAAGAATTATGTTCTGTAAAAATGATGTTGAACAACTAAATTTATATTCATTGTAGCCCATAGCAGCGCACATGCATTCTACTAGTTAAGCAGTAAGGATACAGCCCAGCCCAGCCCAAGAATACACAGCCCAATGAAGAACCAACGCATGCTCGTCTCTCTTTCTCTAAATCGACAGAATCACAGAAACATCTTTTTTTTCTTTTTTTTGAAGTACGGCCCTCACTGGCATTTATTCAACTGGTACGCGTACAAAATCCGAATGCAAACCTGCACTCAGAAAATCAGGGACTACAACAAAAGTCACAAGAGGTACATCTAGAGATATAGCTTGTCTAGCGCATGTATGATCCGCAACATTAGCACCTCTTCGAGCGAACTTCAGATCAAAACCCTGAAAATTTGAGAGATAGGACTTCATCTCTCTGTATATATGACCGCGTGCAGATCGGTCATTCCCTTCAATCCAGTCACTTACAATTAATTGACAATCTGCCTCAAGTATTATGCTGGACCATCCTTTCTCAATGGTCATCAGGATAGCATCACGGCAAGATAGTAACTCGGCCACAAAGGGTTTAGAAACCCCTACATATTGGATACATCTGCATGCTATAAGATGTCCCAAGTGGTCAGTGGCGGAGACAGGCCTGGGGCAGCTAGGGCTATAGCCCCAGGCCTAGAAACAACTTCCTTTGTAATTTTTTCATGCAAAGCATAGAAAATCATAGAAGTTTATCACTCAACATAGCACAGCCCCAGGCGTAATCTGCCTCTAGCTCCGCCACTGCAAGTGGTCACAGGCCACAATCCCCGCACCAGCACACCCTTTGGATATATCAATAGCCCCATCAGTGTTTAGCTTAATCACATTCTCCTCAGGTGGTTTCCACCTTGCAGTCGCCGCCACATGCGAGGAAGGCTTTAGTGGAATACAGAAACATCTCTCTTTCCCCCCAAATCGCAATGGATGGTGCCTAGGTCTTGGAGACTGGAACACCACTGCCATTCGCCGCCATTCGCCGCCGCCTTCGCACGCTGCTGGTTGGCCGACCCTTGCCAAGACACCACCTCCCCGGCCCCAGGCAGCAGCAGAGCGCTGGCTGCTGCCCGCCCACCCTTCGGTGCTGCTGCTGCCCTTAGTGCTTCTTGGTGTGGGCGTTGGATGCCGACTGCTGCCTGCTCGCACCACTGCCGTATGCGGCCTGCCCAAGTGTGCCTGCTGATGATTGGCAAAGAGGACAGTAGCAGGACAGCAAGAGCAAGCTAGGTATTACTCCCTCCGCCTCGAAATAAGTGTCTCAACTTTGTACTAGCGTTAGCGTAAAGTTGTACTAAAGTTAAGTCACTTATTTTGAAATGGAGGGAGTATGTTTCAAGAAAAAAAAATCAATGATGTTCAATGTTCATAGACTTGCATTAATTCAGTGATGTTCAATGTTGAGTGTTCAATGATGTTCAATGTTCAGAGACTTGCATAAATTCAGTGATTTGTGTGCTATGCTTTTTTAGTAGTACACTAGTACTGGACATGTTCTGAATCATCAGTGAATAGGTGACAATGCTATTTGAATTTCTATCTCAGGTAACAATGGTGAAACAACAAACAATGGCATCCTTTTTGAAAAGAAAAGTGAAGGAAATATGCCCTAGAGGCAATAATAAAGTTATTATTTATTTCCTTATATCATGATAAATGTTTATTATTCATGCTAGAATTGTATTAACCGGAAACATAATACATGTGTGAATACATAGACAAACAGATAGTCACTAGTATGCCTCTACTTGACTAGCTCATTAATCGAAGATGGTTATGTTTCCTAACCATAGACATGTGTTGTCATTTGATTAATGGGATCACATCATTAGAAGAATAATGTGATTGACATGACCCATTCCGTTAGCTTAGCACTTGATCGTTTAGTATATTGCTATTGCTTTCTTCATGACCTATACATGTTCCTGTAACTATGAGATTATGCAACTCCCGTTTACCGGAGGAACACTTTGGGTACTACCAAATGTCACAACGTGAATCGGGTGATTATAAAGGAGTACTACAGGTGTCTCCAAAGGTACTTGTTGGGTTGGCGATTTGAGATTAGGTTTTGTCACTCCGATTGTCGGAGAGGTATCTCTGGCCTTCTCGGTGATACACATCACATAAGCCTTGCAAGCATTACAACTAATGAGTTAGTTGTAAGATGATGTATTACGGAACGAGTAAAGAGACTTACCAGTAACGAGATTGAACTAGGTATTGGATACCGACGATCGAATCTCGGGTAAGTAACATACCGATGACAAAAGGAACAACATATATCGTTATGCGGTTTGACCGACAAAGATCTTCGTAGAATATGTAGGAACCAATATGGGCATCCAGGTTCCGCTATTGGTTATTGACCTAGAATGGTTCTAGGTCATGTCTACATAGTTCTCGAACCCGTAGGGTCCGCACGCTTAACGCTTCGATGATGAGTTCATTATGAGTTTATAAGTTTTGATGTACCGAAGGTTGTTCGGAGTCCGGATGTGATCACGGACATGACGAGGAGTCTCGAAATGGTCGAGACATAAAGATTGATATATTGGAAGCCTACATTTGGACATCGGAAATGTTCCGAGTGAAATCGGGAGGTTACCGGAGTACCGGGAGGTTACCGGAACCCCCCCGGGAACTATTTGGGCCATAGTGGGCCTTGGTGGAAAGGAGAAAGGGCCAGCCCTAGGTGGCCGCGCGCCTCCCCCCTTCCCCTAGTCCTACTAGGACTAGGAAAGGTGGGCCGGCCCCCTCTCTCTTTCCCCCTCCGGTGAATCCTATTCCAACTAGGATTGGAGGGGGAATCCTACTCCCGGAGGGAGTAGGACTCCCTGGCGCGCCTCCTCTTGGCCGACCGGCCCCCTCCCCCTTGGCTCCTTTATATACGGGGGCGGGGGGCACCCTAGAACACACAAGTTGATCTACGGATCGTTCCTTAGCCGTGTGCGGTGCCCCCCTCCACCATATTCCACTTCGGTCATATCGTCGCGGAGCTTAGCGAAGCCTGCTACCGGAGAAGTCATATCGTCATGGAGCTTAGGCGAAGCCCTGCGTCGGTGGAGCATCATCATCGTCACCACGCCGTCGTCTTGACGGAACTCATCCCGACACTTTGCTGGATCGAGTCCGGGATCGCCATCGAGCTGAACGTGTGCGTAACTCGGAGGTGCCGTCGTTCGGTGCTTGGATCGGTCGGATCGTGAAGACGTCGACTACATCAACCGCGTTGTTAAAATGCTTCCGCTTCGGTCTCGAGGGTACGTGGACGGACATCTCCCTCTCGTTGCTATGCCATCACCATGGTCTTGCGTGTGCGTAGGAATTTTTTGAAATTACTCGTTCCCCAACAATGGCATCCGAGCCTGGTTTTATGCGTTGATGTCATATGCACGAGTAGAACACAAGTGAGTTGTGGGCGATATAAGTCATACTGCTTACCAGCATGTCATACTTTGGTTCGGCGGTATTGTGAGATGAAGCGCCCGGACCGACATTACGCAGACGCTTACGCGAGACTGGTTTCACCGCTGCGAGCACTCGTTGCTTAAAGGTGATCGGCGGGTGTCTGTCTCTCTCACTTTAGTTGAACTGAGTGTAGCTCGCCCGTCCTTGCGAAGGTTAAAACAGCACCAACTTGACAAACTATCGTTGTGGTTTTGATGCGTAGGTAAGAACGGTTCTTGCTCAGCCCGTAGCAGCCACGTAAAACTTGCAACAACAAAGTAGAGGACGTCTAACTTGCTTTTGCGGGCATGTTGTGATGTGATGTGGTCAAGACGTGATGCTATATTTTTGTATGAGATGATCATGTTTTGTAACCGAGTTATCGGCAATGGCAGGAGCCACATGGTTGTCGCTTATTGTATGAAATGCAAAGCCATGTAATTGCTTTACTTTATCACTAAGCAGCAGCGATAGTCGTAGAAGCAATAGTTGGCGAGACAACAACGATGCTACGATGGAGATCAAGGTGTCGCGCGGTGACGATGGTGATCATGACGGTGCTTGGCGATGGAGATCACAAGCACAAGATGATGATGACCATATCATATCACTTATATTGATTGCATGTGATGTTTATCCTTTATGCATCTTATCTTGCTTTGATTGACGGTAGCATTATAAGATGATCTCTCACTAAAATTATCAAGAAGTGTTCTCCCGAGTATGCACCGCTATGAAAGTTCTTCGTCTTTGAGACACCACGTGATGATCGGGTGTGATAGGCTCTACGTTCAAATACAACGGGTGCAAAACAGTTGCACGCGAATACTCGAGTTAAACTTGACGAGCCTAGCATATAACAGATATGGCCTCGGAACACGGAGACCGAAGGTCGAAGCGTGAATCATATAGTAGATATGATCAACATAGTGATGTTCACCATTGAAACTACTCCATCTCACGTGATGATCGGACATGGTTTAGTTGATTTGGATCACGTAATCACTTAGATGACTAGAGAGATGTCTGTCTAAGTGGGAGGTTTTAATATAATTAATTGAAACTTAAATTTATCATGAACTTAGTACCGATAGTATTTTTGCTTGTCTATGTTTCTTGTAGATAGATGGCTCGTCTTTGTTGTTCCGTTGAATTTTAATGCGTTCCTTGAGAAAGCAAAGTTGAAAGATGATGGTAGCAATTACACGGACTGGGTCCGTAATTTGAGGATTATCCTCATTGCTGCACGGAAGAATTACGCCCCGGAAGCACCGCTGGGTGCCGAGCCTGCTGCAGAGCTACGCCAAAAGTTGTGAGCGTCTGGCGAGCAAAGTCGATGACTACTCGATAGTTCAATGTGCCATGCTTTACGGCTTAGAACTGGGTCTTCAACGACGTTTTGAGCGTCATGGAGCATATGAGATGTTCCAGGAGTTGAAGTTAATATTTCAAGCAAATGCCCGGATTGAGAGATATGAAGTCTCCAATAAGTTCTATAGCTGCAAGATGGAGGAGAATAGTTACACGGTGAACATATACTCAAAATGTCCGGGTATAATAATCACTTGATTCAACTGGAGTTACTCTTCCGATGATAGTGTCATTGATGAATTCTCCAATCACGCCACCAAGCTACAAGAGCTTCGTGATGAACTATAATATGCAAGGGATGACCAAAACAATTCCGAGCTCTTCGCAATGCTAAAAGCATGGAGGTAGAAATCAAGAAAGAGCATCAAGTGTTGATGGTCAACAAGACCACTAGTTTCAAGAAAAGGGCAAAGGAAAGAAGAAGGAACTTCAAAAGAACAGCAAGCAAGTTGCTGCTCAAGAGAAGAAACCCAAGTCGGACCTAAGCCTGAAATCGAGTGTTTTTACCGCAAGCAAACCGACATTTGAAGCGGAACTGCCCTAAGTATTTGGCGGATAAGAAGGATGGCAAGGTGATCAAAGGTATATGTGATATACATGTTATTGATGTGTACCTTACTAATACTCAAGTAGTACTGGTATTTGATACTGGTTACATTGCTAATATTTGCAACTCAAAGCAGAACTACGGATTAGCGAAGATTGGCTAAGGACGAGGTGACGATGCGCATGGGAAATGGTTCCAAAGTCGATGTGATCGCGGTCGGCACGCTACCTCTACATCTACCATCGGGATTAGTTTTAGACCTAAATAATTGTTATTTGGTGCCGGCGTTAAGCATGAACATTATATCTGGATCTTGTTTGATGCGAGACGGTTATTCATTTAAGACAGAGAATAATGGTTGTTCTATTTATATGAATAATATCTTTTATGGTCATGCACCCTTGAAGAGTGGTCTATTTTATTGAATCTCGATAGTAGTACACATATTCATAGTGTTGAAACCAAAAGATGCAGGGTTGATAATGATAATGCAACTTATTTGTGGCACTTGCCGTTTAGGTCATATCGGTGTAAAACGATGAAGAAACTCCATCTTGATGGGCTTCGGAATCACTTGATTATGAATCACTTGGTACTTGCGAACCGTGCCTCATGGGCAAGATGACTAAAACGCCGTTCTCCGTAACTATGGAGCGAGCAACTGATTTGTTGGAAATCATACATACCGATGTTTGTGGTCCAATGAATGTTGAGGCACGCCATGCGGTATCGTTATTTTCTCACCTTCACAGATGATTTGAGCAGATATGGGTATATCTACTTAATGAAACACAAATCTGAAACATTTGAAAAGTTCAAAGAATTTCAGAGTGAAGTGGAAAATCATCGTAACAAGAAAATAAAATTTCTACGATCGGATCATGGAGGAGAATATTTGAGTTACGAGTTTGGTTTACATTTGAAACAATGTGGAATAGTTTCACAACTCACACCACCCGGAACACCACAGAGAAATGGTGTGTCCGAACGTCGTAATCGTACTTTACTTGATATGGTGCGATCTATGATGTCTCTTACCGATTTACCGCTATCGCTTTGGGGATATGCTTTAGAGACGGCGCATTCACGTTAAATAGGGCACCATCTAAGTCCGTTGAGACGACACCGTATGAACTGTGGTTTGGCAAGAAACCAAAGTTGTCGTTTCTTAAAGTTTGGGGCTGCGATGCTTATGTGAAGAAACTTCAACCGATAAGCTCGAACCCAAATCGAGAAATGTGTCTTCATAGGATACCCAAAGGAGATCATTGGGTACACCTTCTATCACAGATCTGAAGGCAAAGTTTTCGTTGCTAAATTCGGATCCTTTCTAGAGAAGGAGTTTCTCTCGAAAGAAGTGAGTGGGAGGAAAGTAGAACTTGATGAGATAATCAGATCTGCTCCCTTATTGGAAGGTAGTTCATCACAAGAAACGGTTCTGTGACAACTACACCAATTAGTGAGGAAACTAATGATGATGATCATGAAGCTTGAGATCAAGTTACTACTGAACTTCGTGGGTCAACCAGAGTAAAATACGCACTGAGTGGTACGGTAATCCTATTCGAAGTCATGTTACTTGACCATGGCGAACCTACAAACTATGAAGAAGCGATGGTGAGCCCAGATTCGCGAAATGGTGGAAGCCATGAAATCTGAGATGGGATCCATGTATGAAAACAAAGTATGGACTTTGGTTGACTTGCCCGATGATCGGCAAGCCATTGAGAATAAATGGATCTTTAAGAAGAAGACTGACGCCGATGGTAATGTAATCGCTTCTACAAAGCTCGACTTGTTGCAAAAGGTTTTCGACAAGTTCAAGGGGTTGACTACGATGAGACTTTCTCACCAGTAGCGATGCTTAAGTCTGTCCGAATCATGTTAGCAATTGCCGCATTTTATGATTATGAAATTTGGCAAATGGATGTAAAACTGCATTCTTGAATGGATTTCTAGAAGAAGAGTTGTATATGATGCAACGAGAAGGTTTTGTTGATCCAAAGGGTGCTAACAAAGTGTGCAAGCTCCAACGATCAATTTATGGTGCAGTGCAAGCCTCTCGAGTTGGAATAAACGCTTTGATAGTGTGATCAAAGCATATGGTTTTATACAGACTTTTGGAGAAGCCTGTATTTACAAGAAAGTGAGTGGGAGCTCAGTAGCATTTCGATATTGTATGTGGACGACATATTGTTGATTGGAAATGATATGAATTTCTGGATAGCATAAAAGGATACTTGAATAAAAGTTTTTCAATGAAAGACCTCGGTGAAGCTGCTTACATATTGGACATCAAGATCTATAGAGATAGATCAAGACGCTTAATTGGACTTTCACAAAGCACATACCTTGATAAAGTTTTGAAGAAGTTCAAAATGGATCGAGCAAAGAAAGGTTTTTACCAGTATTACAAGGTGTAAGATTGAGTCGACTCAATGCCCGACCACGATGAAGATAGAGAGAAATGAAAGATGTTCCTATGCTTCAGCCATAGGCTCTATCATGTATGCAATGCTGTGTACCGGACTGACGTATGCTTAGCTGTAAGCTTGGCGGGAAGGTACCAAAGTAATCCAGAGTGGATCATTTGGACAGCGGTCAAGAACATCTGAAATACCGAAAAGGACTAAGGATATGTTTCTCGATATGGAGGTGACAAAGAGCTAGTCGTAAATGGTTACGTCGATGCAAGCTTTGACACTGATCCGGACGATTCTAAATCGCAAACCGGATACATATTTTTATTAAACGGTGGAGCTGTCAGTTGGTGCAGTTCTAAACAAAGCGTCGTGGCGGGATCTACATGTGAAGCGGAGTACATAGCTGCTTCGGAAGCAGCAAATGAAGGAGTCTGGATGAAAGAGTTCATTTCCGATCTAGGCGTCATACCTAGTGCATCGGGACCAATGAAGATCTTCTGTGATAATACTGGTGCAATTGCATTGGCAAAGGAATCCAGATTTCACAAGAGGACCAAGCATATCAAAAGACGCTTCAATTCCATTCGGGACCAAGTCCAAGTGGGAGACATAGAGATTTGCAAAATACATACGGATCTGAATGTTGCGACCCGTTGACTAAGCCTCTTCCACGAGCAAAACATGATCAGCACCAAGACTCCATGGGTGTTAGAATCATTACCGTGTAATCTAGATTATTGACTCTAGTGCAAGTGGGAGATCAAGGAAATATGCCCTAGAGGCAATAATAAAGTTATTATTTATTTCCTTATATCATGATAAATGTTTATTATTCATGCTAGAATTGTATTAACCGGAAACATAATACATGTGTGAATACATAGACAAAGATAGTCACTAGTATGCCTCTACTTGACTAGCTCATTAATCAAGATGGTTATGTTTCCTAACCATAGACATGTGTTGTCATTTGATTAATGGGATCACATCATTAGAAGAATAATGTGATTGACATGACCCATTCCGTTAGCTTAGCACTTGATCGCTTAGTATATTGCTATTGCTTTCTTCATGACCTATACATGTTCCTGTAACTATGAGATTATGCAACTCCCGCTTATCGGAGGAACACTTTGGGTACTACCAAACGTCACAACGAATCGGGTGATTATAAAGGAGTACTACAGGTGTCTCCAAAGGTACTTGTTGGGTTGGCGTATTTGAGATTAGGTTTTGTCACTCCGATTGTCTGAGAGGTATCTCTGGGCCTTCTCGGTGATACACATCACATAAGCCTTGCAAGCATTACAACTAATGAGTTAGTTGTAAGATGATGTATTACTGAACGAGTAAAGAGACTTACCAATGCGAGATTGAACTAGGTATTGGATACCGACGATCGAATCTCGGGTAAGTAACATACCGATGACAAAAGGAACAACATATATCGTTATGCAGTTTGACCGATAAAGATCTTCGTAGAATATGTAGGAACCAATATGGGCATCCAGGTTCCGCTATTGGTTATTGACCGAGAATGGTTCTAGGTCATGTCTACATAGTTCTCGAACCCGTAGGGTCCGCACGCTTAACGTTTCGATGACAGTTCATTATGAGTTTATAAGTTTTGATGTACCGAAGGTTGTTCGGAGTCCCGAATGTGATCACGGACATGACGAGGAGTCTCGAAATGGTCGAGACATAAAGATTGATATATTGAAAGACTACATTTGGACATCGGAAATGTTCCGAGTGAAATCGGGAATTTACCGGAGTACCGGGAGGTTACCGGAACCCCCCCGGGAACTATTTGGGCCATAGTGGGCCTTGGTGGAAAGGAGAAAGGCCAGCCCTAGGTGGTCACGGCCTCCCCTTCCCTAGTCCTACTAGGACTAGGAAAGGTGGGCCGCCCCTCTCTCTTTCCCTCCGTGAATCCTATTCCAACTAGGATTGGAGGGAATCCTACTCCCGAGGAGTAGGACTCCTGGCGCGCCTCCTCTTGGCCGCCGGCCCCTCCCCTTGGCTCCTTTATATACAGGCGGGGGCACCCTAGAACACACAAGTTGATCTACGGATCGTTCCTTAGCCGTGTCGCGGTGCCCCCTCCACCATATTTCACTTCGTCATATCGTCATGAGCTTAGGCGAAGCCTGCGCCGGAGAAGTCATATCGTCATGAGCTTAGGCGAAGCCCTGCGCCGGTGGAGCATCATCATCGTCACCACGCCGTCATCTTGACGGAACTCATCCCGACACTTTGCTGGATCGAGTCCGGGATCGCCATCGAGTTGAACGTGTGCAGAACTCGGAGGTGCCGTACGTTCGGTGCTTGGATCGGTCGGATCGTGAAGACGTACGACTACATCAACCGCGTTGTTAAAACGCTTCCACTTTCGGTCTACGAGGGTACGTGGACAGACACTCTCCCCTCTCGTTGCTATGCCATCACCATGGTCTTGCGTGTGCGTAGGAATTTTTTTTGAAATTACTACGTTCCCCAACAAAAAGGAGGTCAGGAAAGTGTTGAACAAGAACCATCGGCTTACACCACTCACAATTCTCTAGCATTGGTGGAATTGGTGGATCAAAGGCAACATCAAAATGACGATGAACTGGAAGATGACGATGAATTTGAAAAGCTGATGGTTCTTATTGAACACTTCCTTGACCTCCTTTTCTTTTCAAAAAGGATGCCATTTTTTGTTGTTTCACCATTGTTACCTGAGATAAAAATTCAAATAGCATTGTCACCTATTTTCCGATGAATCAGAACATGTCCAGTACTAGTGTACTACTAAAAAAGCATAGCACACAAATCACTGAATTTATGCAAGTCTCTGGACATTGAACATCACTTAACACTCAACATTGAACATGACTGAATTAATGCAAGTCTATGAACATTGAACATCACTGATTTTTTTCTTGAAAGATGGACTGGAAGATGACGATGAATTTGAAAATGTAGATTGGAGCCAATATGAAGAAGAACCGAATAGGGCCAAGACCAAGAAGAAGAACCTGTTATTTTTCATGGCATTGAATTCTTGCAGTAAGATCCTTCATTACGCCCACAAGTTTGGTAGTACCCCTCGAACCAGAGAGATGAAGTGAGGCGAGCATACTTGAGGTTGGGCCCAATGCAACCCAAATTAAAGAAGGAGAAGTATAGAGCATTGGTTTCTGAATTGCAAGGACGTAAACGAAGAGCTGCATCTATTGGTTAGCCGTTATGAAGCACTCTTTAATTGTCCACAATACCAGGTGTGTTGGCGTTATCATGTATTTGTGTGAACAAGCAATATATATGTATATAAGACGTATATCTTATTCCAGTTTATGTTGTGAATTGTGAGCTGCATCTATTTTTATGCACACTTTGCTTTTACTTTGAAATTGCCTTGCTCGTCACGCTCCGCCACTGAAAGGTAGGTTACCCAGTTCACATCCAAACAGTAGTTTATATGCATCTGGTTCATCTTTGGCTCTCCCAAAACAGAACAATTCGCTTTTGTTAAAATTAATCTTCAATCCCGACAACTGTTCGAGTAAGCATAGCACAAGCTTCATATTCCAGGCCTTTGCCAAATCATGTTCCATGATAATTATAGTATCATTAGTGTATTATAGTATGGACACCCTACCATCCACCAGATGTGGTACTAGTCCTCCTACTTGGCCGTACTCTTTAGCTCTACCTATGAGAATTGCCAACATGTCCGCCACTATGTTGAATAAGATTGGAGACATCGGGTCCCCTTGTCTTAGACCCTCTTGCGTCTAGAAGTAGTGACCTATGTCATCGTTCACCTTTATTCCCGATGCTTCCTTTTGGTATAAAGGAGTCAACCTGTTTCCTCTAGGAATACCCTTCATACGTAAGGCTTGTTGAAGGAATGACAATTTAACCTTATCATACGCTTTCTCGAAATCCACCTTGAAGACTACCCCATGCAGTTTCTTCGAGTGGATCTCATGTAGCATTTCATGAAGGACAACCACACCCTCTAGTATGTTTCTGCCCGACATGAAGGCTGTCTGAGTTGGATGCACCACATTATGTGCAATCCTCGTCAGTCGGTTTATACCAACTTTATTAAAAAAATTAAAGCTCACATTGAGTAGACATATCGGTCGGAACTGCTCAATATGCACCGCTTCCTCCTTCTTTGGCTACAAAGTTATTGTTCCAAAGTTTAGGTGGAATAACTGTAGTTGGCCACCAAACAAGTCATGGAACATTGGCACTAGGTCGTCCTTAATGATATGCCATTATAAAACTCTGTTGGAAAGCCATCTGGGCCTAGTGCCTTATTATTCTTCATCTGTGATAATGCCTCAAACACCTCTTTCTCCGTGAATGATGCGGATAAAATCTCATTCTCGTCTGTCCCGAGCTGAGGTATATCCCCAACCATTTGCTTGTCCAGAGACACAAAATTATTCTTGGGAGTACCAAACTGTTGTTTATAGTAATTAGAGATATACAATTTTAGGTTCTCATGCCCTACAATTGTACCCTCGTCCTTCTCAAGCTGGAAATTTCTTCTTCCTGTGATTTCCATTAGCGATCATATGGAAAAATTGGATATTTTCATCCCCTTGGATGACCTGCCGCACTTTAGCTCTAAGAGCATCTCTAGCAGACCCCGCAAAATCCCAACCCGCATAAGTCTTTTGCAGTTCACGGAAAAGGGTATATGCAGGCGGCCTGAAGCGGTCGACTCAGACCACAAAAACGGACCCGTAAAATAAGATATTCGATGAATATTCTCTTTTACGGGCCGGATACACGGGGTTTGCTCGGGTACCACCGCGTCGACCCGCAAACCGAAGACGCCCAATTATCGAATTTGACATCAATTTCGACAAATAAGTTCAAATTCAAACAATAGAACATAGTTCACGCGCAAATAAAAGCTTAAATTTTATAGGTCAAACGCAAAAGAGGGTCTTGCAAAAGTGACGACCACGTCCGGCATCATCTTGGTCGATCTTCACTCTGCGCCATCAAGTCCATGGAGTTCATCGGAACCACCGAATCCACCTCCGGCGCTTGTTCCAACTCCCGCACTGAAATCATCGGCTGGTGCACTGAACGCATCGGCGACATTCACTAGTAGAAAACGGAGCTTTAGCGCCGGTTCAGAGGTTTTTAGTGCGGTTCCATAACCGGCACTAAAGGGTGGGCACTAAAGGCCCCCCCCCCTTTAGTACCGGTTCGGCACGAACCGGCGCTAAAGTGCCACCACGTGGCGTGAGCTCACGCCCTAGTAAGGGGGACTCCAACCGGTACTAAAGGTTTTTTTTTAAATTTTTTTTTGAAAATTTTGGAATTTTTTTTTGATTTTTTATTTTTCTGAATTATTTGATGATTTAGTCTCTAATCACCTCTCTTAACTGCTCAAGTGTGGATCACTCATTCCAAATCATCTAACTTCCCGACCGGTCACCCATCCCTCTCACTACTCTAGCCCGAGCACGCTTAACTTTCGGGTTCTATTCTCCTTCGCTTCCGAGTCTCGCACTTGTTGTTTTCCGACAATAGTAAGATGTCAATCCTATTAACCCTCGTGAGTTTAGCTTGAGCATGAAGTCACACATTTCACCGCTTGAGTTTTTGAAACTATTATTCTAAAAACAGTAATTATTTAGTAACGCTAATATTTCTTGAATAAGTTTGACCATAGTTTGACCAGATTTGACCAAAATTCAAAAATTAAAATAATTATTTAGTAACACTAACATTATTGAGTAATTATGTATTAACATTAATACTTATTGAATAAGTAGTTTGACCAGATTTAACCAATTTTTTTAAAAAAAACTGAAATTTGACCATATCTTTTTTTCCTTTTGGAATTTGAGGATTCTAAAAAATTCCAAACAGGTCGTAGGCGGTTTCCAACGGATGCGGATTTTCGTGCTGAATTTTTTGATATATTATACGTTTTTTTCCTGACATCGTATGCAAAAGTTATAGCCGTTTTACATTTTCCCTATACTTTTTGCAAAACATGTCCAAATTTAAGTTTTTAATTTTCCTAACTAGTAGATGTAGTAATATAACTACATCTCAAGAATTTTATTTTTGAATTTTTATCATTTTCTTTTGTATTTTCAAAGCTGAAATGGCGATATAGGGGGTAGGGATTGAAAATTGCCCTTTAGTACGGTTCGTGGCAAGAACCGGTACTATAGGTCAAACCCTTTAGTACCGGTTCGTGGCATGAACCGGCATTAATGTTAGTTCTTTAGTACCGGTTTGTGCCACGAACCGGTACTAAAGGTGATCATGGGCCCGATCGGCCCCGACGCCACCACCATTCTTTAGTACCGGTTCGTGCCACGAACCGGTACTAAAGGTTCAACACGAACCGTCATTAATGCAAATCCGTTCGAACCGGCACTAATGGTACCATTAGTACCGGGCCAAAATCAAACCGACACTAATGTGCTTCACGTTTGACCCTTTTTCTACTAGTGATTGCTTCCAAACCCCGCTGAGAAAACATCTCCGGCACTGTAACACGCACTGGCTAACGCAACCATTATCCTCTTCAAGATTTCTCTTCTTGCCATATCATGCCATTCTTTGGTGAGGTCGTCCATGTCATTGCGGTTCATTGTCATGATCTTGTTCTCTTCGGCGAGCAACTTGGACATGGCTTTGTTTTCAGCGGCACGTGCTCTTCTCTCCTCAATGGCCGCTTTGCGCAACCCATCTTCCTTGAGCAAGTGCCATTTTTCTTGCTTCTCCCGTGCCTTCTTCTCAGCCAACTCTTTCTTAATCTCCAACGTCTTCGCTAACATCAATTCATTTGATTGCACCATGACATCAATCTTCTTCCGCAAGCTCGACGCTTCTTGCTCTCTCTTCATCTTTTCCTTAGTCTTCTTGTCGCCATCGGGCTTGTTAAAGTTTCTTGGGCCATCATCATCCTCATCTTCATCCATGTTTGTAAGTGAACCTCTCTTCGGTGGGGATTCTTTGTCAATCAACTTCCACTTCTCGCACTCTTTGAGCAAGTCCCAACAATGCTCTAGTTTGAAGAATTTGCCTTCTGAAGCTTCCATGTCTTTGTATCTTTGTTGGGCAATTTTGTCCTACACAATTTGAAAAAGTTCAAATGATGCAGTCATTTCATATGATGCAATATGATGTGCACAACTTGAACAAAGTTAAAACGAACTCACATAGTTGGATTCCACGGTTCCACTTGGAGGTGCATTGCGTACTTGCTCCAAGCAAGCTGCCTAACGGCTGCAAATAGGCTTGATCACGTCCCAACGCCCTTGGAGTGACCGAAAGGTGCATGGAGTCCTATTGGGATACTTTGCCATCATGCAGAAGTATTGATCTTTGATCCTTTGCCAATACCTCTTGGCGGTTTGAGAAGTACCCGTGCATGCATCAAGAGACACTGCACTCCGTGCCTTGATCAAGGTTTGATCTTCCAAGATCGTGTAGTTCTTCGATCTCTGCCTTTTTCCACTTCTTGTTTGCGATTGCTCATACGCCCCTCATCTATCTCCTCCACTTCTTCTTCACCACCATGATCATCCACGCCGCCCTCCGTTTCATTGTAATCGAATGTGGCGAACGACGCTTGTTTGATGTCAACGGCGTTGGTGTCCAACAAGTTCACGAACTCGGTAGTTGCATTGTTCAAACCACTTCTATAGTGAACGACAACAAGTCACGAGCTATCGCAAATGGCAAAAAGCGAAGAAAATTGCCATGACCGAAGAGGCATACCTACCGGCCATTTCGTCAAACACCTCGCTTGCGGTGGGAATAACACCGTTGAGCGGCATCGCCAGGGAACCTCTTTCCAGGGCGGAGGGAGTGGATGAAGGAGCCGGCATCTTTGTAGCCAGAATCCTCTTCCGCTTTAAGCCTAAGACCTTTTCGTCCTTTCCGCCGTCGACCGGGATTGCGCAGCAGCGTTGGCGCCCGGAGCGCGGGCCTTCCAGGTGGGGGCAGCCGGATTCGCGCCCTGCACGACCACGTTGCCCTGCCACACTTGCGGGCAGGCGCAGTGGTGCCTTTGGTGACGGCGGGGCCAACATGGCTGGCGACGAGATCCGCCCGAGGGGATTGAGCGTGCGCGACCTCGACGGTGACAGGGGACGGCTTACGTCTCCAACGTATCTATAATTTTTGATAGCTCCATGCTATTATATATTCTGTTTTGGATGTTTAATGGGCTTTATTATACACTTTTATATTATTTTGGGACTAACCTATTAACCCAAGGCCCAGTGCAAATTCCTGTTTTTTTCCCTATTTCAATGTTTCGCAGAAAAGGAATATCAAACGGAGTCCAAACAGAATGAAACCTTCGAGAGAGTTATTTTTGGAACAAACGTGATCCAGAGGACTTGGAGTGGACGTCAAGAAATCATCGAGGAGGCCACGAGGTAGGGGGCGCGCCCTCCACCCTCGTGGGCCCCTCGTGGCTCGACCAACCTACTTCTTCCTCCTATATATACCTACGACGCCGAAACCATCGAGGAGCACCACGAAAACCTAATTCCACCGCCGCAACCTTATGTACCTGTGAGATCCCATCTTGGGGCCTTTTCCGGCGCTCTGCCGGAGGGGGCATCGATCACGGAGGGCTTCTACATCAACACCATAGCCTGTCCAATGATGTGTGAGTAGTTTACGACAGACCTTCGGGTCCATATTTATTAGCTAGATGGCTTCTTCTCTCTCTTTGGATCTCAATACAAAGTTCTCCTTGATCTTCTTGGAGATCTATCGATGTAACTCTTTTTGCGGTGTGTTGTCAAGATCCGATGAATCGTGGGTTTATGATCAAGATTATCTATGAACAATATTTGAATTTTCTCTGAATTCTTTTATGTATGATTGGTTATCTTTGCAAGTCTCTTCGAATTATCAGTTTGGTTTGGCCTACTAGATTGATGGTTCTTGCAATGGGAGAAGTGCTTAGCTTTGGGTTCAATCATCCGGTGCTCGATCCCAGTGACAGTAGGGGAAACGACACGTATTGTATTATTGCCATCAAGGATAAAAAGATGGGGTTTATATCATATTGCACGAGTTTATCCCTCTACATCATGTCATCTTACCTAATGCGTTACTCTATTCTTATGGACTTAATACTCTAGATGCATGCTGGATAACGGTCGATGTGTGGAGTAATAGTAGTAGATGCAGGAAGGACTCAGTCTACTTTTCATGGACGTGATGCCTATATACATGATCATTCCTAGTGTTGGGGAACGTAGTAATTTCAAAAAAATTCCTACGCACACACAGGATCGTGGTGATGCATGGCAATGAGAGGGGAGAGTGTTGTCCACGTACCCTCGTAGACCGAAAGTGGAAGCGTTAGCACAATGCGGTTGATGTAGTCGTACGTCTTCACGATCCGACCGATCAATTATCGAACGTACGACACCTCCGAGTTCAGCACACGTTCAGCTCGATGATGTCCCTCGAACTCCGATCCAACCGAGTGTTGAGGGAGATTTTCGTCAGCACGACGGCGTGGTGATGATGATGATGTTCTACCGATGCAGGGCTTCACCTAAGCACCGCTATGATATTATCGATGTGGATTATGGTGGAGGGGGGCACCGCACACGGCTAAGAGATCAATTGTTGTGTCTATGGGGTGCCCCCTCCTCCGTATATAAAGGGGGGAGGAGGAGAGGGCCGGCCAAGGGGGTGGCGCGCCCTTGGAGGGGGAAACCTACTCCAAGTAGGTTTGCCACTCCCTTTCCTAGTCCAAGGAGGAGGGGGAAGGAAGGAGTGGGAGAGGGGAAAGGCAAGGGGGGCGCCCCCCCTTGTCCTATTCAGACTCAAGGGGAGAGGGTGCGCCTCTTTCCCTGGCTGGCCCCTCTCTCTCTCCTCTAGGGCCCAACAAGGCCCATTAGTTCCGAGGGGGGGGGGGGTTTCCGGTAACCCCCGGTACTCCGATAAATGTCTGAAACCTTCCGGAACCTTTCCAGTGTCCAAACATAGTTGTCCAATATATCGATCTTTACTTCTCGACCATTTCGAGACTCCTCGACATGTCCGTGATCACATCCGGGACTCCGACCTATCTTCGGTACATCAAAACGCATAAACTCATAATATAACTGTTATCAAACTTTAAGCGTGCGTACCCTACGGGTTCGAGACCTATGTAGACATGACCGAGACACGTCTCCGGTCAATAACCAATAGCGGAACCTGGATGCTCATATTGGCTCCCACATATTCTACGAAGATCTTTATCTGTCAAACCGCATAACAACATACGTTGTTCCCTTTGTCATCGGTACGTTACTTGCCCGAGACTCGATCGTCGGTATCTCAATACCTAGTTCAATCTCGTTACCGATAAGTCTCTTTACTCGTTCCGTAATACATCATCCCGCAACTAAGTCATTAGTTACAATGCTTGCGAGGCTTATAGTGATGTGCATTACCGAGTGGGCCCAGAGATACCTCTCCTACAATCGGAGTGACAAATCCTAATCTCGAAATACGCCAACCCAACAAGTACCTTTGGAGACACCTATAGAGCACCTTTATAATCACCCAGTTACGTTGTGACGTTTGGTAGCACACAAAGTGTTCCTCCGGTAAACGGGAGTTGCATAATCTCATAGTCATAGGAACATGTATAAGTCATGAAGAAAGCAATAGCAGAATACTAAACGATCGTGTGCTAACCTAACGGAATGGGTCAAGTCAATCACATCATTCTTCTAATGATGTGATCCCATTAATCAAATGACAACTCATGTCAATGGCTAGGAAACATAACCATCTTTGATCAACGAACTAGTCAAGTAGAGGCATACTAGTGACACTCTGTTTGTCAATGTATTCACACAAGTATTATGTTTCTGGTTAATACAATTCTAGCATGAATAATAAACATTTATCATGATATAAGGAACTAAATAATAACTTTATTATTGCCTCTAGGGCATATTTCCTTCAGTCTCCCACTTGCACTAGAGTCAATAATCTAGATTACACAGTAATGATTCTAAATCCATGGAGCCTTGGTGCTGATCATGTTTTGCTCGTGGAAGATGCTTAGTCAACGGGTCTGCAATATTCAGATCCGTATGTATCTTGCAAATTTCTATGTCTCCCACCTGGACTAGATCCCGGATGGAGTTGAAGCGTCTCTTGATGTTCTTGGTTCTCTTGTGAAATCTAGATTCTTTTGCCAAGGCAATTGCATCAGTATTGTCACAAAAGATTTTCATTGGACCCAATGCACTAGGTATGACACCTAGATCTGATATGAACTCCTTCATCCAGACTCCTTCATTTGCTGCTTCCGAAGCAGCTATGTACTCCGCTTCACACGTAGATCCCGCTACAACGCTTTGTTTAGAACTGCACCAACTATCAGCTCCACCGTTCAATGTAAACACGTATCCGGTTTGCAATTTAGAATCGTCCAGATCAGTGTCAAAGCTTGCATCGATGTAACCATTTACGACTAGATCTTTGTCACCTTCATAAACGAGAAACATATCCTTAGTCCTTTTCAGGTATTTCAGGATGTTCTTGACCGCTGTCCAGTGATCCTCTCATGGATTACTTTGGTACCTCCCTGCTAAACTTATAGCAAGGCACACATCAGGTCAGGTACACAGCATTGCGTACATGATAGAGCCTATGGCTGAAGCATAGGGAACATCTTTCATCTTCTCTCTATCTTCTGCAGTGGTTGGGCATTGAGTCTTACTCAACTTCACACCTTGTAACACAGGCAAGAACTCTTTCTTTGCTTGATCCATTTTGAACTTTTTCAAAACTTTGTCAAGGTATGTGCTTTGCGAAAGTCCAATTAAGCGTCTTGACCTATCTCTATAGATCTTGATGCCCAATATATAAGCAGCTTCTCCGAGGTCTTTCATTGAAAAACTCTTATTCAAGTGTCCCTTTATGCTATCCAGAAATTATATATCATTTCCAATCAGCAATATGTCATCCACATATAATATCGTAAATGCTACAGGCTCCCACTCACTTTCTTGTAAATACAAAGCTTCTCCAAAAGTCTCAGATAAAACCAAATGCTTTGATCACACTATCAAAGCGCTTATTTCAACTCGAGAGGCTTGCACCTGTCCATAAATGGATCATTGGAGCTTGCACACTTTGTTAGCTCCTTTGGATCGACAAAACCTTCTGGTTGCATCATATACAACTCTTCTTCCGAAATCCATTCAGAATGCAGTTTTACATCCATTTGCCAAATTTCATAACCATAAATGCGGCAATTGCTAACATGATTCGACAGACTTAAGCATCGCTACGGGTGAGAAAGTCTCATCGTAGTCAATCCCTTGAACTTGTCGAAAACCTTTTGCAACAAGTCGAGCTTTATAGACAAAGAATATTACCGCCGTCGGTGTCGGTCTTCTTCTTGAAGATCCATTTATTCTCAATGGCTGGCCAATCATCGGGCAAGTCAACCAAAGTCCACACTTTGTTCTCATACATGGATCCCATCTCAGATTTCATGGCCTCAAGCCATTTTGCGGAATCTGGGCTCACCATCGCTTCTTCATAGTTCGGTTCTTCATGGTCTAGTAACATAACCTCCAGAACAGGATTACCGTACCACTCTGGTGCGGATCTTACTTTGGTTGATCTATGAGGTTCAGTAACAATTTGATATGTAGTTTCATGATCATCATCATTAACTTCCTCATTAACTGGTGTAGATGTCACAGGAACCGGTTTCTGTGATGAACTACTTTCCAATAAGGGAGCAGGTATAGTTACCTTATCAAGTTCTACTTTCCTCCCACTCACTTCTTTCGAGAGAAACTCCTTCTCTAGAAAGGATCCAAATTTAGCAACAGAAGTCTTGCCTTCAGATCTGTGATAGAAGGTGTACCCAACAGTTTCCTTTGGGTATCCTATGAAGACATATTTCTCCGATTTGAGTTCGAGCTTATCAGGTTGAAGCTTTTTCACATAAGCATCGCAGCCCCAAACTTTAAGAAACGACAACTCTGGTTTCTTGCCAAACCACAGTTCATAAGGCATCGTCTCAACGGATTTTGATGGTGCCCTATTTAACGTGAATGCAGCCGTCTCTAAAGCATAACCCCAAAATGATAGCGGTAAATCAGTAAGAGACATCATAGATCACACCATATCTAGTAAAGTACGATTACGATGTTCGGACACACAATTACTGTTGTGGTGTTCGGGTGGCGGAGTTGCGAAACTATTCCGCATTGTTTCAAATGAAGACCAAACTCGTAACTCAAATATTCTCCTCCACGATCAGATCGTAGAAACTTTATTTTCTTGTTATGATGATTTTCAACTTCACTATGAAATTCTTTGAACTTTTCAAATGTTTCAGACTTATGTTTCATTAAGTAGATTTACCCATATCTGCTTAAATCATCTGTGAAGGTGAGAAAATAACGATACCCGCCGCGAGCCTCAACATTCATTGGACCACATACATCAGTATGTATGATTTCCAACAAATCTGTTGCTCGCTCCATAGTTCCGGAGAACGGCGTTTTAGTCATCTTGCCCATGAGGCATGGTTCGCAAGTACCAAGTGATTCATAATCAACTGGTTCCAAAAGTCCATCAGTATGGAGTTTCTTCATGCGCTTTGCACCAATATGACCTAAACGGCAGTGCCACAAATAAGTTGCACTATCATTATCAACTCTGCATCTTTTGGCTTCAATATTATGAATATGTGTATCACTACTATCGAGATTCAACAAAAATAGACCACTCTTCAAGGGTGCTTGACCATAAAAGATATTACTCATATAAATAGAACAACCATTATTCTATGATTTAAATGAATAACCGTCTCGCATCAAACAAGATCCAGATATAATGTTCATGCTCAACGTTGGCACCAAATAACAATTATTCAGGTCTAAAACTAATCCCAAGGTCGATGTAGAGGTAGCGTGCGACCGCGATCACATCGACTTTGGAACCATTTCCCACGCCAGATCGTCACCTCGCCCTTAGCCGTTCTTCGCTTAATCCATAGTCCTGCTTGAGTTGCAAATATTAGCAATGAACCAATATCAAATACCAGTGCTCTGCGGCGTTAGTAAGGTACACATCAATAACATGTATATCACATATACCTTTGTTCACCTTGCCATCCTTCTTATCCGCCAAATACTTGGGGAAGTTCCGCTTCTAGTGACCAGTCTGTTTGCAGTAGAAGCACTCAGTCTCAGGCTTAGGTCCAGATTTGGGTTTCTTCTCCTAAGCAGCAACTTGTTTGCTGTTCTTCTTGAATTTCCCCTTCTTCTTCCCTTTGCCCTTTTTCTTGAAACTGGTGGTCTTGTTGACCATCAACACTTGATGCTCCTTCTTGATTTCTACCTCCGCAGCCTTTAGCATTGCGAAGAGCTCGAATCATCTTATCCATCCCTTCCATGTTATAGTTCATCACGAAGCTCTTGTAGCTTGGTGGCGTGATTGAAGAATTCATCAATGACGCTATCATCCTAAGATTAACTCCCAGCTGAATCAAGTGATTGTTATACCTGCACATTCGAGTATATGCTCACCGATGAACTATTCTCCTCCATCTTACAGCTGTAGAACTTATTGGAGATGTCATATCTCTCAATCCGGGCATCTGCTTGAAATATTAACTTCAACTCCTGGAACATCTCATATGCTCCATGACGTTCAAAACGTCGTTGAAGTCCCGGTTCTAAGCCGTAAAGCATGGCACATTGAACTATCGAGTAGTCATCAGCTTTGCTCAGCCAGACGTTCATAACATCTGGTGTTGCTCCCGCAGCAGGTTTGGCACCTAGTGGTGCTTCGAGGACGTCATTCTTCTCTGCAGCAATGAGGATAATCCTCAAGTTACGGACCCAGTCTGTGTAATTGCTACCATCATCTTTCAACTTTGCTTTCTCAAGGAACGCATTAAAATTCAACGGAACAACAGCACGGGCCATCTATCTACAACAACATAGACAAGCAAGATACTATCAGGTACTAAGTTCATGATAAATTTAAGTTCAATTAATCATATTACTTAAGAACTCCCACTTAGATAGACATCCCTCGAATCCTCTAAGTGATCACGTGTTCCATATCAACTAAACCATCTACGATCATCACATGAGATGGAGTAGTTTCAATGGTGAACATCACTATGTTGATCATATCTACTACATGATTCACGCTCGACCTTTCGGTCTCAAAGGTTCCGAGGCCATATTTGTTATATGCTAGGCTCGTCAAGTTTAACTCGAGTATTCCGCGGTGCAACTGTTTTGCACCGTTGTATTTGAACGTAGAGCCTATCACACCCGATCATCACGTGGTGTCTCAGCACGAAGAACTTTTGCAATGGTGCATACTCAGGTAGAAAACTTATACCTAGATAATTTAGTGAGAGACCATCTTATAATGCTACCATCAATCAAAGCAATATAAGATGCATAAAAGATAAACATCACATGCAATCAATATAAGTGATATGATATGGCCATCATCATCTTGTGCTCGTGATCTCCATCTTCGAAGCACCATCATGATCACCATCATCACCAGCGCAACACCTTGATCTCCATCGTAGCATCGTTGTCGTCTCGCCAACTTATGCTTCTACGGCTATCGCTACCGCTTAGTGATAAGTAAAGCATTACAGGGCGATTGCATTGCATACAATAAAGCGACAACCATATGGCTCCTGCCAGTTGCCGATAACTCAGTTACAAAACATGATCATCCCATACAATAAAATATAGCATAATGCCTTGACCATATCACATCACAACATGCCCTGCAAAAAAAGTTAGACGTCCTCTACTTTGTTGTTGCAAGTTTTACGTGGCTGCTACGGGCTGAGCAAGAACCGTTCTTACCTACGCATCAAAACCACAACGATAGTTCGTCAAGTTAGTGTTGTTTTAACCTTCTCAAGGACCGGGTGTAGCCACACTTGTTTCAACTAAAGTTGGAGAAACTGACACCCGCCAGCCACCTGTGTGCAAAGCACGTCGGTAGAACCAGTCTCGCGTAAGCGTACGCGTAATGTCGGTCCGGGCCGCTTCATCCAACAATACCGCCGAACCAAAGTATGACATGCTGGTAAACAGTATGACTTGTATTGCCCACAACTCACTTGTGTTCTACTCGTGCATATAACATCTACGCATAAAACCTGGCTCGGATGCCACTGTTGGGGAACGTAGTAATTTCAAAAAATTTCCTACGCACACACAGGATCATGGTGATGCATGGCAACGAGAGGGGAGTGTGTTGTCCACGTACCCTCGTAGACCGAAAGCGGAAGCGTTAGCACAACACGGTTTATGTAGTCGTACATATTCACGATCCGACCGATCAAGTACCGAACGTACGACACCTCCGAGTTCAGCACACGTTCAGCTCGATGACGTCCCTCGCACTCCGATCCAGCCGAGTGTTGAGGGAGAGTTTCATCAGCACGACGGCGTGGTGACAATGATGATGTTCTACCGACGCAGGGCTTCTCCTAAGCACCGCTACGATATTATCGAGGTGGATTATGGTGGAGGGGGGCACCGCACACGGCTAAGAGATCAAGAGATCAATTGTTGTGTCTATGGGGTGCCCCCCCTCCGTATATAAAGGGGGGAGGAGGAGAGGGCCGGCCAAGGGGGTGGCGAGCCCTAGGAGGGGGAAACCTACTCCAAGTAGGTTTGCCCCTCCCTTTCCTAGTCCAAGGAGGAGGGGGAAGGAAGGAGTGGGAGAGGGGAAAGGCAAGGGGGGCGCCGCCCCCCCCTTCCTTGTCCTATTCGGACTCAAGGGGAGAGGGTGTGCCTCTTGCCCTGGCCGGCCCCTCTCTCTCTCCACTAGGGCCCAACAAGGCCCATTAGTTCCGGGGTTCCAGAACCCCCAGATCTCGATAAATGTCCAAACCTTCCGAAACCTTTCTAGTGTCCAAACATAGTTGTCCAATATATCGATCATTACGTCTCGACCATTTCGAGACTCCTCGTCATGTCCGTGATCACATCCGGGACTCCAAACTATCTTCGGTACATCAAAACACATAAACTCATAATATAACCGTCATCAAACTTTAAGCGTGTGGACCCTACATGTTCTAGAACTATATAGACATGACCGAGACACGTCTCCGGTCAATAACCAATAGCGGAACCTGGATGCTCATATTGGCTCCCACATATTCTACGAAGATCTTTATCGGTCAAACCGCATAACAACATACGTTGTTCCCTTTGTCATCGGTATGTTACTTGCCCAAGATTCGACCGTCAGTATCTCAATACCTAGTTCAATCTTGTTACCGACAAGTCTCTTTACTCGTTCCATAATACATCATCCCGCAACTAACTCATTAGTTACAATGCTTGCAAGGCTTATAGTGATGTGCATTACCGAGTGGGCCCAGAGATACCTCTCCGACAATCGGAGTGACAAATCCTAATCTCGAAATACGCCAACCCAACAAGTACCTTTGGAGACACCTGTAGAGCACCTTTATAATCACCCAGTTACATTGTGACGTTTGGTAGCACACAAAGTGTTCCTCCGGTAAACGGGAGTTGCATAATCTCAGATTCATAGGAACATGTATAAGTCATGAAGAAAGCAATAGCGGAATACTAAACGATCGTGTGCTAAGCTAACAGAATGGGTCAAGTCGATCACATTATTCTTCTAATGATGTGATCCCGTTAATCAAATGACAACTCATGTCAATGGCTAGGAAACATAACCATCTTTGATCAACGAGCTAGTCAAGTAGAGGCATACTAGTGACACTCTGTTTGTCTATGTATTCACACAAGTATTATGTTTCCGGTTAATACAATTCTAGCATGAATAATAAACATTTTTCATGATATAAGGAAATAAATAATAACTTTATTATTGCTCTAGGGCATATTTCCTTCACCTAGATATTCTCATAATTATGCAGTTTTCTATCAATTGCTCGACAGTAATTTGTTCACCCACCGTAATACTTATGCTATCTTGAGAGAAGCCACTAGTGAAACCTATGGCCTCCGGCTCTAATTTCCATCATATTAATCTCCCGTCAACAAGCTATTTCTATCGCCGTTTATTTTTCTTTTAATCTTTATCATAAAAATACCAAAAAATATTATCTTATCATCTTTATCAGATCTCACTTTTGCAAGTGGCCCTGAAGGGATTTACAACCCCTTTATCGCGTTGGTTGCAAGGTTCTTATTTGTTTGTGTAGGTACGAGGGAATTGCGTGTGGCCTCCTACTGGATTGATACCTTGGTTCTCAAAACTGAGGGAAATACTTACGCTACTTTGCTGCATCACCCTTTCCTCTTCAAGGGAAAACCAACACAGTGCTCAAGAGGTAGCAAGAAGGATTTTTGGCGCCATTGCGGGGGAGTCTACGCACAAGTCAAGACATACCAAGTACCCATCACAATCTCTTATCCCTCGCAATACATTATTTTCCATTTTCCTCTCGTTTTCCTCTCCCCCACTTCACCTTTGCGGTTTTATTCGCCCTCTTTTTTCGTTCACCTCTTTTTTGCTTGCATCTTGTGTTACCATGTGCCTTCTTTTTGCTTGCATCTTCGCTTGCTAAAAGTTTATGGATCCTCATCCCCTTGCTAATCTTTTTAAGAGATCCTATTATTATGAACCAATCTCTAGTGATTTGAGTGCATTAGATTATCTTTATGAGGTTTTGCTTGAAATTCGTGAATCTGAAAATTGTGATGAATCACGATAGCTCCTTGAATAAAAAGCATGATTGCAATGATTTTACTATAAATTATCTTGATGTCAATTGTGCTAATAATATGCAAAACCCTAAGCTTGGGGATGATAGTTTTGCTATGTCTACTACTCATTGCAATGATCATGATTGGGGTGATTCTTCTTATGATCTTGAAAATTTATTTAAGCCCCATGATGAATATGAGATTGATAATGTTTGCAATAATATTGGAAGTGGGTTTGAAGAGTGTCAACTTTAGATCCCACATATTTGGAGAATTTTCAATCTTATGAAGTTTTTGATAAAAGTGGGTTTGGAGAGGTCATGACTTTAGTTAATGTTAATCCCACTATTTTGGAAGAGTGTCAACTTTGCATGCATATGGATCATGTTGAGAATATGTTATGTGATAGCTATATTGTTGAATTTTCTTATGATCCTACATGTAATTATTATGAGAGAGGAAAATATGGTTGTAGGAATTTTCATGTTACTAAATTACCTCTCGTTATGTTGAGATTGTTATTGTTTCTCACTTCTTTCTTGCATATGCTAGTTTTTGCTTGTCTTGATAATTTGTTTGCCTATAAGATGCCTATGCGTACGAAGTATGTTAGACTTAGATGTGTTTTTCACATGCTATATCATGCTCTCTTTATATTTTCAATTGCTATCTTTCTTGTGAGCATCATTAAAATTGTCAATGCCTAGCTAAGGGCGTTAAACGATAGCGCTTGTTGGGAGGCAATCCAATTTTATTTTAGTTTTTTACTTTTTGGTTCTGTTTAGGAATAAATAATCCATCTAGATTCTGTTTAGATGTGGTTTTGTGTTTTAATTAGTGTTTGTGCCAAGTAGAACCTTTGGAAAGACTTGGGGAAAGTCTTTGCGATCTTGCTGTAAAAAACAGAAACTTTAGCGCTCACGAGATTAGCTACAACTTTTTATTGGAGAGTTCTATTTAGTTGATTCTTTTTGCAGATGATTAATAGATAAATTCCTCATGTCCAGAAATTTATTTTAGAATTTTTGTAGTTCCATAAGTTTGCGTTAGTTACAGATTACTACAGGCTGTTCTGTTTTTGACAGATTCTGTTTTTCGCGTGTTGTTTGCTTATTTTGATGAATCTATGGATAGTAATGGAGCTTATGAACCATAGAAAAGTTGTAATACAGTAGGTTTAACACCAATATAAATAAAGAATGAGTTAATTACAGTACCTTGAAGTGGTGTTTTGTTTTCTTTCGCTAACGGAGCTCATGAGATTCTCTGTTAAGTTTTGTGTTGTGAAGTTTTCAAGTTTTGGGTAAAGATTTGATGGATAATGGAACAAGGAGTGGAAAGAGAATAAGCTTGGGGATGCACAAGGCACCCCAAGGTAAAATCCAAGGACACCAAAAATCCTAAGCTTGGGGATGCCACGGAAGGCGTCCCCTCTTTTGTCTTCGTCCATCGGTAACTTTACTTGGAGCTATATTTTTATTCACCACATGATATGTGTTTTGCTTAGAGCATCTTGTATGATTTGAGTTTTTGCTTTTTAGTTCACCACAATCATCCTTGTTGTACACACCTTTTGAGAGAGACACACATTATTCGGAACTTATTAGAATACTCTATGTGCTTCACTTATATCATTTGAGCTAAACAATTTTGCTCTAGTGCTTCACTTATATCTTTTAGAGCACAGTGGTGGTTATATTTTATAGAAATTATTGATCTCTCATGCTTCACTTATATTATTTTGAGAGTCCTTTATAACAACATGGTAATTTGCTTTGGTTATGAAATTAGTCCTAATATGATAGGCATCCAAGATAAAAACTATAAAGTGCATTGAATACTAAGAAAAGTTTGATACTTGATAACTGTTTTGAAATATGAAGATGGTGATATTAGAGTCATGCTAGTTGAGTAGTTGTGAATTTGAGAAATACTTGTTCTAAAGTTTGTGATTCCCGTAGCATGCACGTATGGTGAACCTTTATGTGATGAAGTCGGAGCATGATTTATGTATTGATTGTCTTCCTTATGAGTGGCGGTTGGGGACGAGCGATGGTCTTTTCCTACCAATCTATCCCCCTAGGAGAATGCGCGTAGTACTTCGTTTCGTTAACTAATAGATTTTTGCAACAAGTATGTGAGTTCTTTATGACTAATGTTGAGTCCATGGATTATATGCACTCTCACCCTTCCACCATTGCTAGCCTCTCTAATACCGTGCACCTCTCGCTGGTATCATATACCCACCATATACCTTCCTCAAAACAGCCACCATACCTACCTATTATGGCATTTCCATAGCCATTCCGAGATATATTGCCGTGCAGCTTACCACCGTTCCATTTATTATGACACGCTTCATCATTGTCATATTTCTTTGCATGATCATGTAGTTGACATCGTATTTGTGGCAAAGCCACCTCCATAATACTTTCATACATGTCACTCTTGATTCATTGCATATCCCGGTACACCGCCGGAGGCATTCACATAGTCATATTATGTTCTAAGTATCGAGTTGTAATTCTTGAGTTGTAAGTAAATAAAATTGTGATGATCATTATTAGAGCATTGTCCCATGTGAGGAAATGATGATGGAGACTATGATTCCCCATAAGTCGGGATGAGACTCCGGACGAATAAAAAAGAAAGAAAGAAAAGAGGCTAAAAGAAAAAAAAGAAAGAAGGCCAAATAAAAAAAAGAGAAAAAGAGAGAAGGCACAATGTTACTATCCTTTTTCCACACTTGTGCTTCAAAGTAGCAGCATGATCTTCATGATAGAGAGTATCCTATGTTGTCATTTTCATATACTAGTGGGAAATTTACATTATAGAACTTGGCTTGTATATTCCAATGATGGGCTTCCTCAAAATGCCCTAGGTCTTCATGAGCAAGCGAGTTGGATGCACACCCACCTAATTTCTTTTGTTGAGCTTTCATACACTTATAGATCTAGTGCATCCGTTGCATGGCAATCCCTACTCACTCACATTGATATCTATTGATGGGCATCTCCATAGCCCATTGATACGCCTAGTTGATGTGAGACTATCTTCTCCTTTTTTGTCTGCTCCACAACCACCATTCAATTCCACCTATAGCGCTATGTCCATGGCTCACGCTCATATATTGCGTGAAGATTGAAAAAGTTTGAGAACATCAAAAGTATGAAACAATTGCTTGGCTTGTCATCGGGGTTGTGCATGATTTAAATACTTTGCGTGGTGAAGATAGAGCATAGCCAGACTATATGATTTTGTAGGGATAACTTTCTTTGGCCATGTTATTTTGAGAAGACATGATTGCTTTGTTAGTATGCTTGAAGTATTATTATTTTCATGTCAATATTAAACTTTCATCTTGAATCTTTCGGATCTGAACATTCATGCCACAATAAAGAGAAATACATTGAAGAATATGCTAAGTAGCATTCCACATCAAAAATTCTGTTTTTACCATTTACCTACTCGAGGACGAGCAGGAATTAAGCTTGGGGATGCTTGATATGTCTCCAACGTATCTATAATTTTTGATTGCTCCATGCTATTATATATTCTGTTTTGGATGTTTAATGGAATTTATTATACACTTTTATATTATTTTTGGGACTAACCTATTAACCCAAGGCCCAGTGCAAATTGCTATTTTTTGCCTATTTCAGTGTTTCGCAGAAAAGGAATATCAAACGGAGTCCAAACGGAATGAAACCTTCGGGAGAGTTATTTTCGGAACAAACGTGATCCAGAGGACTTGGAGTGGACGTCAAGAAATCATTGAGGAGGCCACGAGGCAGGGGGCGCGCCTACCCCCCTGGGGGTGCCCTCCACCCTCATGGGCCCCTCGTGGCTCCACCGACCTACTTCTTCCTCCTATATATACCTATGTACCCCAAAACCATCGAGGAGCACCGCAAAATCCTAATTCCACCGCCGCAACCTTCTGTACCCGTGAGATCCCATCTTGGGGCCTTTTTCGACGCTCTGCCGGAGGGGGCATCGATCATGGAGGGCTTCTACATCAACACCATAGCCTCTCCGATGATGTGTGAGTAGTTTACCACAGACCTTCAGGTCCATAGTTATTAGCTAGATGGCTTCTTCTCTCTCTTTGGATCTCAATACAAAGTTCTCCTCGATCTTCTTGGAGACCTATTTGATGTAACTCTTTTTGTGATGTGTTTGTCGAGATACGATGAATTGTGGGTTTATGATCAAGATTATCTATGAACAATATTTGAATCTTCTCTGAATTCTTTTATGTATGATTGGTTATCTTTGCAAGTCTCTTCAAATTATCAGTTTGGTTTGGCCTACTAGATTGATCTTTCTTGCAATGGGAGAAGTGCTTAGCTTTGAGTTTAATCATGCGGTGCTCGATCCCAGTGACAGTAGGGGAAACAACACGTATTGTATTGTTCCCATCGAGGGTAAAAAGATGGGGTTTATATCATATTGCATGAGTTTATACCTCTACATCATGTCATCTTACCTAATGCGTTACTCTGTTCTTATGAACTTAATACTCCAGATGCATGTTGGATAGCGGTCGATGTGTGTGATAACCCACAAGTATAGGGGATCGCAACAATTTTTGAGGGTAGAGTATTCAACCCAAATTTATTGATTCAACACAAGGGGAGCCAAAGAATATTCTCAAGTATTAGCAGTTGAGTTATCAATTCAACCACACCTGGATAACTTAATATCTGCAGCAAAGTGTTTGGTATAAAGTAATATGATAGTAGTGGTAACGATAACAAAAGTAAAGAAAGCAAAAGTAATATTTTTGGTGTTTTGTAGTGATTGTAACAGTAGCAACGGAAAAGTAAATAAGCGAGAACCAGTATATGGAAAAGCTCGTAGGCATTGGATCGGTGATGGAGAATTATGTCGGATGTGGTTCATCATGTAAAAGTCATAACATAGGGTGACACAGAACTAGCTCCAATTCATCAATGTAACTAGATCATAAAGGCGCACGTTGCCGCGCTTGTCCATCTTTGAAATTTAAGCTCCACTTTCTTTGTCTGCATTTATTTTTCCTTTGCCACCATCATTATTGATCAATCATGTTCTACATGGGATTTTAGTTCAGGGAAAACAAAGCATATCATTGCACCAAAGACTTAATGGCGTAGTAAAACAATACAATATAGCTTAGTTACAATATTATTTTCTTGGGTAGTGCAAATTTTAATAATTATAGAATCTACTTTTTTTGGTACATTTGTTTAATATAGCTTAGGTACATTTGTTGAATTGAGAGGTATGTCTACATCGGGGTGCAGAGAATAGCAATGGCTCTTGAACACCTAGAACTGCTCCCTGTTCGGACCTTGTAGTACAATCTATGACCAACCTAATAACGTACTAACACACGAATTCCACCAGGGAAAGCCGGTAGTCAATCCGCGTTAGCGCAGGAAACAGAGGGGTTGGGATCATGCGTACGCACATATACACGCATCAGCGGACACCATTGATCATGGACGGTTTGAGTGAAGGAGGACAAAGAGGGAATCTTAAGAAGGTAAGGAGGGAATGAGATGGCAAGTTTTTACTACCTGCTTCCTCGACCCAGAATGGTGCTGAAGAACACGGGAAGGATGTCGCCTAGCAGATACACGTTGGTAGGATGAGGACAGTAGCAATGGGGAGAAGAAAGGCGGCGCCGTGACCTAGACGCAAGCCTGGTTGGGATCGTGCGTACGCACATATACACGCATTAGCGTACCCATGACACAGCGTCGGAAGAGATGAAGAGTAAGATAAAGCATCGTACGGGCCTAGACCAGTTTTTGGGCCTATATGCAACCATATTCCTTAGCCGACCCAGTTAAGTAGAGAAGCCACAGATCGCTCTGCGGAGCAACTGCCCGGTTAGCCAAGCGGGCCGCGCGGGTGACGAGCTGAAAAACGGCCAGACGCGAGCTGTGTGGCTGGATTTGTAGATCTGGAGCGTCCAGTGGTGCCATCGAATGGTTGAGAACGTCGATTCACTGTGGGAGGGCGTAGGTGGCTCAGTTTTACTGTTTTGTAATGTAGGCATGTATTTCGAATATAGTCATACGTGCTTATGGAAAAGAACTTGCATGACATCTTTTGTCCTACCCTCCCGTGGCAACGGGGTCCTAATGGAAATTAAGGGATATTAAGGCCTCCTTTTAATGGAGAACCGGAACAAAGCATTAGCACATAGTGAATACATGAACTCCTCAAACTATGGTCATCACCGGGAGTGGTCCCGATTATTGTCACTTCGGGGTTGCCGGATCATAACACATAATAGGTGACTATAGACTTGCAAGATAGGATTAAGAACACACATATATTCATGAAAACATAATAGGTTCAGATATGAAATCATGGCACTCGGGCCCTAGTGACAAGCATTAAGCATAGCAAAGTCATAGCAACATCAATCTCGTAACATAGTGGATACTAGGATCAAACCCTAACAAAACTAACTCGATTACATGATAGATCTCATCCAACCCATCACCGTCCAGCAAGCCTACGATGGAATTACTCACGCACGGCGGTGAGCATCATGAAATTGGTGATGGAGGATGGTTGATGATGACGACGGCGACGAATCCCTCTCTCTGGAGCCCCAAACGGACTCCAGATCAGCTCCCGAGAGGTTTTAGGGCTTGGCGGCGGCTCCGTATCGTAAAACGTGATGATTTCTTCTCCTTGATTTTTTTCTCCCCGAAAGCAAATATATAGAGTTGGAGTTGGCGTCGGAGGAGCCTCAGGCGGCCCACGAGGTAGGGGGGCGCGCCCTAGGGGGGGGCCCCACCCTCATGGATAGGTGGTGGGCCCCTGGCCTTCATCTTTTGCAATGATTTTTTATTATTTCCGAAAAGATGTTCCGTGAAGTTTCAGGTCATTCCGAGAAGTTTTGTTTCTGCACATAAATAACACCATGGAAAGTCTGCTGAAAACAGCGTCAGTCCGAGGTTAGTTCCATTCAAATCATGCAAGTTAGAGTCCAAAACAAGGGCAAAAGTGTTTGGAAAAGTAGATACGACGGAGACGTATCAACTCCCCCAAGCTTAAACCTTTCCTTGTCCTCAAGCAATTCAGTTGATAAACTGAAAGTGATAAAGAAAAACTTTTACAAACTCTGTTTGCTCTTGTTGTTGTAAATATGTAAAGCCAACATTCAAGTTTTCAGCAAAGATTATGACTAACCACATTTGCAATAATTCTCAGGTCTCGTGTTTACTCATATCAATAGCATAATCAACTAGCAAGCCATAATAAAAAATCTTGGATGACAACACTTTCTCAAAACAATCATAATATGATATAACAAGACGGTATCTCGCTAGCCCTTTCTGAGACCGCAAAACATAAATGCAGAGCACCTTTAAAGATCAAGGACTGACTAGACATTGTAATTCATGGTAAAAGAGATCCAATCATAGTAATACCCAATATAAATTAATAGTAATGGATGCAAATGACAGCTGCGCTCTCCAGCTAGTGCTTTTTATAAGAGGGTAATGACTCAACATAAAAGTAAATAGATAGGCCCTTCGCAGAGGGAAGCAGGGATTTGTAGAGGTGCCAGAGCTCGGTTTTGAAATAGAGATAAATAATATTTTGAGCGGCATACTTTCATTGTCAACATAACAACTAAGAGATGGCGATATCTTCCATGCTACACACATTATAGGCGGTTCCCAAACAGAATGGTAAAGTTTATACTCCCCCTCCACCAACAAGCATCAATCCATGACTTGCTCGAAACAACGAGTGTCTCCAACTAGCAACAGTCCCAGGGGGAGTTTTATTTGCAATTATTTCAATTTAGTTTGCATAAAGCATGGGACTGGGCATCCCGGTGACCAGCCATTTTCTCGTGAGTGAGGAGCGGAGTCCACTCCTGTTGAGAATAATCCGCCTAACATGGAAGATAAGTTCAGCCCTAGTTGATACATGAGCTATTCGAGCATACAAAACATAATGTTTATTTGAAGGTTTAGAGTTTGGCACATACAAACTTACTTGGAACGGCAGGTAGATACCGTATATAGGAAGGTATGGTGGACTCGTATGGAATAACTTTGGGGTTTAAGGGATTGGATGCACAAGCAGTATTCCCGCTTAGTACAAGTGAATGCTAGCAAAAGACTGGGAAGCGACCAACTAGAGAGCGACAACAGTCATGAACATGCACTAAAATTAATAAACATTGGATGCAAGCATGAGTAGGATATAATCTACCATGAACATAAATATCATGAAGGCTATGTTGATTTGTTTCAACTACATGTGTGAACATGTGCCAAGTCAAGTCACTTAAATCATTCAAAGGAGGATACCACCCCATCATACCACATCACAACCATTTTAATAGCATGTTGGCACGCAAGGTAAACCATTATAACTCATAGCTAATCAAGCATGGCACAAGCAACTATGATCTCTAATTGTCATTGCAAACATGTTTATTCATAATAAGCTGAATCAAGAACGACGAACTCATCATATTTACAAAAACAAGAGAGGTTGAGTTCATACCAGCTTTTCTCATCTCAGTCAATCCATCATATATCATCATTATTGCCTTTCACTTGCACGACCGAACGAAGTGAATAATAATAAGAGTGCACGTGCATTGGACTAAGCTAGAATCTGCGAGCATTCAATAAACAGGAGAAGACAAGGAAATATGGCCTCTTGGTTAAATCAACAATAATGCATATAAGATCCACTTCAACAATTTAATCATGGTCTTCTCCTATCGACCCCAAAGAAAAGAAAAGAAAATAAAAACTATTTACACGGGAAAGCTCCCAACAAGCAAAAGAAGAACAGGAAATCTTTTTGGGTTTTCTTTTTAATTATTACTTCTACAGCAAGAAAAGTAAACTAACTAAAAATTACTCTAATTTTTTTTGTTTTTCTCAAGGTTTATTAAAACACACAAGAAGAAAGCAGGAAAAAGAAAATAAACTAGCATGGATATTGCAGTGAAAAAGTATGAGCACCGACATCTAGCAATGAGTGTGTGTAAACATAAATGTAATGTCGGTGGGAAGTACGTACTCCCCCAAGCTTAGGCTTTTGACCTAAGTTGGTTCATTGCCAGGGATAGCCTGGCGGATACCCGTAGGTGTAGCTGGGGTCGTACTGTGATGCAGCGTTTATTGCCTCCTGAGCTGCAGCGTGGCGTCGGGCTCCCTCCGCTCTGCTTTCGTACTCATCTGCCTCCTCTCTGGTAATAGTATATCTTCCTTTTGCTTGGTGATCAAAGAAGGCAGGAGCAGGGAGAGTAATACAGACAACATGCCGTTTGTCAAAGATTAGTTGATACTAGAGTGGTGATTCATTCCTCTCGACAAACTGGTGAGAGGCCATAGAATTAAAATCTAAATAAGTAGGAGGCAACTCCATATCATCCTCACGAACATCCACCTCAAAGAAAATTAGCTAAGCGGGTTGCATAGATTCCTCCAAAGAAATCTCCATTAAATCTATTATGATGCAACCTACGTGCAACAATGGCTCCCATATGATAAGATTGGTCTCCTAACAAAGCACTCCTAAGAATACTGAGGTCAGGCACACACATATGACATGCTTCATCCTTACCACTTATGCACCTACCTATGAAGAGAGCAAAATAATGTATAGCAGGAAATTGAATGCTCCCTATGGTAGCTTGTGCTATATCTCTAGATTCCCCTACAGTTATATCAGCAAGAAAATCTCTAAATTCAGATTTACGGGGATCACTAGCACTACCCCATTGTGGAAGTTTGCAAGCAAAAGTAAAATCCTCTAAGTCCATGGTATTAGATTTTTCATAGAGATCAAACATGACAGTTGGAGAATTACGTGAAGATGAAAATTCAAACCTCCTCACAAATGAACTAGTGAGTTGATGGTACTAGGGGCATTTGTCTGCCTCAAAGCTAACAAGATCGGCGTTACGCAAATATGCGTTAAATTTCTCTTTGATTCCCGCTCGATCCATAAAATTTTCTGAAGGCCATTCACAGGGCCGTACTGGAGCATCTCTTGGGGGCTCCTCATCAGCATCACGCATTGCAAGCCTGGGTCCTTGCTTCCTAGAAGAACCACCTTGGAACAATTTCCTAAGCATATTGCTTCCTCTGAAAAATTTCTGAAATTTTTAGTAACTTCAAACAAAAGTGAACCAAACTCAACAAAATTGATAGCAACTACTCCTACAAGTGCCTAGAGGATATATCATGCATTAGAACTACTTGGAACCATATAAATTTGACATGCAAGCTCAAGAGCATGGTCACCTATGCAGCACAAATTTGCAATGAATAAAGCACTAGAGAAAAAACTAATTGGACCAATGGAGGAGTCACATACCAAGGAACAGTCTCCCCAAGCAGTTTTGTGAGAGGTGCTTTGAGCAAGGAGATCGAAAATCGCAGCAAAGTGAGCTAGAACTCGTGCTTGAGCCAGATATTCGTGTTTATGGGAGGAAGAAGAAGAGGATGGGTGCAGGAATAAGTGGAGGAGGGCCACCGTGGGCCCACGAGGCAGGGGGCGCGCCCTGGTGGTAGGGCGTGCCCTCCACCCTCGTGGCCAGGTGGTTCACCCCCTGGTGTGTTCTCAGTTCCATAAATCCTCAAATATTCTAGAAAAAAAATCATATTTCATTTTCATGGCATTTGGAGAACTTTTATTTTCGGGTATTTTTATATTGCATGATAAATCGAAAAAGCAGATGTAAAATACTATTTTTACTTTATTTCAACTAAATAACAGAAAATAGAAAGAGGGTACAGAAGGTTGTGCCTTCTAGTTTCATCCGTCTCATGCTCATCAAAAGGAATCCACTAACAAGGTTGATCAGGTCTTGTTAATAAACTCATTCCGAATAACATGAAACCGGAGAAATTTCGAATAACACTATGTTACCTCAACGGGGATATGCTCATCCCTAATAATAAGAATATCATATTTCTTCTTGACAATAGGAAGAGGAAATTCAAAACCTCCAAATATAATCGATGGATTTTTTCCAATAGAGTTGATACTATGAACTTGAGGTTGTTTCCTTGGAAAGTGTACCGTATGCTCATTACCATTAACATGAAAAGTGACATTGCCTTTGTTGCAATCAATAATAGCACCTGCAGTATTCAGAAAAGATCTTCCAAGAATAATAGACATACTATCGTCCTCGGGAATGTCAAGAATAACAAAATCTGTTAAAATAGTAACGTTTGCAACCACAACAGGCACATCCTCACAAATACCGACAGGTATAGCAGTTGATTTATGCATTTGCAAAGATATTTCAGTAGGTGTCAACTTATTCAAGTCAAGTCTACGATATAAAGAAAAAGGCATAACACTAACACCGACTCCAAGATCACATAAAGCAGTTTTAACATAATTTCTTTTAATGCAGCATGGTATAGTAGGTACTCCTGGATCTCCAAGTTTCTTAGGTATTCCACCCTTAAAAGTATAATTAGCAAGCATGGTGGAAATCTCAGCTTCCGGTATCTTTCTCTTATTAGTAACAATATCTTTCATCTCGACATGGTGTCCCCATAGGCTGCAGGGAGAAGATGATGCACCAAAGGACCCAAACTATAGAGCATTCATCGGCGTCGTCGAGGATGCCGCCCCCTTGTTTGCAGTGGTTTTCGCTGAATTTGCAGACTGCCCCTCAGCCATCTTAGCGCTGTCGCGCTTACTATGATCCACACTCTTATCCTGATTCCCACTGCCATCACCGCGTCCTCAGTCATATGCACATCATTGTTCCCCGCCACCCCATTAACAAATGGGTGATCCTAAATCTCAACCTCAAGGTCATAAATCTTACCGTCATGGGTCCATCTCACTTTATTCAGAACAAAAACTCAATGTCAACAACTCTGACAAGCTGACGAGCAACGCCCCGAGCGTGAGTGAATGCCATGTCCACCTGCTCTATCTTGCATATCTACGAACCCAGGCTCCAGGTAACCAAAAAATAATTCAGGGGCCTCGACGGTGCCCCTGAGAATTTGACCCTAATCCGTGTAAGGGGTGTTCCTTGTGGCTCCTTCTTAGTCCAAGCATCAAACTCAAGGACTCAAGTTCTGATTGGTACCCTGCTCATACCAAACTTAAGCAGACGATCTAGATCCTTCCTCGTGGGAAACTCGACCCTGAACACTTGATCCACAGGTCTCATAGGAACCCACTGGAAACTGGACGACATTAGCTCCCGAAGTGCTGCACAACCTGCTCCTCTGTCATCGATCCACGTGTCACCTTCACCACGCCAGTCCTCGAGCTCTCCATCGCAGGCATAGTCGAGGTGGTGCGAGGCGACTCAAAGAACATCAACTCGGGGCAAGACACCCCATAGATCG
The DNA here is from genome assembly GCA_021605205.1 of Aegilops longissima. Taxonomy (NCBI): domain Eukaryota; kingdom Viridiplantae; phylum Streptophyta; class Magnoliopsida; order Poales; family Poaceae; genus Aegilops; species Aegilops longissima. Next base: position 230,125,697 of record CM038682.1, read on the forward strand.
TGCCAAGCGGCTTCGGTCCTAGGAGAAGAGGGCACTCTACCGAACCATACTTCAGCTTCAGGCCCAGAACACAAAGCTCTGCAATGCACTCAGCCACAAATTGCCCCAGCTCACCGCATCGATAACAGGTCATTTTTTTCTTTCTTGTGTCCCCACTTCGAAGCTCATTCTCCCTCAGACTTGGCACTATCTCTGTCACTTGCCATGTCACGAACTACAGTCGTCCATGTCGCTAGCACCTTCACCGTGGCGATGGCGCAGACGGTCTCCATCGCTGCTTCAGAGAGTGCTGGTGTGGGTGCCACCGTTGCCGCCCCCATATCAGTTGTCTGTACCACCGTAGCAATCGTCATCGTTGCCTCAGTAGGCGGTGGTGGTGGATCAGCCCGTGGAGGGGGTCGAGGCAGCGGAGGCCGCTGACCATCCCCCCGCCCTCCTAGGTAGGCGCGGAACACCCCACGCGCGCGAAAAATAGGACCCGAGGCCCCTTCAACGAATGAGCTAGGCAGGCCATTGAACCCTCGGCTACCGTCGTCAGTGTTCTGCCATTAATCAGTGCCGCATCCCCGGCCTCCACCAGTCGAGGAAGACCCATGGTGTTGACCTTCGCCATATGCGTTATGGCCATCATCTCCCCACTGACCACGAGGAGCGTAGTTTCGGCCACCGTACGCGTACCAAGTGTTATCCCGACTCACGCCATAGCCGGCACCTTGTCCACCACGTCCATTGCCGCCGCCCGCCCATACCTAGATTGAGGCGGAGGCTGCTAGGCTCCATCCAACCTAGCTGGTTGAAGAATAGGCCTAGGCGGCGGCTGCCCGTTCCCATGGCTGCTCATCACCGCCGGCGCAGCCGTAGTAGTCCAGCTAACCCGTGCGGTTCGACCTGGTCGGAGCGACGGGAACCTAGGATGTGCTATACGAGGTCTAACCATAGGAATGATCGATGTGTGACCCGTCATGTTGTCGATCGATCCTTCATGCACCGAAACAGAGTCGACTTCTATCGGCCCAATAGCTTGAGCTCTGTACTATGCCATATACCCAACACTCAATGAGCACAAGGCTGCCTCACCCGCCTGTCAGGACCTTGACAGCCTCTTCATGTTAACTTAAGAATATGACACATGCACTGAAGAAATAGAGTTCAACCTCTGGGAATCGGACGAATGGGATCAAATGTGTTAAGTGGACATCAACGCCTCACCTGAGTCCTATTCACCGTCTTTCGTTGCTGCCAACAGCCAGACTATAATAGTGACGACAATGACACTTCCCCATTCCATAACGTCGCCACCTGCTCCCAGCTATAAGGGCCCCACCTACCGATCTGGATCTCATCTTTTTCCCCTTTCTACAAGCTGTAATAGCTAGCATAGTTCTAGAACCCTAGAGTACTTTTAGAATTTGGACTCGATCCTCGATCTGTACATTGTAACTGAGATTTATCCATTGCATTAATTCAATCAGGGCTAGTTCGAGTACCTTGATCTGTGTAGTGTGATCTCTGGTCCTGTCAATTGGTATCAGTAGCTAGGCAATTCTTGAAGGCGGATCGATCGAAACATGCTGTTGTTGGGTTTCGGCTTGGTAAAATTCCATAGCCTATTGTCGATTGCGGCGGCGGCGTTCATCGGAGATGAATTTCGGCGGTGGTAGGGTGAGGTCACCGGTGAGGGTTTTGGACTTGTTCGTTGTAAAATTTCGGAGCCATGCATGGTCACCATGCCTACCCGGGCGAAGCACATGGAGGAGATTTCGGACGAGCTTGAGGTCTATAGACCGAGCTCACGACCCTCGTGTTGAAGGACAAGATGCAAGACCAGATCAACCAAGTGAACACATGTCTGCAGACAGTGGAGTCCTTGGAGAAGAATTTGGGAAAGGTTGAGCTCTTGGTACAGAACAATTCCAAGGTGCAGCAAGACATTTTCTCCATCCTGCGCGAGATGCGATCCGTGAATCCCACCCCTCTCTCCCTTGGCTCTCCTGCGTCCGCTTTAGTGGTTATACAACCAAATCCATCCCAATAACTCCAACCAGATCAGGGCACAAAAGCAACTATTCCCCAGGGAGAAATGATTGTTCCACCACCTGTGCAGCAAACACAACCCCAGAATAACCTTACTGATAGATCAAGCCAACAAACACAACCTCTAACCAGTAATGCAGTGCAACACCAAACTGATAGAGCAGTACAATTTATGAAGAGCATTTCCAAACTGATAGAGCTTGATTTCCCTACCTTCAATGGAGACAATCCCCTAGGATGGATTAGACAGGTCAACAAATATTTCCAGCTTGCTCAAACTCCTGATGGGTGCAAGATTGACCAAGACTTCACTTCCGTTATTGGGAGAGCTGAAAACTCGGTCTGTAGTGCTCAAGTGAAAAAAAAACAAATTGCCCTGGCCAGATTTTTCGAGAGCATTATGTGACAGATTTGCTGACTCCAACATCTATGAGGTATTAGAGAAATTCCACAATCTGAAACAGAATACACTATATGTGGCTGCTTACACTGACAAGTTTGAAGAGGTTATGGCAGTGGTTAGGGATGAACACCCACACTTGCAAGAGAACTATTACATAGTGAGCTTTGTCAATGGATTAAAACCCAATATCAGGTGCAGTATTACACAGAGACCTGCCTCTCTCAACTAAGCATACTGGTTAGCCAGAGACTATGAAAGTGGTTTGCAAGCCAAATATCAGTCATACATCAGCCATCAAGAAAAACAGTCTCAAGCTCACCCTCAGTCCAAACTTACTTTTCCACGAGCTCCCAACTTACAAATTCCTCCACCAACACCAGCCACAAGGAAACTAGGGGTTTGTTGGAGATTCAATGGGCCATGGGTCCCTGGACATAAATGCAAACAATCCCCTGACTTGCATGCTATTGAAAGTGAAAATGACCCTGAAGACATCTCTCCCGAAGAAGAAGCACATCTAGCAGTATTAACTGTAGAAGGACAATTCACAGATACAACAGATAAATGCATGCATATTTTTGCGCAAGCAGTATCTAGTGACTCCTCTAAATCTACTATACCGGTGAGTATCTTACTTGGGGGTAGAAAAGGATTAGCCCTGATAGATACAGGAAGCACAAATAAATTCATTGACCTCATATTTGCCCTTAAAACTAACTGCCTATTGGTTAATACCCTACACAGAAAGTTACAGTGGCCGGAGGTGGCTCACTTAATTCTGGAGCTGTTGCTCCCAACACAAATTTCAGAATATACACCAAAGAATTTTCAAATGATCTTACAGTGCTGGAATTACAAGGTTATGATATTGTCTTGGGATGTGATTTTCTAAAGAAACACAACCCTCTGTCCATGGACTTTGATGCAAGAACTGTAACTCTAAACAAAGACAGGAAGTACTCTGTAACATTCACAAATTGTACAGTTGCAGAGCCACCTAAGCTAATATCTGCTGAAAAGTTAGAGCAATTGTGCTCCAAGGGAATAGTGGGTTTTGCTATGAGTATCCAGTTCATGAACACTGTTAGTAACTACAGTTGTGTTGCAACCCGAGCAAAAGATAACAGAAGTTTTTTTGCCAGTTCTGGAGCAATACAGGGAATTATTCACATAACCAACTGAATTGCCACCTGTCAGATATTGTGACCATACTATACCTCTCAAAGGAAATTCCATACCCCTCAATGTGAGACCATACAGAGTTCCTAACTTACAGAAAAATGAAATGGAACAACAAATTAAGATGTTGCTTTCCAGACATATAATACAACACATCATGAACCTACATGCTTCTCCTGCTATTTTGGTCAGAAAAAAGGAGGCACTTGGAGATTATGTATAGATTACAAGAAATTGAATGCACAGACAGTTAAAAACAAGTTTCCTATACCTGTCATAGAGGATCTCTTAGATGAGTTACATGGAGCAGCCATCTTCAGCAAACTTGATTTAAAATCTGGTTATCATCAAATTAGAATGAAACCTAAAGATATTCACAAGACTGCATTTAGAACTTATTCTGGACATTTTGAGTTCTTAGTTATGCCCTTTGGCCTCACCAATGCTCCTGCTACTTTCCAAGCCTTGATGAACAACATTTTTGCTCCCTACTTGAGAAAGTTTGTGCTGGCGTTCTTCGATGATATACTAATATTTAGTAAGACACCACAAGAGCACAAGGAACACTTGTCCCTAGTGACGGAACTGCTCAAGAAACACAAACTACTCTTATACCAAGCGAAATGCACCTTTGGTACATCTGCTGTGGAGTATTTGGGACATATTTTGTTTGCTCAAGGAGTTGCTACATATCCTGAAAAAATCTCAACTATGAAACAATGGCCCATACCTTCAACAACAACTGAATTAAGAAGTTTCCTCGGATTGGATGGTTACTACAGAAGATTCATTAAGGACCATGGTATGATCTGTTGACCACTTCATGATCTCCTAAAAATGATTCCTTTCTCTGGACTCCATTACAGATAGAGGCATTTGAGATATTAAAATATAGTCTAACCCATGCACCAGTACTAGCACTCCATGACTTCTCAGTCCCTTTTGAATTGGAGTGTGATGCGTCTGGAGCTGGAATTGGAGTTGTTCTGGTGCAACAACACAAGCCAATTGCTTACTAAAGTAAGTCACTGGGGCCAAAAGTAGCTTCTCTCTCCACATATGAAGAGCAATAGCAATTCTGGAGTCCTTGAGGAAATGGAGACATTACTTCTTAGGGTCATCCTTGATAATCAAAACAGATCACCAGAGCCTCGTGTTCATTACAGAGCAGAGAATATCTGAGGGAATACAACATAAACTCATGTTGAAGTTACTGGAGTTCACTTACACTATTGAGTACAAGAGAGGAAAGGAAAATAAAGTTGTTGATGCTCTCTCCAGAAAACCTCAACTCATGACCATTTCCAGTGTAGTGCCTAGTTGGACGAACAATTAGGGCATTCCTATACTTCTGATGAGGAAAGCAAAAAACCGATAGCTCAACTTACTGCTGGTACAAATGATCTTCCATTATATAGTCATACTGCTGGTATATATACTAAGATACAAAGATAGAATATATGTGGCCGCAGATAAAAATTTCAGACAACAACTGCTAATCACATTTCACTCCTCTCCAATTGGGGGGCATTATGGGATTAGAGCCACTTACCATAGAATCAAGAGAATATTCTATTGGCCCAATTTGAAAAATGCAGTGGAACAATTTATTCATCAGTGCTGCCGTGGAATTGTCACGACAGATGTCCTAGGGTGAGGACTTAGTCGTGGAGCCATTGCACTGGGTTAGCTTAAAGGGGTTAAACGGGACAAATGACATAGGATTTTATACCGGTTCGGCCCCTTGCAGTGAAGGTAAAGGCCTAATCCAGTTTGAGGTTGTATTACTTATGTTTCGATTACCAGGGAGCGAATAAGCTTGACCTAGCTTTCTATCTCTTGTCTCTTGCCCTAAACCGCCCCCAGGTCATCCCTTTATATACACAGGTTGACGCCCCGCGGCTTACAGAGTCCCGGCCGACTCATAACAATGTGTCCGGATCGGTGACCAAATATACATGTCTTACAATACAAGTCATGCCTATATGGTGGTTTACACCTATGGGCCTTAAGTCGCTATTGGGCTTTGGGCTCTTAATAGTTGTCAACATGAATCGCCATATTTAATACCTTCATGGGCTTCATGATGATGAACCGCCGTTGGTATAACCCGGCCCCTTCTGGGCGGTCATACCCATTAGTTATATCCCCAACATTAGGCCCCAGGTTGATTTGAACTTGTTCATGTCAATCTTCAACACTTAAGAAAAATCCTTCTTCACTTGTTCGCGCAAGATATTGTAACCCGCCATGACGTCATCTCCTGGAATAATAGAAAACCGCCATGACATCACCTGCCATTAATTTCGCACAATACCCAACATATCTTCAACAGATCCTTATCTTTTAATAATCTCTCGAAAATCGAGGCGTCTGATTAATTGGATAACCATTTTTTGACCTCCTCATTTTCGTGCCCACCTGTTACCCTTCTCCTTATAAATAGGGTCAAGCAGCCCTCTTCCATTTTCCTCTCTTTCCTTCTCGTCTTCCACCTCTCTCTGTGATGCATCTACTCGTCTGAGCACTGCCGCTGCCGTGAAGCTCATCGTCGTCCTCGACCTCGGCCGCTGCATCGACCTGAACGGGACCAGAGAGAAACTGCGGCGCCTCTCCATTGCTTCATCGGTTCCAGTAAGTACTTCTCCTTCCCTTTCCTTTAGATCGCGTTTGGGTTTCCTGCAAGTTCATCGGAGTTCATCCCTTGTTCTTCGCTGTAACTTGTGACTGATTCAAACCTAGCACTCCTTCTATACGGCAGCGGCCGTGATACTTGTTTTTGTTAATAAACCATCTCCGTTGCGTAAGAAAGAACTAATCTGAACATATGAACTGCTCAAATACTATAATTTAGGTCAAAAATATTTTCCATTATCCGAAGTGTTGGAGATCTGAAATCCTAGCCTCAATCCGTGAAACCTGTTTGCTTCAACACTTAGCAGAATTCACTCTTGATAGATCTTGAATACCACTGTTGTCATGGCGGCTTAAATCACTGGCTTGTAATTATCCATATATCATTAGGCCCCACTTAAGCCGGCAATCTAAATATATGTTGTAGTGTTTCTTCTGGCTTAATGACTCAACTTAAACTGGCAAAACTTTTCTTTCTTTTAGGCTTCTTCCTTCACAATGCCGCCGAAGACAGTCACCTCATGCAACTGGGTCCCCTCAATTGTCACTGAGAACACGTTGAAAGACTTTGTCAAGATTGGCTTCTTACCAGCAAAAGATATCATGCGTTGGCGCGCCCCCAAACCAAGTGAAGAAAAACCTCACCCAAATAATGGTGAAGTCGTCGTTTTCACCGATCACATGAACCGGGGCTTCTCTCCACCCGGATCAAAAAATTTCCGAGACGTTCTGCACTTCTTTCAACTCCATCCTCAAGACATCGGACCCAATTCTGTGTCAAACATCTACAATTTTCAAGTTTTCTGCGAAGTATACCTTCAAGAGGAGCCCAATGTTGAACTCTTCAGGGAATATTTTTACTTGAACCGCCAAAATGAGTTTACGAACGGACCCAGCTTGGAACTTAGTGGTATCTCGATTCAACAAAGAAGAGGTGCTATCTTCCCCTATGCTTGCTTGCCGAGTCACCCCAAAGATTGGAACCAGACATGGTTTTACTGCAAAGACACCTCTCTAGCTGATGAGAATCCACTGCCGGGTTATCGTGTCCAGCGTCTTGACCCAAAACATCATCTTCCCGAAAAGCTCACTGCTCCTGAACGTGCAAAGCTTGCCCCCACCATTGCAATGGTCAAGGCTCTGCTAGGAAACGGGTTAATTGGCATTGACTTGGTTCGGTGTTGGGTTTCTTGGCAGATCATACCCTTAAGTCGCCGACCCGGCTTAATGTGTACTTACACAGGTGGTGTAAAAGATCCACTTCGCCATTTTTCCGTGTGTTTAACTGATGAAGCAATCACTGAAATGACAAAGACCCTTCTGAATGAAGAATTAGAATACTGCAACAAAGTGGGTCTGAACCCTTTCTGCAAACTTAACCTGCCACCAGATGTGAGTCTCTAAATCTCCTACCTTTACCTCATTATTCAAATATTATGTTAACTCAACTCTGATGACTTTCACAGGCTGAATGTGTTTTTTGGAAAAAGCAATATGATCATGAGGCTGCCAAAAAGGCAAGGGCTGCCAAGAAAGCCACCAAGAAGACTGCTAAGAAAAATAAGAAGAAACCAAGTGCTTCCAGCATGTTTGAACTGAATGATAGTTCTGAGTCAGAGGTAGCCCTTGACTCCCTTTGCTCCTTTTTCAATTATCTTATTGACACTGATTATTGTCGATGATGACGGAGCCAATAAGCGGTTGAAGAAGAGGTAATGATTATTTCCTCCGACTCAAAGCCTTTGCCAAGACAGAAATTTTGACGGGTAACCCGGAAAGTAAGCTTTTCACACCCCTTAGCTCATTTGGATCCTCACTTTCTTTTGAAGCAACAGAAACACGAGAACCGGCGACAGACTCGGACCAGCAGAGGTGAAGAGTTATCCTCCGGCTTACCGAATACTCCAATTCCGCGGAAACGCCAAAACGAGGTCCTTATAAACTTAAACTCTTTTTACCCACTGGCGGGTCGCATTTGCCAGCCACTTAATTCTTTTGATTCAACATCACATCAGGAAGTTTCCCGTTCTTCTTCCGGCGACTCATTACAGACCCAGTTGCCGGCTTTCAAAACTGCCCCTGGGTAACAACAATTACTTTGTATCCTCAATCTTCTTATACTCTTATACTTATACTGACTTGTCATAAACCGTGAAATGGACAAGCAAAGCCTAGTAAGAAGACAAGGGTGACTAAGCCAGCTGAAGACCCTAAAGTCCATGAGTCAGAGCAGCAAGTCCCAGCATCAGACACTTCTAAAAAAACAATGGGGGGAACCTACTCCTGAAGCCCCTCCAGAAATCCCTGATCTCTCCCCTGACCATACATATATCAATCCTTTAAACACCGAATCCTCGAGCCCACTTAAACCGCCAGAAGAACATGGTGAAGATGTTATGATTACTGGCACCAGCTTCAGAGAGCCGGGATAACCTACTGTCTTGGTCAAGCACTCCGCCAAAGACGAGTTCGTTGAAAGGCGTAAAGTGAGATTTGACATTGCCAATTACTCTCAATTGAGTGTTAATGAAGTATTCTCTGGTTATCTCAGCCAAGTTAATTCCAGCCGCGATCTTGAGATTGATATGGTGAAACAGATGCACCAGAAATTTGAGGTATGAATTCCGGCTTAAATAAGTTATGCATATCCTGTCAGCCCCCAAGTATACTGTGTATAATAAAATAGAATAGGCTGTAGACTTAGAATAGCGATGAGTATATAGCATCTTTAATAAAGAACCCTTCTGAAAGCCGTCTTTCACCTTCAATGTTAAACCGGATTTTAATGATCAACATTGCATTCATAGCCCCCAAGGGCCGGTTTAATCAACATGAATGAACCGATACTTATCATTGTTTAAAGATCAAAACTTACTTGTGTAGGCCCCATGAGATGGCTATGGTTGTCTATGGCACAACCGGGTCATCATAAAGTAGTAATAAAACACGAGCAAATATGCATTAGCCCCCAAGTGCTAAGTACTCTTGCTTGCAAAGTGCTTGGGACTTAACCAGATAATCCATTGTATGAAGAATATTTTTGGTAAACATTAGCCCCCAAGTGCCAAGTGTTATTGCTTGCAAAAGGCTTGGGACTTATATTCCTATACCCGGATATGACTGTGATTGCAAATCTGTGCTTGTACAGAACGCCACTGCTCAACTTCAATCTCAACTAGATGATACCAAGACCCGGCTGAATGTGGCACCCCGGCTCAGAGCGACCGGTTTACCAGGCATTGCCAGCCCAGAGACCATGTCTTCTGGGAACACACAACATCTTGGTACAGAAACAACCGCTTTATTGATGCTAGTGGAACAGAGTTTACATTACAACAGGTGCCGAGGCCAAGCGGCACACCCGGTGCGGCTGAACAATATGTACATTATTTAGTGAACATAAAGGGGCCTCGATCCGAACAACTACGTGGCATCGGAATAACGTCGAGGCGGAAGTTCCATATCACAGGGACACCGATGTGGACACGATCTAGACTCGAACATCGCTCCTTTCCAATGATACTTTCCTGAAATCTGGCATGACATGCAAGGTCAGTACGTTGAATGTATTTTCAAGCTCACAACAGGCATAATCATAATGGAAAACAATATCATGATATTTAACCAATTATTAACAATGCAACACTATATGTCAAACATGATGTGGTCATGCTCGAACGTCCCTCGGGACAGCTTACCAACCGTGATCATCCCTGGATCACAAACAAACCAGCAACGTGGTCTTTCACAAGAACAGCTCGTGATCCTTACGACGATCACAACCACGACCATCAGCTGGTCCCAAATGCCTCGATGGCCTTTCTGCCATCCATCACCAATGCAAAGATCATAGCTTAGTGTGCAACTTTTATTAAACGTTCACTCATGGTGGGACCTACTACGAGGTGTCCGTGACCGTGGACTCGGCTATCGATAGATTATACACTCTGTAGAGGTAGCACACTGTACCCACACCATGGAACCCATGGCCTCGTACTCCCATTCGGGTGGACCAACGACATTCCGACAAAACCCTTCCATTGCCACAACACTCTCCCGGCCACTCCGACCCAATCCCCAACGGGCTAGTCCTGGGTGGCCCCGTGTCTACCAAAGACACCCCGACCACCGTCGTGGCCAAAACAATCCCACTCGGGGACTCGGTACCATAAACTCAACAATGGGCACACAATATTATGCCTGCTTACCAGGCCAGGGTAAGCACGACAAAACCTTCCCTAGTTGGAGGCACGGACCAGAGGCCATGTCAATGGACCGAATCAAGGCCTTCCCAAAAAGGCAAATGTGGTTGCACTGGGAAAGAAACTCGATTCAGCGGCACCATGACCCAGTCAACGGTATATTCAAGTTGAGTTATATTCAGGTTCATCTTTAAAATGAAAATGGCCGGTGTCATAGCATGCCATGAAATGCAAAACTACACATGCATCATATAATAATAAAAATGATCGATGTCATCCATATACACACCAAGCATAAACTCATATTACTTTACTGCTCAAAATGACTCACAACTTAACCAAAATATTTTGCACAAGTTTTATTAATTTCTCACGCAAGAAAGTAACTCCGATAAATTTCTCATATGCTTAACAAAAAGATTTCACTATCAAAACCTCTTAATTTCTTTATCAACCAAGTTGGGTTCAAACATTCTGTAAGACAAGTAAAATGACTAAACAAGTATTTAACAGAATATTTTCTAGCAAATTTTTATCAATTTATGTATGCAAGAACAAAACTTTAAATAATTACTAAAATGCATAACAAAACCATTTCAAACATCACCACAAATAAATCTTAACTTGCTTTACCCACTAAACTAGTTTAAATCATTCTGAAATCAAGCATAATAACTAACAAATATTTAAAAAAATACTAGTGACACAATAATTATTTAAATGCATGGATTAATCATTTCATTCAAGTAAGAAAAATCACAAATATTAAAATGACACCATGAAAATGTTGCTATGGCTTGCCTTAGTGCAGATGAGGTTCACAAGCCTTCTGGTGATCCTCAAGACAAGCCTCACCCTCTAAAAATATATTTAAACACAAAAAGAAAATATCAAGAACACTTCTGAAAATCACCAGAAATTCTAAACAGCTCAGAAAAATCTCATCTTTGGTGAGCTGCTAGATTTCTTTTCAAAGAACACAATGCAAAAAGAATCAATTCATTTGGACTTATGGTTGAAGAGTTATAACTGTTTGAAGTTCTCTGGAATATAAATGATTTTGAATTTAAATAAACAGCTGGGGGGGGGGGGGTGACGTCGAAGGCGTAAAACCTCAGGGCGCCACCACTCGTACCGCTTCACGCGCGTACAGAGTGGCTAACTAGCGGGCCCCGCTAGTCAGGTGGGGGAAGGGGGAGAAAGAAACAGAGAAGGCCGCGGCTTCATTAGAGCTCTCGCCGGCGATGAGGGCTTCTTGGCCAAAATGAGAGGGAGGGATTTAGAGAGGGGACGATGGCGCACCTACCCGTACTCGTAGCGTGGCTAGGGGTGGTCGGACGGTGTCGGAAACAAGCTCGCAAGCGGAGTCAGAATGCGGAGGTCGCCAGAGTTGAGGAAGACGGCGAACGGAGGCCACTCCAGGGGCTCCAGGCGGGCGAGACGGCCTCACCGGAGAGAGGCGGAAGCCCTGGATGGGTTGCCCTGGCCTGGGAGAGGCTAGAGGTTCCGCGGCGACCAGAGGGGATCGCTGGCGAGCTCGAGCTCGGGGACGGCGGCCCGAGGCCTGCCCGGACAGGCTACGGATTCCTACGCAATCGTGGAGTGTGTGGGAGTGCTGGATGGGTGCTCGAGGAGGCTGGGGGTGGCCCTATTTATAGGCGAGCGGCGAGGGGGTTTCGGGCTCCGCCGGTGGACACCTGTCCACGGCGCCCGGCGACGAGCGGCGTCAGTGAGAGGGGGAGAAGGCGATGGAGGTCACGCGGCAACTGTGGGCGGATGGAGACGAGCACATGATCGAGAGGATGGGGACGAGCACAGTGTGCTCCGCGCTGTTGGGCTGGCCGGACCTTGCCCGTGCTCGCTGCGGCGAGCTCCGGCGTCGGCGAGCGCCAGAGGGAGTTTAAGGGCTTAGAGACGAAGATGGTGGCGCGGTTTGGCACGCCAGCAAAGCGAGGGAAGCGAGCAGCGAGCAGGCGCTTCGGCGCCAGAGCGCGTCGACACGCATGCCAACACCCCTGGACGAACGTGGTCACCGTGTGAACTATGAGATCAGGCTGATCTAAGCATAAACTTGATGTCTGGCATGTTGTTCGTAGTAGTTTTGAGTATTACCACGAATTGGTTTGGGTCTAGGTGCAATAGAGAGGATTTTACAAGCCAGGTAAGTTTCTGATCAGTAACTTTGAACAGTTACTATGGTCAAACGGCTGGGAGATTGAGGCTATGCTTTGAAGGCTAGTTATAAGTTACTAAGGTAAAGATGCACAAGAAAGTTCAGGTCAAATGGAGCAAGTAAAACGGTAGTTGCTGTAGAAACCACCATTTCTGTCCAGAACAGAAAATATTTTCTGTAGAAAAAATATTCCAAAAAGTGATGAAATATTTTTGCTCAAGAAGGTGCCCTAGGGTTCACAGAATATTTGTGAATTATCTCAGATTTTTGTGAGCCATAAAAATTAGGGTTGCTTTGAAGCAAACTGATCTGGCTAGGGTTTCTGAGAGAAAATGAATATTTTTCATTTAAGAAAAATATTCCAAAGATTATATTGGGGTGGATCAGAAGTGAAATGATGATTTAGGAGGGAAGTGAAGCACTTGGATGAAAGCCAAGGATGCCCAAGTGTTTAAGTCCATATGAAAAGATTCGAGAACTCCAAGTTTCAGAAAATTTCAAATGAAAATCAAGCAAATAAGAGAGGGCAAAAACCAGCCTGTCACAAACCTCCCCCACTTAGAATGAATCTTGTCCTTGAGATTCGGTCGCTTGGGAAAACCACTCTGGATACTGATCCCTAAGGAATTCTTCCCGCTCCCAAGTCGCTTATGACTCTGTGTGATGCTCCCACTGAACCTTGAAATTTTTTCTGACTTTACTGCGAGTGACCCTTTCCATCTGATCCAAAATTTTAAACGGTGTCTCTTCATAAGTTAAATCTTTTGCCAACTCTATTTCAGCCATTGCAGTCCTTTTCTCAGGCGGGATATGCATCGTCTTAATTGCGAAACATGGAACACGTTGTGCACGTCTGCCAATTCAGGGGGTAGTTCCAGTTGATATGCAACAGTACCCACTCGAGACATAATCGGGAATGGACCAATAAATCTAGGTGCCAGCTTTCCGCGAGTCTGAAATCTCTTGACTCCTTTCATAGGGGTGACTCGGAGGTATACGTGTTCTCCAGGTTCAAAACTGACCTGCCGATGCTTTGCATCATAATAATTCTTCTGTCGAGATTTGGCCAACTGCAGTCTGTCTCTGATTTCCCTAACTTGTTTGTCAGCTTCCATCATGAGACCCGTTCCAAAGATACGGCTATCTCCAGTTTGAGACCAATTTAGAGGAGTGCGGCACTTACGGCCATACAGAGCTTCATATGGTGACATCTTTAGACTGGTCTAGAAACTGTTGTTATAAGAGAATTCGGCATAGAGCAAGCAATCTTCCCATTTAGCTCCTTTGGCTAGCACACATGCTCGCAACATATCTTCGAGTATTTGATTTACACTGCTGCTCATCCATCATCCGCGAGGGTGATAAGCGAGACTATATTTCAGTGCTGTCCCCAAGGCTTGATGGAGACGGGACCAAAAAGCGGAGGTAAACAAAGAACCTCGGTCGGAAGTGATAGTTCGGGGTACTCCATGCAGACTGACTATTCGGGATACATACAGCTGTGCGAGTTGATTTGCTCTGTATCTGGTGCTGATCGGGATGAAGTGAGCAACCTTGGTTAGAGTGTCTACTATAACCCAGATTGCATCCTTGCCTCGCTGAGTCCTAGGCAATCCTGTGATGAAATCCATACAAACGTCATCCCATTTCCACTGTGAAACCGGTAGTGGTTGGAGGAGTCCGGCTGGCTTCTGATGCTCTGCCTTCACCTTGTTGCATATGTCGCAACAAGCCACGAAATAGGCAATGTCTTTCTTCATTCCCTCCCACCAGAATATTTGTCTAAGATCCTCATACATTTTTGTACCTCCCGGGTGAATGGAATATGAGGATTCGTGTGCTTCTGACAGGATTTTCTTCTTCAAGTCCGGCTGATTTGGCACACAAATTCGTCCACGAAATCGGAGGGTACCGAATTTTTCCTTGGAGAAATCAGGGGCCTGCTTTGCCATCTGGCCCTTGGCGCCTCTTTGTAGCTTGGCGTCAGCTGGCTGGGCCTTGCGGATCTCCATCTCAAGTGTGGGGGTAACTTCCAAAATATTAGCGAGGCCAGCATCCACGATGACCAAGTTGAGCCAAGCGATCTCCTCTTGAAGTTCGGTAGGCAATGATTCCCATATGGCATTTAAGCTGACAGGCTTTCGACTGAGGGCATCGGCAACGACGTTGGCCTTGCCTGGATGGTAATTTATTCCATGGTCATAATCCTTGACCAACTCTAGCCATCTTCACTGACGGAGGTTTAAATTTGGCTGAGTGAAGATGTACTTGAGACTTTTGTGGTCGGTAAAAATTTGACACCTTTTTCCAATGAGGTAGTGTCTCCAAATTTTTAATGCATGAACCACCGCAGCCAATTCCAAATCATGAGTAGGGTAATTTCCTTCATGGGGTCGTAGCTGTCGCGATGCATATGCTACTACCTTGCTGTCTTGCATAAGCATGCAACCAATACCTTGTCTGGTGGCATCACAGTACACATCAAAACTGCGATAAATGTCTGGAAGAGTCAATACAGGTGCGGTTGTCAGACGTATCTTCAGTTCATTAAAACTCTTCTCACAATCCTCTGTCCACTTTAACTTCTTATCCTTTTTGAGAAGCTCCGTCATGGGTTTAGCAATTTTGGAAAACCTTTCAATAAAATGACGATAATATCCTGCTAATCCGAGGAAACTCAGGATCTGCATCACAGTCGTGGGTGGTATCCAATCGAGCACATCCTTTACTTTGCTTGGGTCCACGGCTATACCTTCGGTGGATAGTACATGTCCGAGAAACCCAACTTTCTTGAGCCAAAATTCGCATTTACTGAACTTGGCATATAGCTGATGGTCGCGGAGCCGTTGTAGCACTGCTCGGAGGTGATCCTTGTGCTCTTCTTCACCCTTGGAGTAAATGAGGATGTCATCGATGAAGACTACCACGAATTTGTCGAGGAAGTCCATGAATACTTTGTTCATCATATGCATGAAGAAAGCAGGAGCATTGATTACACCAAAGGACATCACGGTATATTCGTAAAGACCGTACCGAGTGGTGAATGCGGTCTTAGGAATATCCTCCTTTTTAATCTTTAGCTGATGATATCCGGTCCGTAAATCGATTTTAGAGAATACTTTAGCCCCACTGAGCTGATCAAACAGATCATCAATCCTTGGCAGCGGGTATTTATTTTTGATGGTGACCTCATTCAGCTGGCGGTAATCTATGCACATACGGAGACTACCATCCTTTTTGCCCACGAAAATAGCAGGTGATCCCCATGGTGAAGAGCCGGGACGAATATAACCTTTTTGGAGTAATTCGTCAAGCTGTTTCTTTAGCTCCACTAATTCTGATGAGGGCATCCGGTAATACTTCTTGTATAACGGTGCGGTTCCGGGCACAAGATCTATTGCAAACTCCAGTTTCCGATCCGGTGGCATGCCTGGCAGTTCTTCCGGAAATACATCAGGGTACTCACTGACCACAGGAATAAATTCCAATTCAGCCACAACGGTGGAAAATAATTTGGGTATATTCTTGCGAGCGTAGAATTTGGTAAGCTGCCCATTCAGATTGGTCAAAGTGACTTCTCGGGTTGCGCAGTTTATGCAAACTTGATATCGGTCAACCAATTCATACCCAATATAATATCCAACTTTTCAGACTCAATGATTATCAGAGATGTTGGAAAGTAGACCCCATTGATATTGATCTCCAGGTCACGGCAGACTAGATTGCTCTTGATTATAGATCCCGGGGTTTGTACCAGCATATTTTTGCCCAAAGTCATGCAAGGAAAATTGTTTTGGGCACCAAAACTCCGAGAAATAAAAGAATGGGAAGCCCCAGAGTCAAATAAAATTACGACAGGTATGTAATTAACAGAAAACATACCAATGACGACTTCTGGCTTTTCTTGGGCTTCATCAGCGGAGATATGATGCACGTGCCCAGTGAAGTTTTGCTGGGTTGGCCACCACTCCATAAAGTCGACTTGTGGCCTGCTTAGGGCATTCATCTTGTTGTTCTTGGGGCACTATTTGGCATAATGTCCATGCTGCCTACAATTGAAACAAGAATTATTGCGCTGACGCTCCTCATGTGTTGGATTGGTCACAATATTCTTGGCTTGAGTGGTGGTCTTGTTAACATTCTGCTGCCAATTTGGCTTGTATTCCACCTGAGTCTGTTGCCAGGTACGAGCCTTTTGCACTGGCTGCCCATCCTTCTTTGGCTCAAACTTATGCTTGTTGTCGTTGTTAACAGGCCTATTATATGCTATAAGCTTGTGCTCCCGTTCAGCAATGAAAGCCTTGTTCACCAGAGTTTGGAAGTCTGTGAAATCAAGTATACTGAGAGTACAACGGATTTGTGGATTTAGACCTCCAAGAAATCTGTCAATTCTCCTTTCTTCGGTGGACACATCACAAAGAGAGTAACGAGCCAAATGATTGAATTTTTGCAGGTATTCGGCCACAGACTGATTTCCTTGGACGAGCGCGAGAAATTCATGCTGCTTAGTCTTCATAACTCCAGTAGGGATATGATATTTTCAGAACTGATCCTTAAACTTTACCCAGGTGATTTCTTCATCAACCGGCCACATGGCCTTTGTATTTTCCCACCATATGGCAGTTGCGCCCTCAAGATAATGAGTTGCAAAGGGAACTTTATCATTTCCTTCAGTACGAGCAATCTCAAGCTCTTTCTCCATTGTGCGCAACCAATCGTCTGCATCCAATGGGTCAACAATTTGACTGAAACTGGGTGGATTGGTCCTCTGAAAATCTGACAGCTTTGAGAGATGACCATTCTGATTTCCATTGTGTCCAACCATATCTTGCACACTTCTCAATATTTCAATCAGATCATTGTTCCTTTTCTCTTTAAACATACGCAGAATTTGCTCGGTGGAGGGAGGATTAGGCGGTGGAGGTGGTGGCTGAACGTACGGCTCGGGAGAATGTCCTTCCTGTCGTGCGGAACGACGAACAGGAGTTCCCTCATGAATGTTGCTACTGCTGCCTCAACGCGTCATCCTATTGTCGATTTTTCCCAAGACAACAAAACCGAGATGAGAAACACCCAAGTATAAAATTGGGGGAAAAGCCAGCGACAAATCCCGGAAGAAAGCAGAAGAGCGAAGAAAAATACGGCGAATAAAGTCTCAACATAATTATACATGGAATCATACATGAAAGATAAACAACATGACTTGTTCACTACTCTCATACATGCAATGAAACATCATGACTCGTACGACTACATCCGTACATCATCCAGACAACTGCGAATACTCAAAGATACTACTGCTCTGCTGGTGCTGCGGCGTCCTCCCCTGAAGCAGTCTCGGATCCTGAACTGACGTGGTTAACGGAAACCTCCGGGTTAAAGGTAACATGACGACACTTCCTTGAGGGCTCTCCCTCAGGGGCAGGGGTAGGATGAAGCATCGGGGCTACAGGAGTAGCGAGAAGTGAGACCCACTCGGCAGGAGTACAGAGAGGGTTCACGGCCGAGACGCCCGTGCTACTCGGAGGAGTAACCGGCGAAATAGGGGAGCTAGAGTTGACTGGAACATAAGGGGTAAATCCCAGAGAAGACGGAGTAGTGGCGGATCTAGAAGTGACCAAGGTAGCGGCTAAAGCAGTACGGGTACGAGTCAGCTCTCGAGCCAGCTCGTGGATCATAAGATAGCGAGCAGTGACATAACGAGCAAGATGGCTAGCAACACTATCAGACTCCGGATCAATGAGAGGGAAACGGACACGACCGTTGTCGTGCAGAGATGGGTAGTAATAGAAACCTGGGTGGTTCTGCATTCGGACCTCGTTGTAGCGAAGCTCGACTAGGACCTCGAATGCAGCAAACTGGACAGCCTGAGAAGCGGTGGATGCGTAACCGCTCTGAGTAGTGCGAGTGTAAGAGCTGGAATCGGAACTAGTGTGCAGAGTGACCACTGCGTGATACTCATATACTGAATCAGCTAGATGCTCCCGGTACACACGATAACTGGGTCGTCTCCGAGAGGGTACAACCGACACCACACGTTCCGAAGGAGGTGCAGTGACGTGTACGGCATCAGTTGCAACTCGCACGGATACGGCACCGGCGCCATCTACACCCACAACCATTAGCAGGTTAGCATAAAAATATATAAACCGAATGCATGCAACAATCAGCACAAATTACTACCGGCACTCAACTTAAAGCCGTATCTAACATCCAGTTAACGCGTCGCAGTCTAGCGTGGCCTACAGTCAGCGCGGCTCTGATACCAAGCATTGTGGCACCCCGGATCAGAGCGACCGGTTTACCAGGCATTGCCAGCCCAGAGACCATGTCTTCTGGCAACACACAACATCTTGGTACAGAAATAACCGCTTTATTGATGCTAGCGGAACAGAGTTTACATTACAACAGCTGTCGAGGCCAAGCGGCACACCCGGTGCGGTTGAACAATATGTACATTATTTGGTGAACATAAAGGGGCCTCGATCCGAATAACTACATGGCAGCGGAATAACGTCGACGCGGAAGCTCCATATCACAGGGACACCGATGTGGACACGATCTAGACTCGAACATCCCTCCTTTCCAACGATACTTTCCTGAAATCTGGCATGACACACCAGGTCAGTACATTGAATGTACTTGCAAGCTCACAACAGGCATAATCATAATGGAAAACAATATCATGATATTTAACCAATTATTAATAATGCAACACTATATGTCAAACATGTTGTGGTCATGCTCGAACGTCCCTCGGGACAGCTTATCAACCGTGATCATCCCTGGATCACAAACAAACCACCAACGTGGTGTTTCACCAGGAGGGATTACGAGGTGTCCGTGGCCGTGGACTCGGCTATCGATAGATTATACAGTCTGCAGAGGTAGCACAATGTACCCACACCACAGAACCCATGGCCTCGCACTCCCATTCGGGTGGACCAACGGCATTCCGACAAAACCATTCCATTGCCACGACACTCTCCCGGGCACTCCGACCCAATCCCCAGCGGGCTAGTCCTGGGTGGCCCCGTGTCTACCAAAGACACCCCGACCACCGTCGTGGCCAAAACAATCCCACTCGGGGACTCGGTACCATAAACTCAACAATGGGCACACAAGATTATGCCTGCTTACCGGGCTAGGGCAAGCACGACAAAACCTTCCCTAGTTGGAGGCACCGACCAGAGGCCATGTCAACGGACCGAATCAAGGCCTTCCCAAAAAGGCAAATGTGGTTGCACTGGGAAAGAAAATCAATTCAGCGGCACCATGACCCAGTCAACGGTATATTCAAGTTGAGTTATATTCAGGTTCAACTTTGAAATGAAAATGTATGGTGTCATAGCATGCCATGAAATGCAAAACTACACATGCATCATATAATAATAAAAATGACCGATGTCATCCATATACACACCAAGCATAAACTCATATTACTTTACTGCTCAAAATGACTCACAACTTAACCAAAATATTTTGCACAAGTTTTATTAATTTCTCACTCAGGAAAGTAACTCCGATAAATTTCTCACATGCTTAACAAAAATATTTCACTATCAACAACTCTAAATTTCTTTATCAACCAAGTTGGGTTTAAACATTCTGTCAGACAAGCAAAATGACTAAACAAGTATTTAACCGAATATTTTCTAGCAAATTTTTATCAATTTATGTATGCAAGAACAAATCTTTAAATAATTACTAAAATGCATAACAAAATCATTTCTAACATCACCACAAATAAATCTTAACTTGCTTTACCCACTAAACTAGTTTCAATCATTTTGAAATCAAGCATAATAACTAACAAATATTTAACAGAATACAAATGACACAATAATTATTTAAATGCATGGATTAATCATTTCATTCAAGTAAAAAAAATCAGAAATATTGAAATGACACCATGAAAATGTTGCTGTGGCTTGCCTTAGTGCAGATGAGGTTCACAAGCCTTCTGGTGATCCTCAAGACAAGCCCCACACTCTGAAAATAAATTTAAACACAAAAAGCAAATATCAAGAACACTTCTGAAAATCACCAGAAATTCTAAACAGCTCAGAAAAATCTCATCTTTGGTGATCTGCTAGATTTTTTTCAAAGAACCCAATACAAAAAGAATCAATTCATTTAGACTTATGGTTGAAGAGTTATAACTGTATGAAGTTCTCTGGAATATAAATTTTGAATTTAAATAAACAGCTGATGGGGGGGTGGCGTCAAGGCGTAAAACCTCAGGGCACCACTACTCGTGCCGCCGTGCGCTTGCTCTGAGTGGCTGACTAGCGGGCCCCGCTAGTCAAGTGGGGGAAGGGGGAGAAAGAAACAGAGAAGGCCGCGGCTTCGCTGGAGCTCTCGCTGGCGACGAGGGCTTCTTGGCCAAAACGAGAGGGAGCGATTTAGAGAGGGGACGATGGCGCACCTGCCCGTACCCGTAGCGTGGCTAGGGGTGGTCGGACGGCGTCAGAAACAAGCTCGCAAGCGGAGGCAGAACGCGGAGGTCGCCGGCGTTGAGGAAGACGGCGAACGGAGGCCACTCCAGGTGCTCCAAGCGGGCGAGACGGCCTCACCGGAGAGAGGCAGAAGCCCTGGATGGGTTGCCCTTGCCTGGGAGAGGCTAGAGCTTCCGCGGCGACCAAAGGGGATCGCCGGCGAGGTCAAGCTCGGGGACGGCGGCCCAAGGCCTGCCCGGCCGGGCTACGGTTTCCTACGCAATCATGGAGTGTGTGTGGGAGTGCTGGATGGTGGTCGTGAAGGCTGGGGGTGGCCCTATTTATAGGCGAGCGACGAGGTGGTTTCGGGCTCCGCCGGTGGACACCTGTACACGGCGCCCGGTGATGAGCGACGTCAGTGAGAGGGGGAGAAGGCGACTAAGGTCACGCGGCAACTGTGGGCGGACGGAGACGAGCACAGGATCGAGAGGATGGCGACCAACACAGTGTGCTCCGCACTGTTGGGCTGGCCATACCTTGCCCGTGCTCGCTGCGGCGAGCTCCGGCGTCGGCGAGCGCCAGAGGGAGGTTAAGGGCTTAGAGACGAAGATGGTGGCACGGTTTGGCACGCTCAGGCAGGCGAGGGAAGCGAGCACGCGCGAACAGAGCGCTCGGCGACGCTCAGAGTGCGTCGAAACGCATGCCAACACCCCTAGACGAACGTGGTCACCACGTGAACTATTACATCAGGCCGATCTAAGCATAAACTTGATGTCTGGCATGTTGTTCGTGGTAGTTTTGTGTGTTACCACGAATTGGTTTGGATCCAGGTGCAGTAGAGAGGATTTTACAAGCCAGGTAAGTTTCTGATCAGTAACTTTGAACAGTTACTGTGGTCAAACGGCTAGGAGATTGAGGCTGTGCTTTGGAGGCTAGTTATAAGTTACTAAGGTAAAGATGCACAAGAAAGTTCAGGTCAAATGGAGCAAGTAAAATGGTAGGTGCTGTAGAAACCACCATTTTTGTTCAGAAAAGAAAATATTTTTTGTAGTAAAAATATTCCAAAAAGTGATGAAATATATTTTCTCAGGAAGGTGCCCTAGGGTTCACAGAATATTTGTGAATTATCTCAGATTTTTGTGAGCCATAAAAATTAGGGTTGCTTTGAAGCAAACTGATCTGGCTAGGGTTTTTGAGAGAAAATGAATATTTTTCATTTAAGAAAAATATTCCAAAGATTATCTTGGGGTGGATCAGAAGTGAAATGATGATTTAGGAGGGAAGTGAAGCACTTGGGTGAAAGCCAAGGATGCCCAAATGTTTAAGTCCATATGAAAAGATTCAAGAACTCCAAGTTTCAGAAAATTTTCAAATGAAAATCAAGCAAATAAGAGAGGGCAAAAACCAGGCTGTCGCACTGAAGAATCAAGAATCTGAGACCCGAAAAGCCGATTGACAATTCCAATTTAGCGTGGCTAAAAAGGAGAAGCTGAAGACCGATTTTGAGGCTTTATCGCAGGAGGCTGAGAAAGCGGATGCGGCTCTTCAAAAGGTGACAGCTGAGCTGACGGGTTAAAACACTGTGTATCTTTGGTAAGCCGTATCATCAGCATCAAAATTGAATCTCTTCTTTTTATATCATGAACCACCGCTGACCACTCTGCAATTGTTATACAGGTCCTAGGAGCAGCAATCTTAGTCAAGATATGTTGGTGAAACTTAAAGCCATATATACGCTTGTTGAACAGCTATATGCCGGAACACAGCGCACGCTAGCCGTGATTTCTCCAATAAATCAAGGACCCAATCTGCTGAGCGACGTCTTGAAAAAATTGTCAATTCTGCCTGCGAGGATTCAAGAGATAAAATGGTCATGTGCAAGAGCCAGTGCTGTGACAGCCTTAAGGCGTGCCAAGGCATGGCTACCAGAACTAGACCCGGCTGAGATAGCTACTGGGTATCCAAGTTTGAAAGAAAATGGCACTTCTTTTGACCAGAAAGACTTCGCTACCTGTGTTAAAGAGATACGCCCTTTGGCAACTCTGATTGCTGATGAAACAACTCTCTCAAAGTATTAGCCTGCTTATGATGCAGAAAACCAGAAGATGTCCACGCCGGCTTATAAAGTGATGGATCTGATTCCCCCAATCCGTAAGCATACTTTCGCCCCTGAAGTTGATCCGTCCAACCTTATAGATGATGAAGCTGAATTCCAAGCTTTGCGTGGCATTGATTGGTCATCACCCAACTTCCAGTCGGTGGAGGACGAAGAACCGGAAAAGGATGACCGAGAAGCTTCAAATCGTCAAGACCAGGAAGATTGATCCGCTGGGCGGCTCAGATATTTGAACTTATGAAAACACTTGGTCTTTTAGGCTCATTGAGTCATGTAATAGGCAAGTAAAACTTTGATCTGTCGTGCCATCATGCATGTTTTTGTTTTGTGCAACAATGCTTGACCCGCCATTTGAAGAGCTATCTTTTGATACTTTATGATGACGTTGAATTATGCGGAGGAGATTTATCATTATCCTGCACACAAGTAAATCACAAGTGCCCGCGGTTTACCGCGAGGCAGGTCATAATACCCTATATAAACCATTGGCAACTGAAATAGGTCATAACCAGGGGCGGTTTAATCACGATCGAATATATCATACCTGTGATGTGAAATTAAACACTGCCGGCTTACCATATTAAAGCAGTTAGGGTGTTAACCCAAAACTTAGAACACAATACTCCCAAGTACATAATATAATCATATGCTACCGGTTCACCATAGACCTATGTTTGAGTTGTGCTGTGCAACAGACTCTCTTTGGTCTTTGTAACCCGGTCAGTAATCCTCCGAGTAAGTTCGAACTATGCTCATATGAAGTTATAATATTGGCTTGATAGCAGAAATCCCAAGGTAATCAGAGCTGTGCTCCCATGAAATTATCATATTGGCTTGATAACTGAATTATCAAGGTACTCAGAGCTGTGCTCTTATGAAATTATCATATTGGCCTGATAGACGAATTATCTAGGTAATCAGAGCTATGCCGCTTGATAGCCGAATTACCAAGATAACCAGAGCTGTGATCTTATGAAATTATCATATTGGCTTGATAGTCGAATTACCAAGATAACAAGGGCTGTGCTCTTATGACAATATCATATTGGCTTGATAGCCGAATTACCAAGGTAACCAGAGCTGTGCTCTTATGAAATTATCATATTGGCTTGATAGCGGAATCAAGAGGGTAGTAACGCTATGTTCTCTTTGGTGAATACACCTATGTTTGAACAGGAAGCCCCCAAGTGATTTGTAAGAACGGTGTTGCACCGGATCAAGAGGGTAGTAACACTATGTTCTCTTTGGTGAATACACCTATGTTTGAACAGGAAGCCCCCAAGTGACCATTGGAAATTATAAAGACTCATCACTCTTAGAAATGAAACGACAGAGGCCCTGCTTTATCAGGGATGCCGGCTTTATTATAATCATCATAATATATACATTGTCAAAATATGTACATTGTAAGAGTCGGTGGCTCAAGTATAGTAAGGTCGAATATGAGCAATATTCCACGGCCGGTGGGTCTCCTCCTCCGACTTACATGAATCCTTGTGTTCTTGAACATCGATAAGGTAGTACGATCCATTATTCAGATTTTTGCTGACCACAAAGTGTCCCTCCCAAGGTGGGGATAACTTGTGCATATCCGTTTGATCCTGGATAAGCCGGAGCACCAGGTCAGCTTCTTGAAAAGTTCTGGTTTTAACCCGGCAGCTGTGATAATGGCGCAGATCTTGCTGGTAAATCGCCGAACAAGCCGCCGCAAGGTCACGCTCCTCATCCAATAAGTCAAGTGCATCCTGACATGATATTTCATTATCAGCTTCAACATAAGCCGCCACACGAGGCGAATCATGACGGATATCACTGGGTAGAACCGCCTCTGCTCCGTAGACCATGAAGAAAGGCGTGTAACCCGTAGATCTGGTGGGGGTAGTATTGATGCTCCATAATATAGAAGTTAACTCCTCCACCCAACAACCCGGCGTCCTTTGCAAGGGAACCATAAGACGGGGTTGATGCCTCTTAGGATCTCCTGATTGGCTCTCTCGGCTTGACCATTAGACTGGGGGTGAGCCACTGATGATACATCAAGCCAGATATGCTCACGTTGACAAAATTCTTTCATAGTACCCTTGGATAGATTAGTGCCATTATCAGTTATGATACTATGGGGAAAGCCAAAACGGAAAATCACCTTTTTGATGAATTGAACCGTCGTCGCCGCGTCACATTTACTGACCGGCTCTGCCTCAACCCACTTTGTAAATTTTTCAACTGCCACCAAGAGGTGTGTCTTCTTATCTTTGGACCTTTTGAAAGTCCCAACCATATCAAGCCCCCAGACTGCAAACGGCCAAGTAATTGGAATCATCCTCAATTCTTGAGCCGGCACATGAGCTCGTCGTGAAAATTTCTGACAACCATCACATTTATTGACCAGATCCTCAGCATCAACATGAGCTGCCAGCCAATAAAACCCATGCCGAAAGGCTTTAGCCACGAGAGATTTAGAGCCGACATGATGACCACAATCTCCTTCATGAATCTCATGGAGAATCTCACGACCCTCTTCTGGAGAAACACAACATTGAAATGCCCCTGTGACACTGCAATGATGTAGCTCTCCATTGACAATTGTCGTCGACTTAGACCGCCGGGTTATTTACCTGGCTAAAGTTTCATCTTCAGGTAACTCGCCCCGGGTCATATATGTCAAGTATGGGACTGTCCAATCAGGAATAGCATTAAGAGCCGCCACTAGCTGTGCCTCCGGGACAGGAATAGCAAGGTCTTCCTCTGCAGGCAACTTAATTGAGGGGTTATGCACAATATCCAAGAAAGTGTTAGGTGGCACCGGCTTACGCTGAGAGCCTAACCGGCTTAAAGTATCATCCACCTAGTTTTTCCTGCGATCAACATGCTCCACTTGATAACCCTTGAAATGACCCGCAATATCATCAACCTCTCGATGATAAAAGCCGCCATAAGTGGATCCTTAGAATCCCAAGTACCAGAAACTTGTTGAGCTACCAGATCTGAATCGCCAAAGCACCTCACCCGGCTTAAGTTCATCTCCTTAGCCATCCAAAGACCATGGAGCAAGGCCTCATATTCAGCTGCATTGTTAGTATAATAAGGGAACATCAGCCAAGAACATAAGAAAATTTATCATCTCGTGGGGAAGTCAATACAACTCCAGCCCTCGAGCCTTCCAACTGCCTGGACCCATCAAAGTGAATAGTCCAATATGTGTTATCCGGCTTTTCCTCAGGCATCTGCAACTCTGTCCAATCATTGATGAAATCCACAAGTGCTTGAGATTTAATGGCTGTAAGAGGCACATACTTTAAACCATGAGGTCCAAGATCAATGGACCATTTGGCTACCCGACCCGTGGCTTCTCTGTTTTGAATGATATCCCCTAGAGGGGCAGAGCTAACCACAGTGATAGGATGACCCCGAAAATACTACTTAAGCTTCCGGCTAGCCATATAAACCCCATACACAAGTTTCTGCCAATGTGGATATCTCTGTTTGGACTCAATAATGACCTCACTGATAGAGTAAACCGGTCGTTGAACCGGATATTCTTTGCCTGTTTCCTTCCTTTCCACCACAATAGCAACACTAACAGCTCGGCTATTGGCAGCCACATATAACATCAAAGGCTCCTTATCAATGGGAGCAGCAAGAATGGGCGGCTCAGCCAACTGTTTCTTCAAATCCTCAAATGCTTGATTAGCAGCATCACTCCAGACAAAGTGGTCTATTTTCTTCATCATCTGGTACAGCGGTATAGCCTTTTCACCCAGCCGGCTTATGAACTGGCTTAAGGCCGCAATATGACCTGCTAGACGTTGAACATCATTAACACACGCCGGCTTAGCCAAAGAAGTGATGGCCTTGATCTTCTCCGGGTTAGCCTCAATGCCTCTGTTGGAAACCAGAAAACCCAAAAGCTTACCAGCTGGCACACCAAAAACACACTTGGCCGGGTTAAGCATCATCCTATAAATACGGAGATTGTCAAAGTTCTCCTTCAAATCATCAACCAGGGTCTCCTTCTTTCTGGATTTTACCACAATGTCATCCACATAAGCATGAACATTACGCCCGATTTGATCATGAAGGAAGTTTTGCACACACAGTTGGTAAGTCGCCTAGGCAGTCTTGAGCCCAAAAGGCATGGACACATAGCAGAAGGCTCCAAACAGAATAGTGAAAGTTGTCTTCTCCTGGTCCTTAACTGCCATTTTGATCTGATGATAACCATAATAAGCATCCAAAAAGCTCGAACACTCACAACCCTCCGTAGCATCAATAATTTGGTCAATACGAGGGAGAGCGAAAGGATCATCTGGACAAGCCTTTTTTAAGTCCGTGTAGTCCACACACATACACCAAGTGTCGTTCTTCTTAAGCACCAGCACCTGGTTAGCCAACCACTCAGGATGAAAAACTTCAACAATGAACCCAACCACCAAGAGCTGGGCCACTTCTTTACCAATGGCCTTTCGCCTCTCTTCATTAAAACGACGAAGAAACTGCTTGACCAACTTAAACTTTGGATTAATATTAAGAGTGTGCTCAGCAAGTTCCCTCGGTACACGTTGCATGTCAGAAGGTTTCCATGCAAAGATGTCCCGGTTCTCAAGGATGAACTCGACGAGCACGCTTTCCTATTTTGGATCCAGATTAGCACTGATGCTGAACTACTTGGATGAATCGCCAGGGACAAAATCAATTAGCTTGGTGTCGCCTACCGACTTAAACTTCAAAACTGGGTCATGCTCCGTAGTTGGCTTTTTCAAAGATGTCATATCTGCCGGGTCAACATTGTCTTTATAAAACTTCAACTCCTTTGTAGCGCAGACAGACTCAGCATAAGCGGCATCACCATCTTCACACTCCAAAGCTATCTTCCGGCTTCCATGCGCCGTGATGGTACCCTTGTGACCCGGCATTTTGAGCTGTAGATAAACATAACAAGGCCTTGCCATGAACTTAGCATAAGCCGGTCGTCCAAATAGAGCATGATAAGGTCACCACTTCAAAGGTCAACATCTCAGATCTGGAATCATAATCATCCCCAAATGCAACC
Source organism: Aegilops longissima (assembly GCA_021605205.1). Classification (NCBI taxonomy): domain Eukaryota; kingdom Viridiplantae; phylum Streptophyta; class Magnoliopsida; order Poales; family Poaceae; genus Aegilops; species Aegilops longissima. Next base: position 230,153,926 of record CM038682.1, read on the forward strand.
TACAGAGCTATTTTACCAACCGGGTATGCCGACTTACCAGGCACCACACCATGGAAGACAGTGTTTGAAGGTTTAAGACTTTTATCAGTCAACCCCATGCGATGGAAGGTTTCATAATAAAGGATATTGATGATGCTACCTCCGTCCATGAGTACCTTAGAGAATTTATATCCTCCAACCTGAGGCGCTACCACCAAAGCCAAATGACCCAGATTGTCAACCCGGGGCGGGTGATCCTCACGACTGCACACAATGGGCTGCTTAGACCATCGCAAGTAACGGGGAACTACCGGCTCAACAGCGTTCACAACCCTTTTATGGAGCTTCTGGTCCCGCTTGCATAAACTTGTGGTGAAGATGTGGTACTGCCCACTATTCAATTGCTTCGGGTTACTTTGATATCCAGATTGCTGTTGCTGATTCCCCTGACTGGACTGTTGATGATAACTGCCCTGATTGCCTTGATTGCTTTGGTGACCCTGAAAACCGGAATTAGAACCGCCACCACCGTAACAAGCCATGAGAACCGGAACCTAAGCCACCGCCTGGCCCATGATTGTTCTAGAACAAGTCGGAATTTTTGAACTCCTTCATGATGTAGCAGTACTTCCAAATGTGCGTGGATGGCTTTTCCCACGAACCATGCTTTGGGCAAGGCTGATTCAATAGTTACTCCAGATTTATACCTGACCCTCCTGCCCGAGGAGGTGGCTTTCGTTGATGATGCTGACTATTGTTCTGCGTGTTGGTATTGGCCACAAAATCTGAATTATTATCAGCCTTGCATTTACCGTTGCCTCCCTGACTCGCCGGGGTATGATGCTGGCCTTTAGTGTTGCCACTCTTATTTCCCTTTCTCGGCATTTCATCATCAGACTCGGGGTCCTTGGTACTATCAGAGTCGGCATATTTAATTAGAGCCGCCATCAGCTCCCCCATATCATTGCAGTGGCACTTAAGCCGCCCTAACTTCTGTTTAAGAGGCACAAAACGACAATTCTTTTCTAACATGAGGACCACTGAGCCAACATTGATGTTACCCGATGAACGTAGGATGGCTTTGACCCGGCGCGCCCAATGGGTCGTTGACTCACCCTCCTCCTGGGCACAGGCATCCAAATCTACAATCAACATGGGCTGTTTGCATGTATCTTTAAAATTCTGGATGAATCGGGCCTTCAACTCAGCCCACGATCCAATTGAATTAGTAGGCAACCCCTTTAGCCAAGTCCGGGTCGTCCCATCCAGCATCATGGTGAAATATTTAGCACACGCAGCATTGCTGACCTCCAATAGATCAATGGCCATCTCGTAACCCTCAATCCACGCCTCAGGGGGTAAGTTGGCTGTGTAGTTGGGCACCTTACGAGGTCCTTTGAAATCTTTGGGCAGACGCTCATTACATAGAGCCGACACCAAACATGGTACACCCATGCTTTGATAGGTCATGCCTGCTTCCACCGAAGTTGTCGGATAAATCGACGACGGTTGACGAGCCATGTACTGAGCCGCCAGCTCAGCCTCCCGACGTGCTCTATCCTGATCCATCAAGGGCTGAGTATTTTGGGGTGGGTCATGTCCACGGGGCGGGTTACGACGCTGCTCACTGCTTGACACCGCTAGGGAGTCCATGTGTCTGCTATAACTCCAGCTTGGGCGGGGGGTTGAATGGATCCGCTCACGGCTGTAAGAATAAGCCTCCTGTTGAACCAATGTTGTCTGAAGAAGCTCTCTAGCCCTCCGCGTTTCAACCGCAGCCGGAGACTCGCCTTCAACTAGGAGAACCGCCAATCATGATGTCATGTTATCCAAAGGGTTAGAGTAATGACCTGGTGGTGTCGGCAGATGTTGTGGTGGGATATTGTTCTGACGAGGCGGGTCCGTCGTGCGTGGTTGAGCTGGCGCTCCAGTCCCAGGCGCGGCTACCGCCCGGTTTACCCCTGGCAGGTCACTAGTCCCTGCACCGAGTGTGTTGAAGAGGTTCCTCGCCTCTTAAACCGGAGGCAGGCGAGTCCGGTGTCTTCTCCTCATGACATCGTTCGAAGCGTTCTGATCCAATGAGAGCCATAAGGAATCAGCCTGGATCCGTTGTGCCTGAGCATCCAGAACCGCTCGTTCCACCGTCATCCTTGCCTCCTCAGCTGCCAGGTCGTCCTTAGCTTGACCTATCCGATCTCGCAATTTTGCGACTTCCGCGTTATGCTGATCTTGATTCGCCGGGTTAACATTTGCTGCTAACAATGTTGTCAAATTATCCAGCAAATCAGTCGAAACCTGAGCCAGTGGCGCATAGGTCCTCCTGCCCCGGCTGCCGTTGCTGTTGCTGACCCAGAAATCATCGCCACTGCAATCGTAGAGTTCTGCGCTGGCTGTGTACCGGCCATGAAGATTGCGACCCAGTTCGGCAACTTATAGGGGTCCGGAATACTGTCGCAATCGGAACAGCCCCCAAGCCCGCCGTCCTGCAGTTGATACAACGAGGTAGTCTCGCCCGTGGACGACTCACCATCAGAATAGATGGCCGTATCACCGCCAGACATGGATCCTTCCTCATATGCTGCTCCATGGATGAATCCCACGAAGGCGCGCTTCATGGCGGGCTGAACTCGGGCGGGTCTCGCACGCTGAGCCGTCTCGATGATGTCGGTGCAGATGTCCAACTCAGGGCCCGGTTCGCAGATTTTGCCGATGAAGACGTGGATTCCGCCGAAGGGGATCTGGTACCCATACTCAATTGAGCTGGCTTCGGGGCCCCAGCCTGCATCGTCGACGTAGAGCTTGCCGCGACGACTCTTAGTCATCCGACCCACTGCATATCTCTTGATCCCTTCGAAGTTGCCCTTCAAGAACTCAAAACCACCATGTGCTGGCCCCACGGTGGGCGCCAATTGTCGTGGAATTGTCACGGCAGATGTCCTAGGGTGAGGACTTAGTCGTGGAGCCATCACACTGGGTTAGCTTAAAGGGGTAAAACGGGACAAAGGACACAGGAGTTTATACTGGTTCCGCCCCTTGCGGTGAAGGTAAAGGCCTAATCCAGTTTGAGGTGGTATTACTTATGTTTCGGTTACCAGGGAGCGAATAAGCTTGACCTAGCTTTCGATCTCTTGTCTCTTTCCCTAAACTACCGTCGGGTCGTCCCTTTATATACACAGGTTGACTCCCCGCGCCTTACAGAGTCCCGGCTGGCTCATAACAATGTGCCCGACTTGGTGACCAAATATACATGTCTTACAATACAAGTCATGCCTACATGGCGCTTTACACCTATGGGCCTTAAGTCGCCGTTGGGCTTTGGGCTCTTAATAGTTGTCATCATGAACCACCATCTTTAATACCTTCATGGGCTTCATGATGATGAACCGCCGTTGGTATAACCCGACCCCTTCTGGGCGGGTCATACCCATTAGTTATATCCCCAACATTAGGCCCCAGGTTGATTTGAACTTGTTCATGTCAATCTTCAACACTTAAGAAAAATCCTTCTTCACTTGTTCTCGCAAGATATTGTAACCCGCCATGACATCATCTCCTGGAATCATAGAAAACCGCCATGACGTCACCTGCCATTAATTTCGCACAATACCCAACATATCTTCAACAGATCCTTATCTTTTAATAATCTCCCAAAAATCGAGGCATCTCATTAATTGGATAACCATTTTTTGGCCTCCTCATTTTTCGCGCCCACCTGTTACCCTTCTCCTTATAAATAGGGTCAAGCAGCCCTCTTCCATTTTCATCTCTTTCCTTCTCGTCTTCCACCTCTCTCTGCGACACATCTAGTCATCTGAGCACTACCGCCACTCTGAAGCTCATCGTCGTCCTCGACCTCGGCCGCTGCATCGACCTGAACGGGACGAGAGAGAAACTGCGGCGCCTCTCCATTGCTTCATCGGTTCCAATAAGTACTTCTCCTTCCCTTTCCTTCAGATCGTGTTAGGGTTTCCTGCAAGTTCATTGTAGTTCATCCCTTGTTCTTCACTGTAGCTTGTGACTGATTCAAATCTAGCACTCCTTCTATACGGCGACGACCGTGATACTTGTTTTTGTTAATAAACCATCTCCGTCGCGTAAGAAAGAACCAATCTGAACATATGAACTACTTGAATACTGTAATTTAGGTCAAAAATAATTTCCATTATGCGAAGTGTTGCAGATCCAAAATCCTAGCCTCAATCTGTGAAACCTGTTTGCTTGAACACTTAGCAGAATTTACTCTTGATAGATCTTGAATACCACTGCTGTCATGGCGGCTTAAATCACCGGCTTGTAATTATCCATATATCATTAGGCCCCACTTAAGCCGCCAATCTGAATATATGTTTTAGTGTTTACTTCTGGCTTAATGACTCAACTTAAACCGGCAAAACTTTTCTTTCTTTTAGGCTTCTTCCGTCACAATGCCGCCGAAGATAGTCACCTCATGCAACTGGGTCCCTAATGACACTGAGACTCAATCATTTCTGGAGCAGAGAGAACTTGTAAAGCAACAACTCAAGCATAACTAACAGGTGGCACAAGAAAGAATGAAGAAATATGCAGATAGTAGTAGAATAGACAGACAATTCCAAGAAGGAGACATGGTGTATTTAAAAATGCAACCGTACTGACTTGTCGCATTTAGCATAAGATCAGGACTCAAATTGGCCACCAAATTCTATGGTCCTTATAGAATTTTATAGAAGATTGGCAACTCCTCTTACAAACTACAACTACCTACTAAGGTACAGATACATAATGTGTTCCATGTCAGCCAACTCAAGAGACACTAAGGTCCTCATGCCGTTCCTGATCTAGACTTGCCCTTAGTGGATGCTTCTGTAAGCTCAAGATAGCTCCCATACTAGTTCTAGAAACAAGAGATGTGCCAAGACATCCTCATCTTGTCACACAATGGCAAGTGCAATGGCTGAACATGTCACCCGAAGAAGCCACTTGGAAAGACACAAATTTCATCAAAGTTACCTTTCCGGAGTTCATCAATGGTACCATCCACTCCTGGTTTCCAACACCTGAACCTCGAGGACAAGAATCTTCTCCAGGGGGAGCAGTTGTCAGGACCCTGACAACCTCTTCATGTTAACTGAAGAATATGACACCTACACTGAAGAAACAGAGTTCAGCCTCTGGGAACCGGACGGCTGGGATCAAATGTGTTACGTGGACATCAACGACTTACTTGAGTCCTGTTCACCATCTTCCGTTGCCTCCAACAGCCAGACTGTAACAGTGACGTCAATGACCCTTCTCCATTCCAGAACGTTGCCACTTGCTCCCAGCTATAAGGGCCCTGCCTACCGATCTGGATCACATCTTTTTCCCTTTCTACAAGCTATAATAGCTAGTGTAGCTCTAGAACCCTAGAGTACTTGTAGAATTCAGACTCAATCTCGATCTGTACCCTGTAATTGCAACTTATCCGTTGAATTAATCTAATCAGGGCTAGTTCGAGTACGTTGATCTGTGTATTGTGATCTCTGGTCTTGACACCGCCCCCGGCCCAACTTGGCCCAGCAGGAGATTTATTACATTTCGCCCACGCTTCCAGATCTCACCGATCTGGCTGGTCACCGCCGCCAGTGGTGGCGCTATCTTGATAACCCACAAGTATAGGGGATCGCAACAGTTTTCAAGGGTGGAGTTTTCAACCCCAATTTATTGATTGGACACAAGGGGAGCCAAAGAATATTCTCAAGTATTAGCAGCCAAGTTTCAATTCAACCACACCTAAAATACTTAATATCTACAACAAAGTATTTAGTAGCAACGTAGTATGGAAGTAACAGTAACGGTGTCAAAAGTAATAGTAGCAGTTTTGTAGCAATCGTAAAAGCGGCAACGGAAAAGTAACGAAGCAAAGATCAATATGAAACGAGCTCATGGGCAATGTATCAATGATGGATAATTATGTTGGATGGCATTCATCATGCAACAATTATAACATAGGGTGACACAAAAGTAGCTCCAATTCATCAATATAATGTAGGCATGTATTTCGAATATAGTCATACGCGCTTTTGGAAAAGAACTTGCATGACATCTTTTGTCCTACCCTCCCGTGGCAGCAGTGTCCTATTGGAAACTAAGGGATATTTAGGCCTCCTTTTAATAGAGTACCGGACCAAAGCATTAGCATTTAGTGAATACATGAACTCCTTAAACTACGGTCATCACCGGGAAGTGTCCCGACTATTGTAACTCCGGGGTTGCCGGATCATAACACTTAATAGGTGACTATAACTTGCAAGATAGGATCAACAACAAAAATATATTCATGAAAACATAATAGGTCCAGGTCTGAACTCATGGCACTCGGGCCTGATACGTCTCCAATGTATCTATAATTTATGAAGTATTCATGCCATGTTTACAACAATTTTATATGGTTTTGGTATGATCTGCATGGAACTAACCCAGACTGACGTTGTTTTTAGCAGAACTACCGTGGTGTTGTTTTTGTGCAGAAATGAAAGTTCTCCATATGAGTTGAAACTTTTTGATGATTTTTTTGGAACAAAAGAGACCCCCCGAAGCTTCGTGGGAGGGCCAGAAGAGCCACGAGGAGGGAACAACCCACCAGGGCGCGCCTGGCTTGCCCCGGCGGGTTGTGACGACCTCGAGGCCGGTCTTAGCGTGAAACCAACGCCAAAAAATCCTTATAAATAGAGAAACCATCCGGGGTTAACCTAGATCAGAAGTTCCGTCGCTGCAAGGCTGTGTAGCCATCGAAAACCAATCAAGACCCTTTCCGGCACCCTGCCGGAGGGGGGAGGGGGAATCATCACTGGTGGCCATCTTCATCATCTCGGCGACTACCACGATGAGGAGGGAGTAGTCCACCCTCGGGGCTGAGGGTTTGTACCAGTAGCTATGTGTTTAATCTCTCTCTCTCTCTCTCTCTCTCTCTCTCTCTCGTGTTCTTGAGATGTCACGATCTTGATGTATCGCGGGCTTTGTTAATAAAGTCGGATCATATGGTGTTTTCCCCTCTCTATCTTGTTGTGATGAATTGAGTTTTCCCTTTGAGATTTCATTGTTATCGGATTGAATACTTTTATGGATTTGAGAACACTTGATATATCTCTTGCAATTGAATACTCATGGTGACAATGGGGTATCGTATTGATTCACTTGATATATGTTTTGGCACTCAACTCGCGGATTCCCGAGGTGACATTGGGGTAATCTATGCATAGGGGTTGATGCACGCTCTTGTCTCTGTTTCTCCGGTAGAAATATTGGGGCACTCATTGCAGTTCTTTGTGTTGGATTGAGTATTATGAATATGAATTAGCTTTGGTGTTATTTTAGTATGAACTATAGGATAGATCGAACGGAAATAATAGCTTTTGTGTTATTTTAGTACGAACTCTTGAATAGATTGAACGGAAAGAATAGCTTTGAGGTGGTTTCGTACCCTACAAACAATTTATTTTTATGTTCTATGCTAGATAGGAAATTTGGAGTGATTCTTCATTGCACTTTGAGGGGTGGTTATATGGTCCAATTATATTAGCATTGTTGAGAGCTTGCACTAGTGAAAGTACGAACCCTAGGCCTCATTTTCAAGCATTGCAATACCGTTTTTGTGCCTGTTTACTATTTGCTACCTTGCTGTTTTTATTTATTCAGATTATAAAAATATATTTCTACCATCAATATTACACTTTTATCACCATCTCTTCGCCGAACTAGCGCACCTATACAATTTGCCATTGTATTGGTTGTGTTGGGGACACAAGAGATTTCTTGTATTTGGTTCCAGGGTTGTTTGAGGGAGACTATCTTCATCCTACACCTCACACGGATTGATAAACCTTAGGTCATCCACTTGAGGGAAAATTGCTACTGTCGTACAAAACTCTGCGCTTGGAGGCCCAACACGAGTCTACAAGAATAAAGTTGCATAGTAGACATCAGGGCCCTAGTGACAAGCATTAGGCATAGAAAAGTCATAGCAACATCAATCTTATAACATAGTGGATACTAGGGACCAAACCCTAATAAAACTAACTCGATTACATGGTAAATCTCATCCAACCCATCACCGTCCAACAAGCCTACTATGGGATTACTCACGCACGGCAGTGAGCATCATGAAATTGGTGATGGAGGATGGTTGATGATGACGATGGCAACGATTTGCCCTCTCCGGAGCCCAAAACGGACTCTAGATCTGCCCTCCCAAGGAAGAACAGGAGGTGGTGGGGGCTGCGTATCATAAAACGCGATGAGTCCTTCTCTCTATTTTTTCTCCCCGAACGTGAATATATGGAGTTGGAGTTGATGTCGGTGGAGCCTTGTGGGACCCACAAGACCAGATGGCGCGCCCTTGGGGGGTGGGCACACCCTCCACCCTTGTGGATAGGGTGTGGGTCCCCTCTGGTTGATTCTTTCACCAATATTTTTTATTTATTCCTAAAATAATCTCCTTAAAGTTTTAGGTCATTCCGAGAACTTTTACTTTTGCACAAAAATAACACCATGGCAATTCTGCTGAAAACAACGTCAGTTTGGGTTAGTTCCATTCAAATCATGCAAATTAGAGTCCAAAACAAGGGCAAAAGAGTTTCTAAAAGTAGATACAATGGAGAAGTATCACGCTACCACCGGCCTTCTTCTCTTCCTTCACTCGACCACAATCCAAGAATCAGGATGAAAAAAAGTCTAGCAATGTGAGTTTCAGGAGACAAACCTTGCAGCGAGGGCCTATCCATGGCCAGACCGCCATCGCCACCATCCGCCGATGCACAACTCGGCGAGCCACCTCCACCCTGTTCGCCTCTTGCAGTCCTTGCCTCGCTGGATCATCGAATGGGATCACCGCATCGACCAATCTTGAGACATCTTCCTCCGAATACCCCACCTTAGAAGTTTCGGAGACCCCATATGATGGTGTTGGTGGCACAACCTCCGATGAGACTGCGGCCGGGGACTCATACTCCTCATCCTCGTCCTCTCCAGTGCCCTCCACTAGGTCCTAGAATCGGTCGCCGACGCGTCGTTGGCCGTCAGGTTTGGTAGTCCGAGCACCTTCCATAGAGAGATGGATAGATCCCGTCATATGGAAATGTTATTGCTATTGCTGCTGGTGTTGTTGTTACCGTCATCTTTGCTTCAACCATGCATTGGCATGGACGCGGGTCGAGGGACGAAGGAGAAGCTTGGCTTATTGCTCCGGGTTGTCATATCAGGAGGGTTTTCATTTCTTGGTTTTGCTCATGCAACATTATGGGGTCGATCATTTCAATTCAACTCAATGGATTTGATTAACCGATTTATACTACTTCCTTTTTCGTTATAGATCATGCAGGCTCATTTAACTACTAACTTTGCCACTTAAATAAAACTAGATTTGCTTAAGGGTGTGGCTAGGTCTCAATAGACTGAGATTTAACTAAGTCTCAATCAAGTGATATAGTGTATAAGGAGAAAAAGAACAAACTGAAAAGAAAATTTTGCACGGATTTCTACGCAAAATCAAACAAATATAGCATCGACTGAGACTTAGTAAAAATGTTTTCTTAAAGCTTCCTTTTTTGTGGTAACACTTCCAATCTATTAATTTTTGACCATGGTAGTACAACAAACACAATAAATAATAAAAAAATACATTCAAATCCTTAGACCACCCAGCGATGACGCTACAAGCACTGAAACGAGCCGAAGGAGGGCCACCATCATCGCCCCTCCCTCGCCGGAGCCGAGCAAAACTTATTGTAGTAGACAGTTGGGAATTATTTGTGCTAAGACCCCATAAAACCAGCGCACCAGAACAACAATCGCCGCCTTTAAAGAGTAGCATAGATTGGAAGGATCCAACCTGAAGACACACAAATGTAAACAAACTATGACCAGATCCAAGAAAATCCACCAAGGAAAGATCCGCCGGAGACATACCTGCACACGCCAACTTACTATACTAGACACAATACTGGAACGGTGGCAAAGTTGTTTAAAGCTTCCTTATATAAAGGGGTATGCTAAAAAGGCTAAAATAAAAATATTTCTTGTATTATCAATTTTGCAGTCGTAGAAACTAAATCAGCGATAACTAATATGGACCGGAGGGAATAGTTCTATTTTCTTTATGTTCATGATTTATTGGATAATTTAACATTTTACTATTTGACTAGCGGGTACGTGGCTTATGTGTGAAATATTATACTCCAGCCATTTCTAAATATAAGTCTTTCTAGAGATTCCAATAGGGACTACATATGGATGTATATAGACATATTTTACGGGGATTTCTATTTTCGTGCCCCTGTTTCATTTGTTCTACTCAGTTTTTCCCCGCCCATGTAACTGTGCTCACTTTTGCCCTCCTCCACTCGCCCACGCCTCACAAAAGGCCAAACAGTGTCTGGATGTCTGGTCAAAGTTGTTTACCTTTACTTCACCAGTGTTAACACGTGGGGCCTACCTGAGATGCTTACATGTGGGACCGGTTGGTGGACGGCCGGTGCTGCCGCATTTATCTAAAAAAGGGGACACAATATTTCTCTCTCATTTCAGATCCCCCGTGGCTCGAGCAGCCCACCCCACCCCCAATGCCGCAGCCAGCGTTGGCGATGACGATGCCGTTGGAGGTGTTCTGCGCCGGTGACGTTGTCTTACTAGAGAATTGCAAGGAGATCTCCTCTTGGTTTCCTAGCAAGCAAGCTCTGGCGTAGCATGCGTTGCAATTGTTGAGAGATGCGACGCCGGATGAGATCTGGTGGATAATTCCAGATCTAACCAATGGGGTGACTTGTATGGGGGTTTTCATCTGGGCGATGCATGAGGCAATGGAGTCCCCGGATCAGTCAGCGAGCGCATTGGTATTCGTACAGGTCTCGACGCGACCCGCCAGATCTAAGGGTTAAACGAGAGCTCACAGCTATTCTAGGGGTGATATACGTGTAACCTCTTCCTGGTGTGTCCCTACACATAATTATGCCTAATAATATGGAAGAGTTTATGAGGACCATCGAAAGGCCTGTGCCAGGAGACGAGCAAATGGTAGTTGAGGACGAGGATTGGTTGTCAAAGCCTATTCCGGCCGTCGACGAGGATGAATATGTAGATGAGGATAGTATTCATACGTCATAAAACGTATGAGTGAAGACGACGATGTTTTAGGGGTTATCATGTACAAAACAAAGCCGGAGGATGAGTGGTCGCCTGTAGTTCTGTGATTGGAGTTGTGATACTTCTAGTTTGTTTATTGCTATGTACTAAAGTTTGTTATATTCATCGTTGATGTTCCAATGTTATCGATTCGAGATGTGTATGCTACCTTATCTAATAAATTTTATTTTTTATTATTATTGATTCTTCCTATGTTGTGGATCCGAGATTTGTTTATGAGGCTTTTTTATTTTCTATAATTATTCCATGTTGATGTAAAAATTTCATGGATGACTAATCATGTAAAATTGATGGTAATTTGAGATTTCTTTATTGATACTACCTACATTTCTAATGTGAAAGGTGAAAATGATTTGTCAGAATTTATTGCACACTTGCAGTTCAAGTTTGAACTACTTGATGTGAATCATCAGAAATTCAATAAATCATTGAAATATGGCAATATCACTCTGAAATTTATGAGAAAAATGGCAGTTGGAATCTCATGTGGTATACTTTACGTGAAAATAGTAAGAGCGCAATTTACAATATTATTTATGACACTTCCTTCACAAAAAAGTCATGCATGACACTAGAAAAATGAAAAATTAACTTTCTTATGGTATTGTAGTTCATCATTTTCCCCACAAGCCATTGCACATAAGAGGCTTCCATGCAGTAGGATTTCAATTTTTGAGGTTTTTTTCTATAATTATTCCCACATTGATGTAAAAATTACGTGGATGACTCATTGGTACAGAGACGTGCTATACAAACGGTTTTTACCACCTTTCCGCGATGTAGTTTAAAACAGCCGCCTAGTGAGTGTGTGCGATAGGGGGGGCCTTCCCACACAACCCAGAAACCGTCGGGGATAGGCCCTCCGGCCACACACGTGGGGAAAATGAGGTCGTGTGCGATCGGGTGAGGCATGGAAGCCCAATCGTTTCCGCTTGTATGTACATCCCACACAGTGAATCCCAGAAAAACATTCCCGTTCGTATGTATATCAAACATAGTTTTTTGTGTGGAAACGTTTGTGCAAGGTGGCCTAACGCAAGAAGTTCTCTGTCGGAAGCCGTGTGTGATTGTTTGTTGATCCACATGCCTACTTTCTACAAACCATGTGGGTTGATTGAGTTCATCGCCCACGGTGTTGTCAGTGTAACCGTTTGCAATAGAAAACCCCAATAAGCAGGGTAATTAGCCTATTATTGATAATCCATGTCGTAATCAAATTGACATTTCTAATAAAACACGCCGGATATTTTATATCCATATACGGCAACCAGGATTTCATAATCGAATTACATCAGATAGTTTCAGCACTCAGTTACACCAAAGAGGGATATAGATAGCTACGCCATTACACAACAGCACCGACTTTCACATGCAACATTGGAAACCTTTGGAAAGTAGTATGATACATGGTAAATAGACAGATGAATCTCATCTGGGAAACTACAGAAGCGGAAGGAGAATATTGAGACTTCAATGATGTTCAATGTCCTTGCAACTTTAGGCCGGTGGCTATGGATAATTGCCCACCCAAGCTTTGTCCTCTTCAGGAAGACTTCAATATTGTATCATGGGTGTTGAATGAATACCTTCCTCGCCTCTTGACCATGCAGGTGGTTTGAGAGGTAATCATCGGTGAACTGCTTTGAAGAGTACTAAAATCAAAGATATGCATAAATCACGGTTATAAATTTTGAAATGGCACAAGGGCTAAAAACAAGGTAGAAGAGTTAGTACCATCCTATAGTTGACTGATGTCTTCTTAATTGTGCAAACAAAGATCTTGCTGTTATTCATCGCAAGTTTCTTTACCCTAACAATCTTTCTGAGTTTCTTGACTTGACTGATATTCATGTACATCTCATTTCCCCATATGCAAAATGGGTCGAATAGTGGGTCTAAGCCTCTGATAGCAGGACCTACATGTGCAAGACCAAATTGTAAGATACCTAAATATTAGGTTGATTCCTATGCACAATAATGTGCTATTAGCAAAAGGACCATGCATGGGCAAACCTCGATGGTAAACCGCAGTGCCTCCCATTGTTTCCCTGCAACACATATAAGGAAAATCTTGATTAGGTTAACTGAGAGTTGTCATACTATCAGTAGAATATGTTTTGAGTACAGCCAAATTCGATTTATTTCTGACATGCATAACAATACAAAATTGTACCCACAACAAATGAAAATAAAATTGTAGAATTGAACCGAACAGTTAACTAGACAACACACCAAATGAAGCAAAATAGTTAACTGAGCACACATTGTAGAATAGAACATATACTAGAAGATAAGACAGTTAATGAAACCAAGAATCCTTAAGAAAAGTACTGCGAAATGTAGCAATTGTTGGACCAAGCTGGTAACTGAACATTACATTTCAGAATATCATATTGCATATTAACATTACAGAGGACAAATCACTAGAAGGCACTGGCGGTGGCCTCGAGAAAATAGCACGAATTGTATTTTAAAGTAGACAACCGCGTGGTGGTGTCGATGGTGGCCTCGAAGACGAGGTGCTCCTCCAAGATCTGGTTGCCGGCACACATGGCAGCCATAGCAACCTCGTCCGCGCGTGCGGCCGCGATTTGCTTCTCCGCTGCCAGGTGCTACTGAGCTCCACGTTATACTGCATGCAAAATGGCTGTGGGCAGCGCTCAATTGGAGGACGGGCCAGTGATTTTAGCGGAAGGTGTCGCGCCGTCGGTCAGGGCATGTGGGACGGGGAAGGAGGAGGATGGTGTGGGTGGGGTGTGGATTACTGACCATATCGATGAGGCCGTGCAGCAAGAAGAGGGGTCGCCGACGAGGAGGTAGCGCTGCAGGAAGAGGGGTCGCCGGCGAGGAGGCGGCGCTACCAGTAAGAAGCAGTGAAGGTTTGAATTTGGAAAGCAAGGAGGAACAGTGGAAATATGGCTTTTGGTGGGGGGAGATAGATATTTCCGCGGTGGCAGAAAAATTTGGCTCGGTGCCACGATAAACTGTCGCGCAAGTGTGGTTCAAGTGCTGGCGGTGGACTGTAGACGATGAAGCTTCCTGCGTAAGCCAGACTAGATGGTGCCCCAAGATATTTTGTACCACAACAGTGAAGGTTTGAACTTGGAAAGCAAAGAGGAACAGTGAAAATATGGCTTTTGGTGTGTGTGTGTGTGTGGGGGGGGGGATAGATATTTCTGCGGTGGCAGAAAAATTTGGCTCGGTGCCATGATAAACTGGCGCGCAAGTGTGGTTCAACCGCAGGCGGTGGACTGTAGACGAGAAGCTTCCTGCATAAGCCAGACTAGATGGTGCGCCAAGATATTTTGTATCGCATCCCACACAATTCTTGCTAGTAAATTGTTTGTGGTATACCTGATTTTTTCATTCTATTTTCAAAGAAAAAATGGTGTTACGGAGGGAAAGGATGGTGTTTGAATTTCTAGAACATTTATCTACAGTGAACATGCAACTATATGAGTGTAGTGTTAAAATTTGGAATTATTCTGGGTTCGTTTGGCATTTTTATGCATTAGTTGAGTTTCTGGTCATTTAATGTGCATAATTCAAATTTGAACTACAAGCACAAGCTACAGTGCACCAAAGTTTGTTGAAAAATCACATGTGTGTCTTTGGGTAAATTTATATGTCCCATGCAAGAATGGGAATGAAATTCAAACATCTAGGCGTCGTGGCTCGGCCGGAAACATTGAGAAACTTGGTTTTTAAATTCCTCTCAATCCCAAACTCGCCTGAAAATCATGAAACTTGGCATGGTGTCAATTCATGGCACCAACATGCTGTGATAAAAAAATTGGCTGAATTGGGACAAGTTTTGGCATAAGCTTCTTGCGAATTGGAGCTTCTCTCAAGAAGGCATGTGGTTTCGAGAGGGAACGTGTCACCTTTGTGTGCGAAACGACATAGGCTGCCCCCCCTCTTGATTTTTTTACAGAGCAAACAGAGAACTATATAAGTGTCGTGTTAAAATTTGGAATTATCCCGGGTTCATTTGGACCTTTTAATGCATTAATTGAGTTTCTGGGCATTTAATGTGAATAATTCAAATTTGAACTACAAGCACATGCTCCAGTGCACCAAGGTTGGTTCAAAAATCACATGTGTGTCCTTGGGTGAAATTCTAGGTCCCATGCAAGAAATGGGAATGAAATCCAAACATCTGGGTGTCGTGGCTCGGCCGGTAACATTGAGAAACTTGCCTTTTAAAATTCCTGTAAATTAAAATCTCGCCTAAAAATCATGAAAGTTGGCATGGTGTCATTTCATGGCACCAACATGTTGTGGTAAAACAATTGGCTGAATTGGGACAAGTTTTGGTATAATCTTCTTGCAAACCGGAGCTTCTCTCAAGAAGACTCGTGGTTCCAAGAGGGAACATGTCACCTTTGTGTGCGAAACGATATACGCTGCCTCCCCCCGCCTTGATTTTTTACAGAGGCAACTTAGAACTATACGAGTGTCGTGTTAAAATCTGGAATTATTCCGGGTTCGTTTGGCCTTTTTTATACATTATTTGAGTTTCTGGGCATTTAATGTGCATAATTCAAATTTGAACTACAAGCACATGCTCCAGTGGACCAAAGTTGGTTGAAAATCACATATGTGTCCTTGGGTTAATTTCTAGGTCCCATGCAAGAATGGGAATGAAATTCAAACATCTCGGCGTCATGGTTCGGCCGGAAATATTGAGAATCTTGGTTTTTAAATTCCTGTCAATCCAAAACATGCATGAAAATCATGAAACTTGGCATGGTGTCATGACATGGCACCATCATGTTTTGGTAATTTTTTTGGCCGAATTGGGACAAGCTTTGGTATAAGCTTCTTGCAAACTGGATCTTCTCTCAAGAAGGCTCATGTTTCTGAGAGGGAAGGTGTCACCTCCGTGTGCGAAACGACATACACTGCCTTCTCCCGCCTTGATTTTTTATATAGGCAGCTTAGACCAATATGAGTTTCGAGCTAAATTTTGGAATTATTCCGGGTTCGTTTGGCTTTTTTATACGTTAATTGAGTTTCCACACATTTAATGCACATAATTCAAATTTGAACTACAAGCACATGCTCCAGTGCGCCAATGATAGTTGCAAAATCATTTATGTGTACTTGGGCGAATTTGTAGGTCCCATACAAGAAATGGGAATGGAATTCAAGCATCTGGGCGTCTTGGCTCGGCCGGAAATATCGAGAAACTTGGTTTTAAAATTCCCGTAAATCGAAAACTCGCCTAAAAATCATGAAACTTGGCATGGTGTCATGACATGGCACCAACATGTTTTTGTCCGATTTGCGAAGGCGCACATTTTAACAATCAACAAAGTCATTTTGGAACAAGTGTTGTCAAGTTACAATCAGAAACACAAGTATTATTGAAACCGTGGGCATTCTACTTACCATTTACGTGCCGCCACACGTCCCTTTTTTTATTGGCTAGGAGGTGTCGTGCGGGGTAGCTATTTGAGTACGGGAGGCATGCGATCAAACCCCTGCGCGTGCTTATCGGGAGGACAGCCCTTTGACCTCCATCTTCCGCCCACCTCTCTCCCAACGTCTCCATTAATGGCGCCTGAGCCTCTGTGTGGCTATGCCTCACTCTACTGAGATTTAAGAGAGAAAAAATAAAATCTGAAAAGAAAGTTTTGCACGGATCTTGATGTAAGATCTAATGTACCTATATAGCATCGATTGCGACTTATAGCAAGGTTGATGAATATAAGGATGATGACAGTGGATAATAATTGTCTTGCACATTTAGGAAGATGATTAAAAAAGCCACACGCGACAACGCCCGAAATACAGAAGGACAAAAGAAGAAGGAAAACGCAGACAACGATCTGGCTCGCTAATCCCTACTTTATTTATGCGTTGTTCCAGGCCGCAGACACTAGTTCTCGTGGCGAGCGGCGATGAGCTCTTTTTTGTCATCAATACGCTACTTGAGAGCATCCGCGGATTCCTCCACCAGCCTTTAGCGCTTGATGCAGAGCATGGCATTCTCGTCCATAAGTTTCTTGACAATGACACTGGTCCTCTTCAACAAGGCAGTTGTAGCGGCCAGACCTCAAACAGTCTTATTTCTGTGCATCAGTGTCATCCCTGGATCGGTAATGCTGACACACACAGTACTTGAGGATTTATAACAGAGTAGCAATCACACACTTATTACATCGAATGTCTCAAAAGAGAACTTATTACAATAAATATGGCTTAAGGCCATCTAAAATCGATAATAGCAGAAGGCTTGGAAGATAAAGCGAGTCCATCAACTCCAACGGCATCACTGAGTGAAAGACAACGACCTATGGCACCTTACTCGTCGTCTGAAAAGTCGGCAACATGATACGTTGCAGCCCGAAACGGGTCTGCACATGGAATATGCTGGCAATGTAACACAAGAGAGTAATGAACAGAATAAATGCTATCACTACATGCATATATGGCTGGTGGAGGCTGTATGGTTAATATGTTTTTGAAAAGCCAATTTTCCTTCAACAAAGGAATAAATTTTATTTAACTATCATGGTAGATGATAAACATTGAGAAGGTTCCTCCAACTCAATCCCAATTAAGCATCATCATTAAAGCCAATCAAATTATATTAAGAGTGATGAGATCCACATGATAATCCATGAACTAGATACTCAAGATGTCCATAACCGGGACACAGCTAACCATGATTAGTTTGTACACTCTCTGAGAGGTTTATGACTTTCCCCCACAAGACTCGAATACATCCATGGTCGGAGATTCGAGACATAGTCTTTCTGAAGCATTAACTCTCTACTCTGGATAGACAGTACCACCTACAACCCACTACATCTGCGGATGCTACCTCTTGAAGAGCTTCACACAACTTACTCAACTATGCCAGAGCCCATAATGGCGTGTGGCTGCACACGGAAGTTTCTAGCGTGAATAATCTTATGATCCCTTTGAGCCTGGGTGGCGTGCCGTAGGATGATCACACGGTTCCTCCGGGATATCCTAGGACAACACTGGATTCTCTAGGTGCCCACAAGCAATCCACCCAGATGTGTATTGAAGTAGCCACCTTAAGTTGAACCATTAATTAACAAACTCACATCTGTCATGGATACACTCAAAGCCAATCCACGTCTATGAGCATCATAGCGATATAAGCAACGTAGAAGTAACTCCCATAGGTTTGATAATAAACAGGTGAATAGGTACTACCTCATCTACTTCCCAAAACCACAATTTAATCAGATCCTAACCATGCAATTGTTTGAGGATTGGTCTAATGCAATAAAACTGGGTAGTAAAGAGGTATGATCAAAGTGTTACTTGCCTTGCTGATGATCCGCGAAACCTAGAGACTCGTAGTAGCATGCTTCGCACTCCGGGTACTCTATTGCAAACAAACAAGCATACAATAAACACACAAATAGAAATACGTGTAAAACTCAAATAAGAGATCTAACCAGAAAATTCAACTTAGGAACTCCGGTTTGCAAAAAGAATGAAATCAAACGAAGCAATGAAACTCAAACTGTGAAAGAAACAAGATCTGTTTACTAATTTGTAGCAAAATCTTGTTCAAGTTGGTTAAACAGAAAGAGGGCTTCGAGGCGAAGATCTAGGCG
Organism: Aegilops longissima; assembly: GCA_021605205.1. Classification (NCBI taxonomy): domain Eukaryota; kingdom Viridiplantae; phylum Streptophyta; class Magnoliopsida; order Poales; family Poaceae; genus Aegilops; species Aegilops longissima. Next base: position 230,172,666 of record CM038682.1, read on the forward strand.
CTTGAATCGCCTGATTCCGATAAACAAGCGAATAGTTATACTAGAACGAAGATTAGGGCTGAAATCACGATCGAAAATAATCGCGGAAAAACCCTGGAAAAAGAAAAACTGACGAACAGGCTAACGAATGAACGTTCGCTGTCTGTGGTTAACCAGTGAAAACCGAACGGGCGTTCGCTAAATAACTAAACCAGAAAAAACTGATGTAATAGAAAAAAGCGAGATTTAGGGTTTCGAAAAAAACCCGGTCAGTTTTTCGACGAAAACCGGCGGCGGCGGCTGCCTCGTCGGCGGGGTTAGTGGTGGCAATGCAATGAGCGGCCTGGCGGCGGCGAGGCGAGGCGGCGGCAATGGCGGCAAGGCAATGGCGGCAATGGTTCGGGCGGGCGGAGCTGGCGCTAGGGTTTGGCGGGCGGGCCTACACGGCTTATAAGGCCGGCCGGGTCGGAGTCCTAGTCGGGCACGGCCCTGTTAGGTCGGTTGACTTTTTTAAAAAATTAATTCCGCGCAGAAAAAAAGAAGAAAAGAAATACTAAACGGACTCCAAAAATCCTAAAATAAAATTTTCCCGTCCTCTAAAAATCTACCGGACAAGGTGAACATTTATTTGGGCCTCTAATGCAATTTTGAAAAATGCATGTTTTTCCTAATTCAAATAAAGTAGCGATAAAACTCCGAATAAAAATCTTATTTTATTTTAATATTAAACCTCCAATATTTCTTTATTTTGGGGAAGTCATTTTATCCCATTTGTTTTATTTTCATAAAAGAAATATTTGAAGAGATAATAATTAAAATCAAACGATCCTCTTTTCAAAATTTGAGAAAACTCAAATATGAAAATAACGAAATCCCCAACTCTCTCCGTGGGTCCTTGAGTTGCGTAGAATTTCTAGGATCAAGCCAAAATGCAATAAAATGTGATATGCAATGATGATCTAATGCATAACATTCCAAATTGGAAATTTGGGATGTTACAAACCTACCCCCCTTAAGATGAATCTCGCCCTCGAGATTCGGGTTGGCTAGAAAATAGGTGAGGGTGATCCTTTCGTAGGTCTTCCTCTCGTTCCCAGGTGGCTTCATCCTTGGTATGGTGGCTCCACTGAACTTTGCAGAACTTGATATCCTTACCGCGTGTGACTCGGCTGGCAAACTCAAGAATCTTGACTGGTTTCTCCTCGTAGGTCAAGTCGGTATCCAACTGAATCGCTTCCAGTGGCACTGTATCTCTCAGAGGAATATCAACCATCTCTGCGTGGCACTTCTTCAACTGAGAAACGTGGAACACATCGTGAACTCCTGACAATCCTTCGGGCAATTCCAACTTGTAAGTAACTTCTCCCATACGTTCCAAAACCTTGTATGGTCCAACCAAACGTGGTGCTAAATTTCCCTTAACTCCAAAATGCTTCACTCCTCGGAGTGGTGATACACGAAGATACACTGTCTCCGACTTCGTAAACTATCTCCTTGCATTTAGAATCCGCATAGCTCTTCTGCCTGGACTGGGCTACCTTGAGTCTATCGCGTATCAGCTTAAACTTCTCTTCAGACTCTTTAATCAAATCTAGTCCAAACAACTGACGGTCTCCAACTTCATCCCACAACAATGGTGTCCTGGACCTCCTTCCGTACAATGTTTCGAAAGGGGCCATCTTCAGGCTGGCTTGATAGCTGTTGTTGCAAGAGAACTCTGCATAAGAAAAATTGTCGTCCCAACTAGATCCATAGTCTAGCGCACAAGCTCTTAACATGTCCTCCAGAATCTGATTGACTCTCTTAGTCTGTCCATCTGTCTGCGGATGAAAGGCTGTACTGAACTCTAGACTGGTTCCCAAAGTCTCATGCAACTGATTCCAAAACTTTGAGGTAAACTGGGTTCCTCTATCAGATACAATGGTCCTCGGAACTCCATGTAGACATACGATCATGGTCATGTATATCTCTGCCAACTAACACTGGTGTAAGTAGTCTTAACTGGGATGAAATGAGCTACCTTCGTCAAACGATCGACTACAACCCATATCGAGTCATAGCCTGAACGAGTCCTGGGCAATCCCGTGATAAAGTCCATGCCTAGTTTATCCCACTTCCATTTGGGTATTGGCAATTGTTGTAACAATCCCGCTGGCTTCTGATGTTCTGCCTTCACTCTCTGACATACATCACAAACTGCTACATACTCCGCAATATCCTTCTTCATTCCGGTCCACCAGAAAATGTCCTTCAAATCCAGGTACATCTTGGTATTTCCTGGGTGAATCGAATACGGCGAATCATGGGCCTCTTGCAGAATCAACTTCCTGACCTCCGGATCATTAGGCACATACACTGTCCTAAAACCATAAGGTATCGTGCTCATCCTCACGAAATCCTTTAGCCTTTTCTTTGCTCATTTTTTCCTTTATCTCAGCAATGTCCTTGTCCGTCTTCTGAGCTTGCCTGATCTTATCCATCAAGGTGGACTGAATCTCCAATGCTGCTACATAACCTCTCGGAACTATTTCCAAACATAGCTCACGAATATCCTCTGCTAACTCCTTGGGTAACTCTCCAGTCATGAATGTGTTGACATGGCTCTTTCGGCTCAACGCATCGGCTACTACGTTAGCCTTTCCGGGATGATAGTGCAACTTCATATCATAATCCTTAATGAGCTCCAACCATCTCCTCTGCCTGAGATTCAATTCCTTCTGCTTGAAGATATACTTCAAATTCTTGTGATCCGTGTACACCTCACAATGGTTTCTGATGAGAAAATGTCTCCATGTCTCCAATGCATGCACTACGACTGCTAACTCCAAATCGTGCGTAGCATAATTCAACTCATGGGGTTTAAGCTGTCGTGAGGCAGATGAAACAACTCTTCCCTCCTGCATAAGCACTGCTCCAAGTCCTCGACGAGAAGCGTCGCAATACACCTGGTAATCCTTGCGTTGATATGGAAGAATCAACACTGGAGCTGTAACCAAGCGTTTCTTCAACTCCTGAAAACTGGCCTCACATTCCTCAGTCCATTTGAACTTGGTGTCCTTCTTCAACAACTCCGTCATGGGCTTTGCAATCTTCGAGAAATTCTCAATGAACCTCCGGTAGTATCTTGCGAGTCCAAGAAAACTCCAGATCTCTCCAACTGACGTGGGTGCTTCCCAATTTGTCACAGTGACAACCTTGGTAGGGTCTACTGCTATTCCTTCTCTGGATATAACATGCCCGCGGAATCCAACTTCCTTCAACCAAAACTCACATTTCTGAACTTGGCATATAACTGATGTTCTCTGAGCTTCCCAAGTACCAAACGCAAATGTTCCTTATGTTCCTCTTCATTCTTCGAGTAGACTAGAATATCATCAATGAACACCACGACGAACTTATCCAAAAACTCCATAAACACCTTGTTCACCATGTTCATAAAATAGGCAGGTGCATTAGTCAAACCAAATGACATAACGGTATACTCATATAGCCCGTACCTTGTGGTAAAAGTTGTCTTAGGTATATCCTGCTCTTGAATCTTCAGCTGGTGGTACCCTGATCGCAGATCGATCTTGGAAAACACCTTAGCTCCTTGCAGCTGGTCAAACAAATCATTTATCATCGGCAGTGGGTATTTGTTCTTGATCGTCACGTCATTCAATCCACGATAATCAACAACCATTCTCAATGATCCATCCTTCTTCTCCACTAGAAGCACTGGTGATCCCCAAGGTGACGAGCTTGGGCGAATATAACCTTTATCCAGTAACTCCTTAATATGCTTCTTAATTTCCTCTAAATCCTTTGCGGGCATCTTGTACGGTGTCTTAGATATTGGCCCTGTGCCTGGCAAAAGCTTGATCAAAAACTCAATGTCTCTATCCGGTGGCATGCATGGCAACTCTTCTGGAAATACATCCGGGAAATCCTTCACCACTGGTACTTCCTCCTGTACAACTCATGATAAGGAATTTACTTGAGTCCTATTCAGCACATGCCGGGATACATACTTGATCCTTCTTCCTTCTGGGGTGGTAAGCAAAATCGACGCAAAATCGACTTACTGGCGTAGCCAATGTTCCCTCCATACTTTGATAACCAATCCATGCCTAATATCACATCCAGTCTTTGTGACGCCAATACTATTAGGCCTGAGGGAAGCAGGTAGTTACCAATCCTTAATGGTAACCGATCACACCATAGGCTAGCCATATACTCTGCTCCTAGAGAGGTTACTAACATGGGTGATTTAAGGGATTGGGTTGGCAGTTTAAACTTATCCACAAATCACTACAAAAAAAAGACACATCTATGACATTTTGGGCCGAACGAATTTCTTTTCTGTCATACATATGACACTTGTATGACGATAATTGTGACAAAACCCGGTATCATCATAGATGTGGTGGGCTTCTACTTCTATGACAAAAAATCATGACAGAAAATGGGCTTTTCGTCCTGGGCAGGCCGGAGACGCATCTGCATGACATTCTTTGGGCCGTCCATGACAGAAAAAACCGTGGTAGAAGCGAGGGCGAGGAAAATTTCGGGGAGTTGCAGGTTATGGTGGGAGGTCGGGGGCCGAGCGATGCGCGTTTCTCTCATATACGTACGCGTGTGTGTGCGAGGTGTTGGATCTAACTGAACCCTAGCGAGGCGTTGGGCTCTAATCGAACCAGTGATTGCCTTTGCGAGCTCGCATTCGAACCCGAGCGATCGATCGATGGCTGTTAATCGAACCCGATCGGCGATTCGCCGCTCTCGCTGCTAATCGAAGCCGATCGGCGCTGCCTCGATGAACAAGTGGCGTTGCGGGGGGTTGGATGAGCGATGGCGGTGGCGTTTGCCTCGGATGAACATGACCCCATGGTGTGGAGGGCTGGATGAGCGATGAAGCGGTGGAGGGTGCCCGTGGAGGGTGCTTGAGCAGAGGCGGTGGAGTAGAGCGCGGTGGAGGCTGGATGAGCGAGGAGCCTATGCGGTGAAGGAGGTCGACGGTAGCCCGTGGAGGCTGGAGGAGGTCGAAGGTGGAGATGAACGGTATCCGTGGAGTACAGTTTTGCGATGCGCCACACCTCCCGATGAAACAGAACCCCGTTTACGACCGCGGGAGGTCCGTTTAAATCCGTTTTGCGATGCGCCACACCCTCCCGATCAACGGGACCCCGTTTGACCGTAGGAGGTCCGTTTAAATCCGTTTTGCGATGCGCCACACCCTCCCGATCAACGGGACCCTGTTTCGACCGTAGGAGGTCCGTTTCCTCCGTTTTGCGATGCCACACCCTCCCGATCAACGGGACCCGTTCGAGCGTAGGAGGTCTGTTTCCTCCGTTGTGCGATACGCCAGGCCTCGTTTCCATCGCCTGTTCCGTCCAAGCCCTCCCGATGAATACGACCATGCATTCCGTTCCGACCCAGCCGGTTGGCTCCCCATGAACACGACGACAACGCTGTTTCTCCATTCCGACCCAACCATGTACGTATGCGCGAGTAGGCGTTCGAGACCCCGCCCGTATGTACACATACGTGGCCGTATTTTCTTTTTTGCACCCTGGACTCTGTACGTACGTGTACATGCTACGTGCGCGCCTCTACTACGACACGTGCGCGCCTCTACTACGACACGTGTGCACCTCTACATCAACCAGCATGTACGTACACATTCGCGACCAGGATGACAACGCTACGTACGCTACGACCAGGTGGGTCCCGACTGTCAGGCACTTCCTTGCGAAGATGTAGCTGGTGGGTCCCAGCAGTCAGGGGGGCGAATCGTTTTGTTTTTTTTGCCCGGACGCACTTCCTTGCGTGCGAAGGTGTAGCTGGTGGGTCCCAGCAGTCAGGGGGGCGAATCGGTTTTTTTGCCCGGACGCACTTCCTTGCGTGCGAAGATGAAGCTGGTGGGTCCCACGGTCGAGAAGCGTTTTTCGTGTGAAATCGATGGCCTGTCCGGTGGGTCCCAGGCTGTCGGTGGAGAATCATTATTTTCCGCGTAATAAGGAGGCGGTTCCTTGCTGTGGCCGTGGACCCACTATCGGCCTCTCCATGTACGATCCATGTCCGATGGAAATCGTTCCTTGACCACGTTGACCAGGCGCGCCGAGAGCACCACGGCGGTTGGCGGCGGCGAGGCCTAGGAAGGGATGACGGGCCGGGAAAAGCGCGCGATGGAAGCCAGCGAGAGAGAGTATGAGGGTTCACTGGTTCGGCTGCGGTGTGAGGCTGCCGTCGCCGCAGGGCCTGGACAATGGTGGGAATAGTAGGGGGCGGTGAGGCCTCCGTGGCAGCACAGCCGGCCACGGGTGGCAGGAGCATGTGGCACGATGGGCGGTGCTTTGGGCTGCTGGAGCAAGAAGACCAGAGGTTGAAGAAGCACTACGGCCGTTGGATGGACATCGTCCGGTCACTGGAGTTAGAATCGTTCATATTGACTAAGTTGACAAAGCCCTCCGTCCCCGTCAACTTGGTTGGCCCACAAGTCATCCTCCCACTATGGTGGGTCCCAGCTAGCAGGGTGGGTATTCATTTTTCATGCGTAATAAGGAGGCACTTCCTTGCGTGCGAAGATATAGCTGGTGGGTCCGACATGTCGTGGGGAACATTTTTTCACGAAATCTGAGGGCCCTTCCGGTGGGTCCCAGGTGTCGGTGGAGGAATCATTATTTTTGCGTCACGGTCCACGGTCGATGGATGTCGTTCCTTGACCACGTTGACCAGGCAGCGCCGAGAGCACCATGGCGGTGGGCGGCAGTGAGGCCTAGGAAGGGAGCGACACGGGCCGGGAAGACTTCGGCAATGGTTGCCCACGGTGTGGGAGTCTGAGGTTTCTTGGTCTAGCTGCCGTCGCGGGAAAATAACGGGAGGTGTGGGTGAGTAGAGGAATGGCCTAGCCAGCAATGAAGTAGGGTGGGGCGGTGCGGCCTGTGCGGTAGCACAGCCGGCCACGGGAGGCGGGAGCAGGCAGTCCCACTGGAGCTGGTTTGGGCGGCTAGAGCAAGAAGATCAGATATTGAAGAAGCGACGGCCGTTGGATTAACATCCAGCAGTCACTGCTACTAGAATCGTTAGTGGACTAAGTTGACAAAGCCAAAGTACACGTCAACCTAGTAGACCCACAAGTCAGCCTCCAAATCTGTCCCAAACAGCATACAGCCCGAAATTTCTAGCCAGATTCAAATTAATTTTAAATCCAAATATCCGCACAAAAACAATGAAATTTAAAATATCAAAATTCGAAAAAAACATTATTTTGGAACTAATTGCCTGTTTGCTGTATTTTTCATTTTACAGCCCATTTATTATTACTTATAGCCCATTTCTTATTACTTATAACCCATTTTACGGGCAAAATGCATCCTCCTCGTCTTGAAAGATTTACGGCCCGGCGAGGCGTAGAAAAGCAAGTAGCCCTATGTTGGTTATTTTGCAAAAACAAAATAGCTGGCTAGCCATTTTGAGAAAGGAAAAAAACAAACTGGGCTGGTCATGTGCTAAACATATGAAATAAAAGCACAGGCTAGGCAGACCACGGGTCCCTTTACAACCCAGTTGATACCCTTCTCCGTCTGAAAAAACAAAATTACTGCAGCGCACTGCTGGGTCCCTACTGTCATCCTCAGCATGTATAGTCATCTCCTTATTCCTCTCGGTTGTTGACCATGTTGACAACACCGGAGGGCGGCGCCACGGCGAGCGAACCAAGGCGGAGGACGATGGTGAGGCCTCGGACGGGAACGAACAAGAGCCAGGGAAGATCACAACCAGCCGTGGGAGGCGGGAGCAGGCGGTCCCTCTAGCGTTGGTTTGGCTTTGGCGGCTCGAGGAAGAAGAAACTGAAGAAACGCGACAGACGTTGAATGTCAATCCAACGGTCAAGGTTGGCACAATCTTTTTTCACTAAGCGGACACCAATTAGCATACTTTTTATATATAGGAAGAAAACTGCGAGGAAAATGCGTTCGTCTGCCGTCCTCCTCACAGGGAACATTCGCCACATAAGTGACTAGAACCCTTGGTTTTCAACTGAGAGGTCTTGGGTTCGAGTCCGAGGAACTCTCAATTTTTTCCTCCTTCCTTCCTCGCAAAAAAGGGAAAGAAAATCAAAGACTTGAGAAGGCGTTGCCGAGTTTTAGAAAAAAGAAAGACGTGCTCCTGTAGCTGGTTCGAATCCAAACCTAGACTATGACTATATATGGTGCTATGCTACTTTGCAAGTAATGAAACTGACATATCCAACATTCGCTGCTCCTCTTCTCTACTCACTCTGCCTAGCATCAGAAGCTCTGGCCGCAGCAACCATGTCCGCTGGCTGCTCGCCACCTGCTCTTCAGCAGGCAACAACCAGATATGCGCCAAGTCGCCAGCCGTACCATCGCCTGTGGGTCTCATCACACCCCAAGACATCGTACCGCAGCCGATTGCTCATCGCAACCCGCTGCCGTCGTTGTGGTGCCACTGCTGCAAATCACGCAGAGTCATCTGTCGCGTCTCAACCACAATCCGCAACCCTGGCCGAGTCTTCTACAAATGCCCGAATCATGGGGTAATAATATGTTTAAGTGTTGTTCTGCTGCTTTCATGTAACACCCCGGAAGTAACTTTCCATATTTGTAACTCCAACTCTTGCCATTTTCGGCATTGTGATATGATATTCCCTCCGTGGTTGGGTTTTTCTCCTTTTTGCATTTTGTCCATGTCATGCATTTTATATCATGTCATCATGTGCATCGCATTTTCATACGTGTTAGTCTCATGATTCGAGCATTTTTCCGTTGTCCGTTTTGCAACCCGGCACTCCTATCTCCCTGGCGGCCCTTTTACGTTTTTCCGTGTGCGGGTACTAAACCTTCTCGAAATGGACCGAGGTTTGTCAAGTGGCCTTGGTATACCACCGTAGACCACCGGTCAAGTTTGGTCATTTGGAGCTCGTTTGGTACTCCAGCGGTTAACCGCACTCTCAAAAGGCCTCTTTTAAGTTGCAGCCCAACACCCCTTCAAAATAGTCCAATAACCCATCTAAGTCCCTTTCATGCTCTCCGTCGTTCGATCACGATCGTGTGGTAAAACTACACCTCATTTGGACTCTCCTAGCTCCTCTATGCCTATATATACAAACCCCATTCCAAATCCGGATCAATTCCCCCTAACCTAGCAAATTTCCCCTCGCGCCGCGGGCGTGTCCGATCGGGCAGTACCGTCCGCCCGTCGCCGCCGTAGCCAACAGGGCGTGCCACGTGGCGCTGGTCCCGATTCGCCGCCTCGGCCGCCACGGCCCGCCCCCGAACCCAGCAGAGCCCTCCCGGCCAGTCGCCGCCGCCCATGGCGCCGAGCCAACGCCCCTCTGCGCCGCCTCGCCGCCCTGCCGGCCCTCCCGCCCGTCGCCGGCCCCCGGCTCCCGCCGCCACGGCCCTGCGCCGCCAGCCGCCCGCCTCCCTCCTGCGGCCCTCGTCGCCGGCACCTTCTTCCCCTTCCGGCCGCCGCCCCCGCCGCGGATCCGGCGAGCAGCCGCCGCCTCCTCCTCCTCGATCGGATCCGGCCTCGGGTTGCGTGCGTGGGGTTGACTTTCCCTTCTTCCCCCCTCTATTTCTTCTAAGTCTTAAATCCTGTTGATATTTTTGTGTCATTTTCAACGTAGCGTAACTTTGCATCTGTAGATCCATTTTGCGCGTATAATATATCAAAATGTTCATCTCGAAGAGTAGATCATTTCATCTCATTGCATCATTTTCATTTGAGCTCATCTTGATGCCCGAAATGCTGTTGGAAGAGGGCTATGTGATGTTAGTTTCTGTTTCTTAACAGAACTTGCACTTTTGTTATTTTTGCTATGATTGATGTGTGCACCCTATGAATTTGAGTCCTACATGTGTTTTGTAATATGCCATGCCATCTTTCCAGGGGTGTATTCCATGTATTTTTGTGATCTATGTGGTGACTAGCACAAGCATGCAAAGTAGGTGTCCTGATGTTGCTGTTTTCAGCCCTGTTTAGCTGATATTTTGATGCCATGTTAACTTGATGATACCGAGAGATCTATGCATATTTTGAGATACTTCAGAAAGGATGTTTTGTTAAACATGTCTTGCTCTATCCATCCATGCCTTTGTTTGCAATTATGGAGTGCCATAGCTTGAGTCAATCGAGCTCTACTTTTGCTATCAAATGTTTCCTGGCAGATTGTTTACATGTTATTCAATTTTGCCTAGGTTGTTGTGGTTGATCCATGTATGCTATGTTATTGTTCTTGCCATGTATGTCTTCTATGACATGTCTTCTTGATGTATGTATGATTAGTTTATCATGAAAGGCTCTGTAGTGAGTGCATTGAGCTTGTAAACATGCCTACTTGTTATCAGTTTTTGACATGTCATGTTGCTGAATCTGTTAACGAGACTTTCGATATTGACATGGGTGTTACTATATTTTCTGATCCTTTTTGGCTTATGGTCAGTAAGGGACTTTTGTTCTATGCTTTGAGTAGATTCATTCCATGCCATGTTTTGCTATTTTAAGTTCCTGTAGCATGTAGTTTTGTTGCTATGAACATTGCAACCTGATGCTGTTTTTGCCATGTCCAGCCTGATATTTTGTGCACTTTTGCCATGCTTGTTTGAACCTGTTACGATGTGAACTAGCCGTAGCTCAGTGCTCATCTTTTGTCAAGCATCTTGTTTAGATCACTGCCATATAATTTGTTGATACGTTTGGGTGCAGTAGCTTAATTAATTATTGCTTGCTAAGTGGCATCATGCTGTTAATTGCAGATTTGTGCCATTCTTGTTTTGCTTGTCATTTGCAAACCGTGCATCCGATTCCGGTGATCTTTATATCAATTTCAACGAAATCATCTCATCTTTCAGTGGCATACTTGGTTTGCCAAGTTGATGCCTGGTTCATCATTTACCTTCGGTCTTGCATCGCATTGCATATCACATCCGCATATCATGTCATGTTTTGCATCATGTTGCTTGTGCATTGCACCGTGATTTATTGTGGTTCCTTTGTTTGTGTTCTTGCTTTGGGTAGAGCCGGAGGCGAGTGCGAGAACGAGGAACCTGTTGAGAACGCTTCGAGGATCAAGCTTTCGACAACTCGAGAACATTGCGAGCAAGATGACCATACCCTCGAAATCACTTCTATCTTTGCTATGCTAGTTTCTCGCTCTTTTGCTATGCCTCTGCCACGATGCCTACCACTTGCTATATCATGCCACCCATATTGCCATGTCAACCCCTAACCATCCTTTTCCTAGCAAACCGTTGATTGGCTATGTTACCGCTTTGCTCAGCCCCTCTTATAGCGTTGCTAGTTGCAGGTGAAGCGGAAGTTTGTTCCTTGTTGGAACATGGAGATGTTGTTCCTTATTGGAACATGTTTACTTGTTGGGGATATCACAATATACATATCTGCTATAATTAATGCATCTATATACTTGGTAAAGGGTGGAAGGCTCGGCCTTATGCAGTGTGTTTTGTTCCTCTTGCCACCCTAGTTTCCGTCATACGGTGTTATGTTCCTTGATTTCGCGTTCCTTACGGTTGGGTGATTTATGGGACCCCCTTGACAGTTCGCTTTGAATAAGACTCGTCCAGCAAGGCCCAACATTGGTTTTACCTTTTGCCACCTAAGCCTTTTTCCCCGGGTTTCGCGAGCCGAGGTCATCTTTATTTTAACCCCGGACCAGTGCTCCTTGAGTGCTGGCCCAAACTAGAGTGCTTTGCAGCGCCCCTCAAGGAAACTTGAGGTATGGTTTTAGTTATGCGGACTGCTCATCCGGTGTGCCACGAGAGCGAGATATGTGCAGCTCCTATCGGGATTTGTCGGCACATTCGGGCGGCTTTCTGGTCTTGTTTTATTGCTGTCGAAATGTCTTGTAGTCCGGGATTCGAGATTGATCGGGTCTTCCGGTAGAAGGAATATCCTTCATTGACCGTGAGAGCTTATAATGGGCTAAGTTGGGACACCCTGCAGGTATTATCTTTGAAAGCCGTGCCCGCGGTTATGAGGCAGATGGGAATTTGTTAATGCCGGTTGTAGAAAACCGAAGTTGACCTCAAATAAAATACACATCAACGCGTGTGTAACCGTGATGGTCTCTTCTCGTGGAGTCCGGAAGTGAACACGATGTTGGAGTTATGTCGGCGTAAGTAGTTCAGGATCACTTCTTGATCGCTACTAGCTTCACGACCGTGCTTTGCTCCTCTTCTCGCTCTCTTTTGCGAAATAGCCACCATATATGCTAGTAAACTTGCTGCAGCTCCACCTTACTACTCTGTCCTTCCTATAAGCTTATATAGTCTTGATCTCGCGGGTGTGAGATTGCTGAGTCCCGTGACTCACAGATACTTCAAAACAGTTGCAGTGCCGGCGATGCGGTGCAGGTGGCGCAACCGAGCTCAAGTGGGAGTTCGACGAGGCGTGGTCGTTACTATGTGTCTTTTCCTGATGATCGATAGTGGTGCCCAGTTGGGACGATCGGGGATCTGTGTAGCATTTGGGGTATCTTCTTTTATTTTGGTTCCGTAGTCGGTCCTTGAGTGTACTCTGGATGATGGATGTTTATTTATGTACTGTGTGAAGTGGCGACTGTAAGCCAACTATGTATCTCTTTCCCTTATTTATTACATGGGTTGTGTGAAGATTACCTCACTTGCGACATTGCTTTCAATGCGGTTATGCCTCTAAGTCGTGCCTCGACACGTGGGAGATATAGCCGCATCGAGGGCGTTACAAGTTGGTAATCAGAGCCTTCCCCGACTTAGGAGCCCCCTACTTGATTGTTTGCTGGCGTTGTTGAGTCTAGAATGGAAAATGTTTTGAGTCTTAGGATTATATATATAGGAGAGTAGGATTCTTTTTACTCCCTAGTCCCTTCGTCGCTCTGGTGAGGTATCCTGACGTAGAGTTTTGACTCTTCTCTCCTCAAATTTCACTAAATTTTTTTTAGGATCACGTGGGTATCTTGGGATCGTTCCGATGGTTTTGTGACGAGAACATTGTTCTTGGTGCCTCCTGACATTTAGGGGTTGTGGCGGTGTCCCGGGAGTTGAGCTCCGAGGTGTTGTCGTCACAATTTTATCGTTGCAGATTCTGGAATACCTGAGTTTTGCCGACATCGAAATCTCTTTTGTGCAGTTGTTGTTGAGATAACCCGATAACCCGATCTTGGGCGAGCTGGGAGTATTGCCATGACTTGTATAACGGATGTTTTTCAAGGTCGAGGTACCACGATTTCGAGGATTTCTTGGTTATGTGTTGACGGATGGATCAATTGGATCTAGGTATTGTTAGTTTGGGTGATATATTTTGTGTCCCTGTATCCCCAACACCAAATTGCATAACCAGAAAGTTTGGGAGTTTATAGGTGGGAATTCTAGTAGCTTACGGGATATTCTTTCCGACGGATGTATGATTTGAGATTGGGGTTCAACGTCTAGTGGTCCGCCCATTCACGGTCGATTCTGATGGTGTGAGGCGTCTTAAAGAATCCTTGGCTATGCTGATTCGGGGCGTCTTGTTTGTCATTCGTGGCGTCCGCTATCGTCGTGTCCGTGTGGGCCCCACCACGAACACTTTGGGCGAAATCTCTATCATGTGTTTGTTCGGCTCATTCTAGAAGCCAATCTTTTGTTTTCAGTTGTGATATTCGATTTGTTTCTAAGGCAGATGTTGTTTCCATATCTTTATCTAAGTGGCTTCTCACCTTAATGGACGTATGATTATTAACTTTGGAATTCATTCGTTCATTCTTGTTGAATGTTTATTGTGAAGACTATATGTTGCAATTTCTATCCGTTGATTTCAACTTGACTATTTGTCTATCAAAGGACTAACGGATGTCACCCTCTTGAGATGGCTCCGCCAGCGTCGAATCCGGATCACAATGATGGGGATCGGTCAGACCCTCCACCTCCACCTCCGCCTCCGGAGGCTGGCAAGCTATCATGGCAGCCACCAATGCCAATGCTCGAGATGATTTTGCAGCTCTTGCAAGAAGCGTACTCGAGGTCAAGGCAATCAAGGAAATCAAGGTCAAGGCAACAATCAGCCGCACTTTGCTACTCTCGATCGGTTCCTCGCTAATCAGCGAAGTCTTTCGGTTTACGTAGTCGAGGCTACGAGGCTGACGATTGGTTAGTGGACATCTGCAAGCATTTTGAATGTAGCAATGTCGGACACGAGGACTTTGTCAAGTTTGCATCGTTTCAACTCAAGGATCAAGCTGCTTTGAGTGGTACCAGCAATACAAAGATTCGAGAGGAGGTCGTGTCATTACAGGATGAGTTCGCCGAGATTTCAGAGCTCACCACATTCGAAAAGTGTTGTTGAGAGAAAGCGTGAGGAGTTCCGCAATCTCAAGCAAGGCAACATGTCTGTCTATCAATACAATATCCAGTTCGAAACTCGCTCGTTTTGCTAAGCAAGGCGTGCACGATGAAAAGAGTATGATCTATCAATTCAGAGGTGGTGCGAGAGAAGATCTGCAATTAGCTCTTGTGCTTTTGAGCGGATAAGTATGATGAATTCTACAACATGGCATTTGAAGCAAGAAGCTGCCCAGCTCAAATGTGAGGCTTCTAAGAAGAGAATCGGGGATGCAGTTCAGTCTTCTTCTTCCTCTCAAGTGGCAGCTAAGCAGCGAAGTTCTACCTTCCTCCTCCTCCGTTTAAATCGGCCTTATCGTGAGAAGAACTCAGGTGGTCGTGGATCTTCCCACCCACCCAACCCAAGCTATCGAAACAAGTCTAATTCTCAGGCTCCAAGGTCAAGTGCTCCTTACCACCGTCCGCTCTACGGGTGACTTGCAACAAGTGTCGTGAGAAAGGTCACTATCGAACAAATGCTTCAACGAGGCGCCTTCCGCCTCCTCCTCTGTGAAATCTTCCAGCAATGCAGTGGTCAAGCATAATCCCAAGTCTGCAAAGGTGAACATGATGAATGAAGCTCAAGCGGAGGATTCTTGAGATGTGATAATGGGTAATCTCTCGATTAATGATATTCCCAAAAGTCTTATTTGATCTTGGTGCATCGCATTGTTTCATCTCAAGACCATTTGCATCTAAACATGAGTTGGGTTATCAAGAATTGCCTAGTTCCTATCAATTGTGTCCCGGGTAAGCAAATGACAGCTAATAATTATGTTCGGATGTTTCTATCAAGATGGGCGATTATAGATTTCTGGCTAAACCAATTGTTCTTGGTGACTCGGATATTGATCTTATTCTCGGGATGGATGGCTTTATCGGCACAAAGCTCAGCTTGATTGTGCTGCGGAAATTCAATTGACTCACTCTTCTAATGATGTGATCATCTATGCGCCCGTGATGAAACCATTGGTTGTTTTCTCTCAATGAGAAGGAGAATTGGATGCTATCTCTCGATTCGATCGTTTGTGAGTACCAAGATGTCTTTCGGAAGAGCTTCGGGTATGCCTCCCCATCGGCCGATTGAGTTCGTTATCGATCTTGAGCACAGCATTGAACCCGTTGCAAGCGTCCATACAAGCTTGGACTGATGAGCTGAAGGAATTGAAGAAGCAGCTCGATGAACAAGAGCGTCTGGGTTTGATCGGACGAGTTCATCTCCTTGGGGTTGTGGTGTTCTTTTTGTCCGAGAAGAAGGATGGCACGGATCGACTTTGCGTCGATTACCGTCCATTGAATAAGAAGACAATCAAGAACAAGTATCCACTTCCCAACATCAATGAGCTTTTCGAGCAACTCAAAGGTGCTAAAGTGTTCTCCAAGCTTGACCTTCGTATGGGGTATCATCAGATTCGCATTACGTGAACAAGATATTCCCAAGACAGCATTGAGAACAAGCTTTGGTTCTTATGAATATCTTGTCATGTCTTTCGGCCTTGTCAATGCTCCTCCAACATTCTCTCGGATGATGAATTTCATCTTCAACCCCTACACCAATGAATTCGTCTTGGTCTATCTTGATGATATTTTGGTCTTCTCCAAGAATAAGAAGGATCATGCCAAACATTTGCTAATGGTGCTAGACAAGCTCAGAGAGCATCAATTCTATGCTAAGTTCTCCAAATGTGAATTTTGGCTTGATGAAGTGCTTTATCTTGGTCATATCATCTCCGCCAAGGGCATCGCTGTTAACCCCGAGAAGTTGTCCGCAATTGTGAATTGGGAACCTCCTCGAATGTCAAGCAGCTCCATGATTTTCTTGGTCTTGCAAGCTATTGCGAAGATTCGTTGAGAACTTCTCCAAGATTGCAAAGCCTCTTTCCAACCTTCTCGAAAGCATGTGAAGTATGTCGGCCTCCGAGTGTGACGTTCTTTCAATACCCTCAAAGAGAAACTCGTCACAGCTCTGTCTTGACTCCTCTGATGAATCCAAGCCATTTGAAGTTTTACGTGATGCTTCTCTTCAAGGTCTCGGTGCTGTGTTAATGCAAGAGAAGAGAGTTGTGGCTTATACCTCTCGCCATTGAAGCCCAACGAAAAGAACTACCCCACTCACGATCTTGAGTTGGCGGCAGTTGTCCATGCATTGATAACATGGAGACATCTCTTGTTGGGAAGGAAAGTGGACATTTTCACCGATCACAAGAGTCTCAAGTACATCTTCACTCAGCCCAACCTCAACCTCGAGGCAGACTCGATGGGTGAAATGATTCAAGAGTACAACCCAAGTATTGAATATACTCGGGCAAGGCCAATGTCATTGCAGATGCTTTGGCGGGAAGGCTTCTGCAACAGCTTAATCCTCAAGCCCTTTCAGCGGATCTCTGTGAAGCTTTCCATAGCTGAATCTTCAAGTTGTTCCTCAAGGCTTTCTTGCCAACCTCATAGTCTCTCCTACCTTGGAAGATCAGATTCGTGAGGCTCAACTTCGGATACCATGGTGAAAAAGGTGAAGCGTGGCATCGACAAGGGCATTTCCAAGTACAAGTGCTTCCACATTGATGACAAAGACACTCTTTTCTTTGAGGACGGATTGTGGTTCCTAAGGGTGATCTGAGAAAAGTCATTATGAGCGAGGCTCACAATTCGCTTCTATCCATTCATCACGGAAATACGAAGATGTACCATGACCTCAAGCAGTCATATTGGTGGACTCGAATGAAGCGAGAAATTGCTCAATTCGTGAATGAGTGTGATGTCTGCGGAAGAGTGAAAGAACACCAAAGACCATCTGGTCTCCTTCAACCTCTTGCTATTCGAATGGAAGTTTGATCATATTGAAATGGACTTCGTGACTGGTTTCCCTAAGTCCAAGCGTGGAAATGATGCTATCTTCGTTGTCATTGACAAGCTTACTAAAGTGGCTCATTTTCTTCCTATCAAAGAATCCATCACAGCAGCTCGGTTGGCGAGCTATACACCTCGAGGATTGTCTCCTTGCACGGCATTCCACAAGTGATCTCTTGGACCGTGGCAGCATCTTTACCTCAAGTTTTGGGATTCTTTTGAAGGCCATGGGCACCAACATTCGTTTCAAGACAGCTTTCCATCCTCAAACAAGTGGCCAAGTCGGCGAGTAAATCAAATCCTTGAAGATATGCTCGGGGCTTGTGTCATTTCCTTGGTATGAAGTGGGAAGATTGTCTTCCATATGCGAGTTCTCCTACAACAACAGCTTCCAAGCGAGTTCGGGCAAGGCCCCATTCGAAATTCTCTATGGCGAAAGTGCGTACTCCTCTCAATTGGTGCAGGGCAGTGAGCGCCAACTTCTTGGCAATGACTTGATCACGAAGCGGAAGAAATGTGCAAAGTCATTCGTGAGAATCTCAAAGCAGCGCAATCGCGCCGAAAAGCTATTATGATGATAAGCACCGTGATGTGGCTTTTGAAATCGGAGACCATGTCTACCTCGCGTCTCTCAATGAAAGGCACTCGTCCGCCCGGTATCAAAGGAAGCTTGCCCCTAGATCGTGGGTCCTTTCAAGATCATTGGCAAAAGAGGCGATCTAGCCTATCAACGAGCTTCCATCCAACTTTGCAAGCGTGCGATGTGTTCCACGTGTCACAACCGCGCAAGTGCTTCAAGACTCTGAGCGCACTATCAACTTCAAGAGATTGACCTTCAAGAAGATCTCTCTTATCATGAGCACCCGTTGCTATTCTTGAAGAAACCGGCGCAAGACTGCAACAAGTCAATCAAATTCCTGAAAGTGAAGTGGTCACACCATTCCGACCGAGAAGCTACAGGGGCGTGAGGATCACCTCCGTTCGAATATCCGGAGTTCTTTCAGGTCCTAGATCTCGAGGCGAGATCCTCTTGTAGTGGTGGAGTGTTGTAACACCCGGAGTAACTTTCCATATTTGTAACTCCAACTCTTGCCATTTTCGGCATTGTGATATGATATTCCCTCCGTGGTTGGGTTTTCTCCTTTTGCATTTTGTCCATGTCATGCATTTTATATCATGTCATCATGTGCATCGCATTTGCATACGTGTTCGTCTCATGATTCCGAGCATTTTTCCGTTGTCCGTTTTGCAATCCGGCACTCCTATCTCCCCGGCGGCCCCTTTACGTTTTTCGTGTGCGGGTACTAAACCTTCTCGAAATGGACGAGGTTTGTCAAGTGGCCTTGGTATACCACCGTAGACCACCGGTCAAGTTTGGTCATTTGGAGCTCGTTTGGTACTCCAGCGGTTAACCGCACTCTCGCAAAGGCCTCTTTTAAGTTGCAGCCCAACACCCCTTCAAAATAGTCCAATAACCCATCTAAGTCACTTTCATGCTCTCCGTCGTTCGATCACGATCGTGTGGTAGCTACACCTCATTTGGACTCTCCTACCTCCTCTATGCCTATATATACAAACCCCATTCCAAATCCGGATCAATTCCCCCTAACCTAGCAAATTTCCCCCTCGCGCCGGGGCGTGTCCGATCGGGCGGACACGTCCGCCCGTAGCCACCGGCCAACCGGGCGTGCCACGTGGCGCCCGGTCCCTAGTTCGCCGCCTCGGCCAGCGGCCCGCCGAAACCAGCGAGGCCTCCCGGCCGGTCGCCGCCGCCCTTGGCGCCAAACCCGCTCCCCTCCTCCGCCGCCTCGCCGCCCGCCAGCCCGGCCTCCCCGTCGCCCCCCCACTCCCGCCACCGGCCCTACGCCACCGCCCCAGCCTCCCTCCTCCGCCCTCGTCGCCGGCACCTTCTTCCCCTTCCGGCCGTCGCCCCCGCCGCGGATCCGGCGAGCAGCCGCCGCCTCCTCCTCCTCAATTGGATCTGGCCTCGGGTTGCGTGCGTGGGGTTGACTTTCCCTTCTTCCCCCCTCTATTTCTTCTAAGTCTTAAATCCTGTTGGTATTTTTGTGTCATTTTCAACGTAGCGTAACTTTGCATCTGTAGATCCATTTTGCGCGTATAATATATCAAAATGTTCGTCTCGAAGAGTAGATCATTTCATCTCATTGCATCATTTTCATTTGAGCTCATATTGATGCCCGAAATGCTATTGGAAGAGGGCTATGTGATGTTAGTTTCTGTTTCTTAACAGAACTTGCACTTTTGTTATTTTTGCTATGATTGATGTGTGCACCCTATGAATTTGAGTCCTACATGTGTTTTGTAATATGCCATGCCATCTTTCCAGGGGTGTATGCCATGTATTTTTGTGATCTATGTGGTGACTAGCACAAGCATGCAAAGTAGGTGTCCTGATGTTGCTGTTTTCAGCCCTGTTTAGCTGATATTTTGATGCCATGTTAACTTGATGATACCGAGAGATCTATGCATATTTTGAGATACTTCAGAAATGATGTTTTGTTAAACATGTCTTGCTCTATCCATCCATGCCTTTGTTTGCAATTATGGAGTGCCATAGCTTGAGTCAATCGAGCTCTACTTTTGCTATCAAATGTTTCCTGGCAGATTGTTTACATGTTATTCAATTTTTCCTAGGTTGTTGTGGTTGATCCATATATGCTATGTTATTTTTCTTGCCATGTATGTCTTCTATGACATGTATTCTTGATTTATGTATCCTTAGTTTATCATGAAAGGCTCTGTAGTGAGTGCATTGAGCTTGTAAACATGCCTACTTGTTATCAGTTTTTGACATGTCATGTTGCTGAATCTGTTAACGAGACTTTCGATATTGACATGGGTGTTACTATATTTTCTGATCCTTTTTGGCTTATGGTCAGTAAGGGACTTTTGTTCTATGCTTTGAGTAGATTCATGCCATGTCATGTTTTGCTATTTTAAGTTCCTGTAGCATGTAGTTTTGTTGCTATGAACATTGCAACCTGATGCTGTTTTTGCCATGTCCAGCCTGATATTTTGTGCACTTTTGCCATGCTTGTTTAAACCTGTTATGATGTGAACTAGCCGTAGCTCAGTGCTCATCTTTTGTCAAGCATCTTGTTTAGATCACTGCCATATACTTTGTTGATACGTTTGGGTGCAGTAGCTTAATTAATTATTGCTTGCTAAGTGGCATCATGCTGTTAATTGCAGATTTGTGCCATTCTTGTTTTGCTTGTCATTTGCAAACCGTGCATCCGATTCCGGTGATCTTTATATCGATTTCAACCAAAATCATCTCATCTTTCCAGTGGCATACTTGGTTTGCCAAGTTGATGCCTGGTTCATCATTTACCTTCGGGTCTTGTCGCATTGCATATCACATCCCGCATATCATGTCATGTTTTGCATCATGTTGCTTGTGCATTGCACCGTGATTTATTGTGGTTCCTTTGTTTGTGTTCTTGCTTTGGGTAGAGACGGGAGACGAGTACGGGAACGAGGAACCGGTTGAGAACGCTTTCGAGGATCAAGCTTTCGACAACTCTGAGAACATTGCAGGCAAGATGACCATACCCTCGAAATCACTTCTATCTTTGCTATGCTAGTTGCTCGCTCTTTTGCTATGCCTCTGCCACGATGCCTACCACTTGCTATATCATGCCACCCATATTGCCATGTCAACCCCTAACCATCCTTTTCCTAGCAAACCGTTGATTGGCTATGTTACCGCTTTGCTCAGCCCCTCTTATAGCGTTGCTAGTTGCAGGTGAAGCGGAAGTTTGTTCCTTGTTGGAACATGGAGATGTTGTTCCTTATTGGAACATGTTTACTTGTTGGGGATATCACAATATATATATCTGCTATAATTAATGCATCTATATACTTGGTAAAGGGTGGAAGGCTCGGCCTTATGCAGTGTTTTGTTCCTCTCTTGCCACCCTAGTTTCCGTCATACCGGTGTTATGTTCCTTGATTTCGCGTTCCTTACGGTTGGGTGATTTATGGGACCCCTTGACAGTTCGCTTTGAATAAGACTCGTCCAAAGAAGGCCCAACATTGGTTTTACCTTTTGCCACCTAAGCCTTTTTCCCGGGTTTTCGCGAGCCCGAGGGTCATCTTTATTTTAACCCCGGACGGTGCTCCTTGAGTGCTGGCCCAAACTAGAGTGCTTTGCAGCGCCCCTCAAGGAAACTTGAGGTCTGGTTTTAGTTATGCGGACTGCTCATCCGGTGTTCCACGAGAGCGAGATATGTGCAGCTCCTATCGGGATTGTCGGCACATTCGGGCGGCTTTGCTGGTCTTGTTTTATTCTGTCGAAGCGTCTTGTAGTCCGAGATTCGAGATTGATCGGGTCTTCTCGGTAGAAGGAATATCCCGTTGACCGTGAGAGCTTATAATGGGCTAAGTTGGGACACCCTGCGGTATTATCTTTCGAAAGCCGTGCCCGCGTTATGAGGCAGATGGGAATTTGTTAATGCCGGTTGTTGAAAACCGGAGTTGACCTCAAATAAAATACACATCAACGGCGTGTGTAACCGTGATGGTCTCTTCTCGTGAGTCCGGAAGTGAACACGTGTTGGATTTATGTCGGCGTAAGTAGTTCAGGATCACTTCTTGATCGCTACTAGCTTCACGACCGTGCTTTGCTCCTCTTCTCGCTCTCTTTTGCGAAATAGCCACCATATATGCTAGTCGCTTCCTGCAGCTCCACCTTACTACTCTGTCCTTCCTATAAGCT